>JAESUZ010005438.1:0-13575 GCA_017311185.1 Proteles cristata cristata
GGCTCCTCCGTGGTTGGTCTCCGCATCTGCTTCACTCGCGATCTACCTAGGGAACGATGACGGTAGTTGAATGAGGGCTTCAGCAGAGTGTTCTTTCTCGGTGTGCAGTGTATCGAACAGAGCTAAGACTGCTGTGAGTGTGTTCATCATTACTAACTTAGCGAGACCCGAGGGGAACGTAGCGGTGCAAGCCTCCTCGTGTGTTTTCCCTGAGTCGAGCACCCTGCTCTTCACTGCACTGGATCAGCACCTGTTCGGAAGCACCGCTTCCAGGAAAGTCAGGATAGGAGAAGAATGATGACTGCCACACAGTGTTCTTTCCCAGCTTTTAGTAAGAGGCGTTGAGCTTATGCTTCCCTGCATAGTTTTACATAGGCTCCTCCGTGGTTGGTCTCCGCATCTGCTTTCACTCACGATCTACCTAGGGAACGATGACGGTAGTTGAATGAGGGCTTCAGCAGAGTGTTCTTTCTCGGTGTGCAGTGTATCGTACAGAGCTAAGACTGCCGTGCGTGTGTGTTCATCATTACTAACTTTGCGAGACCATAGGGTTAACGGAGTGTTGCTTTCCCCCTGGTTTGTCTTCCCAGAGTCAAGCACCCTGCCCTTCACTGCACTGCATCGAGAACTATTCGGAATCACAGCTTCCAGGAAGTCAGGATAGTAGAGGAATGATGCCACTTCCACACAGTGTTGGCTCCCAGCGTTTAGGTGAGCACACTTTGTTCATGCTTCCCTGCGTAGGTTTTGACCCATGACGCCCCCAGTGAAACGGTATGGGAGCTGAGGACTGCATTCCGCAGTGTTGGTTCCCAAGACTCCAGTACCCGGCTCCTCGTTGATTGGTCTCCGCATCTGCTTTCGCTCGCGATCTACCTAGGGAACGGTGCCGGTAGTTGAATGAGGGCTTCAGCAGAGTGTTCTTTCTCGGTGTGCAGTGTATCGAACAGAGCTAAGAGTGCCGTGAGTGTGTTCCTCATTACTAACTTAGCGAGACCAGAGGGGAACGTAGTGTTGCAAGCCTCCTGGTGTGTTTTCCCTGAGTCGAGCACCCTGCCCTTCACTGCACTGGATCAGCACCTGTTTGGAAGCACCGCTTCCAGGACAGTCAGGATAGGAGAGGACTGATGACTGCCACACAGTGTTCTTTCCCAGCTTTTAGTAAGGCGTTGAGCTTATGCTTCCATGGTTTTACATAGGCTCCTCCGTGGTTGGTCTCCGCATCTGCTGTCACTCGCGATCTACCTAGGGAACGATGACGGTAGTTGAATGAGGGCTTCAGCAGAGTGTTCTTTCTCGGTGTGCAGTGTATCGCACAGAGCTAAGACTGCCGTACGTGTGTGTTCATCATTACTAACTCTGCGAGACCATAGGGTTAACGGAGTGTTGCTTTCCCCCTGGTTTGTCTTCCCAGAGTCAAGCAACCTGCCCTTCACTGCACTGCATCAGGAACTATTCGGAATCACAGCTTCCAGGAAAGTCAGGATAGTAGAGGAATGATGCCTTCCACACAGTGTTCGCTCCCAGGGTTTAGGTGAACGCACTTAGCTTATGCTTCCCTTATAGGTTTTGACCCATGACGCCCACAGCAAAACGGTATGGGAGCTGAGTACTGCATTCCGTAGTGTTGGTTCCCAAGACTCCAGCACCCGGCTCCTGCTTGATTGGTCTCCGCATCTGCTTTCGCTCGCGATCTACCTAGGGAACGATGACGGTAGTTGAATGAGGGCTTCAGCAGAGTGTTCTTTCTCGGTGTGCAGTGTATCGCACAGAGCTAAGACTGCCGTGCGTGTCTGTTCATCATTACTAACTCTGCGAGACCATAGGGTTAACGGAGTGTTGCTTTCCCCCTGGTTTGTCTTCCCAGAGTCAAGCACCCTGCCCTTCACTGCACTGGATCTGCAACTGTTCGGAATCACAGCTTCCAGAAAAATGCGGATGGTAGGGGAATGATGCCTTCCCCACAGTGTTCTTTCCCAGCGTTTAGGTGGGCACACTTCGTTTATGCTTCCCTGCGTAGGTTTTGACCCATGACGCCCCCTGTGAAACGGTATGGGGGCCGAGTGCTGCATTCCGCAGTGTTGGTTCCCAAGACTCCAGCACCCGGCTCCTCCTTGATTGTTCTCCTCATCTGCTTACGCTCGATCTACCTAGGGAACGGTGCCGGTAGTTGAATGAGGGCTTCAGCAGAGTGTTCTTTCTCGGTGTGCAGTGTATCGAACAGAGCTAAGACTGCTGTGAGTGTGTTCATCATTTCTAACTTAGCGAGACCCGAGGGGAACGTAGCGGTGCAAGCCTCCTGGTGTGTTTTCGCTGAGTCGAGCACCCTGCTCTTCACTGCACTGGATCAGCACCTGTTCGGAAGCATCGCTTCCAGGAAAGTCAGGATAGGAGAAGAATGATGACTGCCACACAGTGTTCTTTCCCAGCTTTTAGTAAGAGGCGTTGAGCTTATGCTTCCCTGCATAGTTTTACATAGGCTCCTCCGTGGTTGGACTCCGCATCTGCTTTCACTCGCGATCTACCTAGGGAACGATGACGGTAGTTGAATGAGGGCTTCAGCAGAGTGTTCTTTCTCGGTGTGTAGTGTATCGCACAGAGCTAAGACTGCCGTGCGTGTGTGTTCATCATTACTAACTCTGCGAGACCATAGGGTTAACGGAGTGTTGCTTTCCCCCTGGTTTGTCTTCCCAGAGTCAAGCACCCTGCCCTTCACTGCACTGGATCAGCAACTGTTCGGAATCACAGCTTCCAGAAAAATGAGGATGGTAGGGGAATGATGCCTTCCCCACAGTGTTCTTTCCCAGCGTTTAGGTGAGCACACTTCGTTTATGCTTCCCTGCGTAGGTTTTGACCCATGACGCCCCCAGTGAAACGGTATGGGGGCCGAGTGCTGCATTCCGCAGTGTTGGTTCCCAAGACTCCAGCACCCGGTTCCTCCTTGGTTGGTCTCCGCATCTGCTTTCGCTCGCGATCTACCTAGGGAACGGTGACGGTAGTTGAATGAGGGATTCAGCACAGTGTTCATTCTCAGTGTGCAGTGTATCGAACAGAGCTAAGACTGCTGTGAGTGTGTTCATCATTACTAACTTAGCGAGACCCGAGGGGAACGTAGCGGTGCAAGCCTCCTGGTGTGTTTTCCCTGAGTTGAGCACCCTGCTCTTCACTGCACTGGATCAGCACCTGTTCGGAAGCATCGCTTCCAGGAAAGTCAGGATAGGAGAAGAATAATGACTGCCACACAGTGTTCTTTCCCAGCTTTTAGTAAGAGGCGTTGAGCTTATGCTTCCCTGCATAGTTTTACATAGGCTCCTCCGTGGTTGGTCTCCGCATCTGCTTTCACTCGCGATCTACCTAGGGAACGATGACGGTAGTTGAATGAGGGCTTCAGCAGAGTGTTCTTTCTCGGTGGGCAGTGTATCGCACAGAGCTAAGACTGCCGTGCGTGTGTGTTCATCATTACTAACTCTGCGAGACCATAGGGTTAACGGAGTGTTGCTTTCCCCCTGGTTTGTCTTCCCAGAGTCAAGCACCCGGCCCTTCACTGCACTGCATCAGGAACTATTCGGAATCACAGCTTCCAGGAAAGTCAGGATAGTAGAGGAATGATGCCTTCCACACGGTGTTCGCTCCCAGGGTTTAGGTGAACGCACTTAGCTTATGCTTCCCTGTATAGGTTTTGACCCATGACGCCCACAGCAAAACGGTATGGGAGCTGAGGACTGCATTCCGCAGTGTTGGTTCCCAAGACTCCAGTACCCGGCTCCTCGTTGATTGGTCTCCGCATCTGCTTTCGCTCGCGATCTCCCTAGGGAACGGTGACGGTAGTTGAATGAGGGCTTCAGCAGAGTGTTCTTTCTCGGTGTGCAGTGTATCGAACAGAGCTAAGACTGCCGTGAGTGTGTTCATCATTACTAACTTAGCGAGACCCGAGGGGAACGTAGCGGTGCAAACCTCCTGGTGTGTTTTCCCTGAGTCGAGCACCCTGCCCTTCACTGCACTGGATCAGCACCTGTTCGGAAGCACCGCTTCCAGGAAAGTCAGGATAGGAGAGGAATGATGACTGCCACACAGTGTTCTTTCCCAGCTTTTAGTAAGAGGCGTTGTGCTTATGCTTCCCTGCATAGTTTTACATAGGCTCCTCCGTGGTTGGTCTCCGCATCTGCTTTCACTCGCGATCTACCTAGGGAACGATGACGGTAGTTGAATGAGGGCTTCAGCAGAGTGTTCTTTCTCGGTGTGCAGTGTATCGCACAGAGCTAAGACTGCCGTGCGTGTGTGTTCATCATTACTAACTCTGCGAGACCATAGGGTTAACGGAGTGTTGCTTTCCCCTGGTTTGTCTTCCCAGAGTCAAGCACCCTGCCCTTCACTGCACTGGATCAGCAACTGTTCGGAATCACAGCTTCCAGGAAAATGAGGATGGTAGGGGAATGATGCCTTCCCCACAGTGTTCTTTCCCAGCGTTTAGGTGAGCACACTTCGTTTATGCTTCCCTGCGTAGGTTTTGACCCATGACGCCCCCAGTGAAACGGTATGGGGGCCGAGTGCTGCATTCCGCAGTGTTGGTTCCCAAGACTCCAGCACCCGGCTCCTCCTTGGTTGGTCTCCGCATCTGCTTTCGCTCGCGATCTACCTAGGGAACGGTGCCGGTAGTTGAATGAGGGCTTCAGCAGAGTGTTCTTTCTCGGTGTGCAGTGTATCGAACAGAGCTAAGACTGCCGTGAGTGTGTTCATCATTACTAACTTAGCGAGACCCGAGGGGAACGTAGCGGTACAAGCCTCCTGGTGTGTTTTCCCTGAGTCGAGCACCCTGCCCTTCACTGCACTGGATCAGCACCTGTTCGGAAGCACCGCTTCCAGGAAAGTCAGGATAGGAGAAGAATGATGACTGCCACACAGTGTTTAACAGCTTTTAGTAAGAGGCGTTGAGCTTATGCTTCCCTGCATAGTTTACATAGGCCCTCCGTGGTTGGTCTCCGCATCTGCTTTCACTCATGATCTACCTAGGGAACGATGACGGTAGTTGAATGAGGGTGAGTGTTCTTTCTCGGTGCAGTGTCGCACAGAGCTAAGGCTGCCGTGCGTGTGTGTTCATCATTTTGCTCTGCGAGACCATAGGGTTAACAGGTGTTGCTTTCCCCCTGGTTTGTCTTCCCAGAGTCAAGCAACCTGCCCTTCACTGCACTGCATCAGGAACTACTCGGAATCACAGCTTCCAGGAAAGTCAGGATGGTAGAGGAATGATGCCTTCCACACAGTGTTCGCTCCCAGGGTTTAGGTGAACGCACTTAGCTTATGCTTCCCTGTATAGGTTTTGACCCATGACGCCCACAGCAAAACGGTATGGGAGCTGAGGACTGTATTCCGCAGTGTTGGTTCCCAAGACTCCAGTACCCGGCTCCTCCTTGGTTGGTCTCCGCATCTGCTTTCGCTCGCGATCTACCTAGGAACGGTGACGGTAGTTGAATGAGGGATTCAGCACAGTGTTCATTCTCGGTGTGTGCAGTGTATCGAACAGAGCTAAGAGTGCCGTGAGTATGTTCTCATTACTAACTTAGCGAGACCCGAGGGGAACGTAGCGAGGTGCAACCTCCTGGTGTGTTTCCAGGTCGAGCACCTGCCTTGCTGCACTGGATCAGCACCTGTTCGGAAGCACCGCTTCCAGGAAAGTCAGGATAGGAGGAATGATGACTGCCACACAGTGTTCTTACCCAGCTTTTAAGTGGGGAACGTTGAGCTTATGCTTCCCTGCATAGTTTTACATAGGCTCCTCCGTGGTTGGTCTCCGCATCTGCTTTCAAACGTGATCTACCTAGGGAACGATGACGGTAGTTGAAATGAGGGCTTCAGCAGAGTGTTCTTTCTCGGTGTGCAGTGTATCGCACAGAGCTAAGGCTGCCGTGCGTGTGTGTTCATCATTACTAACTCTGCGAGACCATAGGGTTAACGGAGTGTTGCTTTCCCCATGGTTTGTCTTCCCAGAGTCAAGCACCCGGCCCTTCACTGCACTGGATCAGCAACTGTTCGGAATCACAGCTTCCAGAAAAATGAGGATGGTAGGGGAATGATGCCTTCCCCACAGTGTTCTTTCCCAGCGTTTAGGTGAGCACACTCCGTTTATGCTTCCCTGCGTAGGTTTTGACCCATGACGCCCCTGGTGAAAAGGTATGGGGGCCGAGTGCTGCATTCCGCAGTGTTGGTTCCCAAGACTCCAGCACCCGGCTCCTCCTTGTTTGGTCTCCGCATCTGCTTTCCCTCGCGATCTACCTAGGGAACGGTGCCGGTAGTTGAATGAGGGCTTCAGCAGAGTGTTCTTTCTCGGTGTGCAGTGTATCGAACAGAGCTAAGACTGCTGTGAGTGTGTTCATCATTCCTAACTAAGCGAGACCCGAGGGGAACGTAGCGGTGCAAACCTCCTGGTGTGTTTCCAGGTCGAGCACCCTGCTCTTCACTGCACTGGATCAGCACCTGTTCGGAAACATCGCTTCCAGGAAAGTCAGGATAGGAGAAGAATGATGACTGCACAGTGTTCTTTCCCAGCTTTTAGTAGGCGTTGAGCTGTGCTTCCCTGCATAGTTTACATAGGCTTCCTCATTGAAGTTTGGTCTCGCATCTGCTTTCCTTTCATGATCTACCTAGGGAACGATGACGGTGTTGGTTGAATGAGGGCTTAGAGTGTTCTTTCTCGGTGTGCAGTGTATCGCACAGAGCTAAGACAGCCGTGCGTGTGTGTTCATCATTACTAACTCTGCGAGACCATAGGGTTAACGGAGTGTTGCTTTCCCCCTGGTTTGTCTTCCCAGAGTCAAGCAACCTGCCCTTCACTGCACTGCATCAGGGACTATTCGGAATCACAGCTTCCAGGAAAGTCAGGATAGTAGAGGAATGATGCCTTCCACACAGTGTTCGCTCCCAGAGTTTAGGTGAACGCACTTAGCTTATGCTTCCCTGTATAGGTTTTGACCCATGACGCCCACAGCAAAACGGTATGGGAGCTGAGGACTGCATTCCGCAGTGTTGGTTCCCAAGACTCCAGTACCCGGCTCCTCGTTGATTGGTCTCCGCATCTGCTTTCGCTCGCGATCTACCTAGGGAACGGTGACGGTAGTTGAATGAGGGCTTCAGCAGAGTGTTCTTTCTCGGTGTGCAGTGTATCGAACAGAGCTAAGACTGCCGTGAGTATGTTCATCGTTACTAACTTAGCGAGACCCGAGGGGAACGTAGCGGTGCAAGCCTCCTGGTGTGTTTTCCCTGAGTCGAGCACCCTGCCCTTCACTGCACTGGATCAGCACCTGTTCGGGAGCACCGCTTCCAGGAAAGTCAGCATAGGAGAGGAATGATGACTGCCACACAGTGTTCTTTCCCAGCTTTTGAAGTAAGAGGCGTTGAGCTTATGCTTCCCTGCATAGTTTTACATAGGCTCCTCCGTGGTTGGTCTCGCATCTGCTTTGCTATGATCTACCTAGGGAGCGATGACGGTAGTTGAATGAGGGCTTCAGCCGAGTGTTCTTTCTCGGTGTGCAGTGTATCGCACAGAGCTAAGACTGCCGTACGTGTGTGTTCATCATTACTAACTCTGCGAGACCATAGGGTTAACGGAGTGTTGCTTTCCCCCTGGTTTGTCTTCCCAGAGTCAAGCACACTGCCCTTCACTGCACTGGATCAGCAACTGTTCGGAATCACAGCTTCCAGAAAAATGCGGATGGTAGGGGAATGATGCCTTCCCCACAGTGTTCTTTCCCAGCGTTTAGGTGAGCACACTTCGTTTATGCTTCCCTGCGTAGGTTTTGACCCATGACGCCCCCTGTGAATCGGTATGGTGGCCGAGTGCTGCATTCCGCAGTGTTGGTTCCCAAGACTCCAGCACCCGGCTCCTCCTTGGTTGGTCTCCGCATCTGCTTTCGCTCGCGATCTACCTAGGGAACGGTGCCGGTAGTTGAATGAGGGCTTCAGCAGAGTGTTCTTTCTCGGTGTGCAGTGTATCAAACAGAGCTAAGACTGCCGTGAGTGTGTTCATCATTACTAACTTAGCGAGACCCGAGGGGAACGTAGCGCTGCAAGCCTCCTTGTGTGTTTTCCCTGAGTCGAGCACCCTGCCCTTCACTGCACTGGATCAGCACCTGTTCGGAAGCACCGCTTCCAGGAAAGTCAGGATAGGAGAGGAATGATGACTGCCACACCGTGTTCTTTCCCAGCTTTTAGTAAGAGGCGTTGAGCTTATGCTTCCCTGCATAGTTTTACATAGGCTCCTCCGTGGTTGGTCTCCGCATCTGCTTTCACTCGCGATCTACCTAGGGAACGATGACGGTAGTTTAATGAGGGCTTCAGCAGAGTGTTCTTTCTCGGTGTGCAGTGTATCGCACAGAGCTAAGACTGCCGTGCGTGTGTGTTCATCATTACTAACTCTGCGAGACCATAGGGTTAACGGAGTGTTGCTTTCCCCCTGGTTTGTCTTCCCAGAGTCAAGCAACCTGCCCTTCACTGCACTGGATCAGCAACTATTCGGAATCACAGCTTCCAGGAAAATGAGATGGTAGGGGAATGATGCCTTCCCACAGTGTTCTTTCCCAGCGTTTAGGTGACACACTTCGTTATGCACTTCCCTGCGTAGGTTTTGACCCATGACGCCCCCTGTGAAACGGTATTGGGGCCGAGTGCTGCATTCCGCAGTGTTGGTTCCCAAGACTCCAGCACCCGGCTCCTCCTTGATTGTTCTCCGCATCTGCTTATGCTCGATCTACCTAGGGAACGGTGCCGGTAGTTGAATGAGGGCTTCAGCAGAGTGTTCTTTCTCGGTGTGCAGTGTATCGAACAGAGCTAAGACTGCTGTGAGTGTGTTCATCATTTCTAACTTAGCGAGACCCGAGGGGAACGTAGCGATGCAAGCCTCCTGGTGTGTTTTCCCTGAGTCGAGCACCCTGCTCTTCACTGCACTGGATCAGCACCTGTTCGGAAGCATCGCTTCCAGGAAAGTCAGGATAGGAGAAGAATGATGACTGCCACACAGTGTTCTTTCCCAGCTTTTAGTAAGAGGCGGGTGAGCTTATGCTTCCCCTGCCTTAGTTTTACATAGGCTCCTCCGTGGTTGGTCTCCGCATCTGCTTTCACTCGTGATCTACCTAGGGAACGATGACGGTAGTTGAATGAGGCTTCAGCAGAGTGTTCTTTCTCGGTGTGCAGTGTATCGCAGGCTAAGACTGCCGTGCGTGTGTGTTCATCATTACTAACTCTGCGAGACCATAGGGTTAACGGGTGTTGCTTTCCCCCTGGTTTGTCTTCCCAAGAGTCAAGCACCCGGCCCTTCCTGCACTGCATCAGGAACTATTCGAATCAGCTTCCAGGAAAGTCAGGATAGTAGAGGAATGATGCCTTCCACACAGTGTTCGCTCCCAGGGTTTAGAGGTGAACGCACTTAGCTTATGCTTCCCTTATAGGTTTTGACCCATGACGCCCACAGCAAAACGGTATGGGAGCTGAGTACTGCATTCCGCAGTGTTGGTTTCCAAGACTCCAGTACCCGGCTCCTCGTTGATTGGTCTCCGCATCTGCTTTCGCTCGCGATCTACCTAGGAAACGGTGACGGTAGTTGAATGAGGGCTTCAGCAGAGTGTTCTTTCTCGGTGTGCAGTGTATCGAACAGAGCTAAGACTGCCGTGAGTGTGTTCATCATTACTAACTTAGCGAGACCCGAGGGGAACGTAGCGGTGCAAGCCTCCTGGTGTGTTTTCCCTGAGTCGAGCACCCTGCTCTTCACTGCACTGGATCAGCACCTGTTCAGAAGCATCGCTTCCAGGAAAGTCAGGATAAGAGAAGAATGATGACTGCCACACAGTGTTCTTTCCCAGCTTTTAGTAAGAGGCGTTGAGCTTATTCTTCCCTGCATAGTTTTACATAGGCTCCTCCGTGGTTGGTCTCCGCATCTGCTTTCACTCGCGATCTACCTAGGGACCGATGACGGTAGTTGAATGAGGGCTTCAGCAGAGTGTTCTTTCTCGGTGTGCAGTGTATCGCACAGAGCTAAGACTGCCGTGCGTGTTTGTTCATCATTACTAACTTAGCGAAAAGATAGGGTTATTGGAGTGTTGCATTCCGCCTGGTTTGTTTTCCCAGAGTCAAGCAACCTGCCCTTCACTGCACTGCATCAGGAACTATTCGGAATCACAGCTTCCAGGAAAGTCAGGATAGTAAAGGAATGATGCCTTCCACACAGTGTTCGCTCCCAGGGTTTAGGTGAACGCACTTAGCTTATGCTTCCCTGTATAGGTTTTGACCCATGACGCCCACAGCAAAACGGTATGGGGGCCGAGTGCTGCATTCCGCAGTGTTGGTTCCCAAGACTCCAGCACCCAGCTCCTCCTTGGTTGGTCTCCGCATCTGCTTTCGCTCGCGATCTACCTAGGGAACGGTGCCGGTAGTTGAATGATGGCTTCAGCAGAGTGTTCTTTCTCGGTGTGCAGTGTATCGAACAGAGCTAAGACTGCCGTGAGTGTGTTCATCATAACTAACTTAGCGAGACCCGAGGGGAACGTAGCGGTGCAAGCCTCCTGGTGTGTTTTCCCTGAGTCGAGCACACTGCCCTTCACTGCACTGGATCAGCACCTGTTCGGAAGCACCGCTTCCAGGAAAGTCAGGATAGGAGAGGAATGATGACTGCCACACCGTGTTCTTTCCCAGCTTTTAGTAAGAGGCGTTGAGCTTATGCTTCCCTGCATAGTTTTACATAGGCTCCTCCGTGGTTGGTCTCCGCATCTGCTTTCACTCGTGATCTACCTAGGGAACGATGACGGTAGTTGAATGAGGGCTTCAGCAGAGTGTTCTTTCTCGGTGTGCAGTGTATCGCACAGAGCTAAGACTGCCGTACGTGTGTGTTCATCATTACTAACTCTGCGAGACCATAGGGTAAACGGAGTGGTGCTTTCACCCTGGTTTGTCTTCCCAGAGTCAAGCAACCTGCCCTTCACTGCACTGCATCAGGAACTATTCGGAATCACAGCTTCCAGGAAAGTCAGGATAGTAGAGGAATGATGCCTTCCACACAGTGTTCGCTCCCAGGGTTTAGGTGAACGCACTTAGCTTATGCTTCCCTTATGAGTTTTGACCCATGACGCCCACAGCAAACCGGTATGGGAGCTGAGGACTGCATTCCGCAGTGTTGGTTCCCAAGACTCCAGCACCCGGCTCCTCCTTGCTTGGTCTCCGCATCTGCTTTCGCTCGCGATCTACCTAGGGAACGATGACGGTAGTTGAATGAGGGCTTCAGCAGAGTGTTCCTTCTCGGTGTGCAGTGTATCGCACAGAGCTAAGACTGCCGTGCGTGTGTGTTCATCATTACTAACTCTGCGAGACCATAGGGTTAACGGAGTGTTGCTTTCCCCCTGGTTTGTCTTCCCAGAGTCAAGCACCCCACCCTTCACACCACTGGATCAACAGCTATTCGGAATCACAGCTTCCAGAAAATGAGGATGGTAGGGGAATGATGCCTTCCCAGTGTTCTTTCCCAGCGTTTGGGGTGAGCACACTTCGTTTATGCTTCCCTGCGTAGGTTTTGACCCATGACGCCCCCTGTGAAACGGTATGGGGGCCGAGTGCTGCATTCCGCAGTGTTGGTTCCCAAGACTCCAGCACCCGGCTCCTCCTTGATTGTTCTCCTCATCTGCTTACGCTCGATCTACCTAGGGAACGGTGCCGGTAGTTGAATGAGGGCTTCAGCAGAGTGTTCTTTCTCGGTGTGCAGTGTATCGAACAGAGCTAAGACTGCTGTGAGTGTATTCATCATTACTAACTTAGCGAGACCCGAGGGGAACGTAGCGGTGCAAGCCTCCTGGTGTGTTTTCCCTGAGTCGAGCACCCTGCTCTTCACTGCACTGGATCAGCACCTGTTCGGAAGCATCGCTTCCAGGAAAGTCAGGATAAGAGAAGAATGATGACTGCCACACAGTGTTCTTTCCCAGCTTTTAGTAAGAGGCGTTGAGCATAGCTGCCCTGCATAGTTTTACATAGGCTCCTCGGTTGGTCCGCATCTGCTTTCGCTCGCGATCTACCTAGGGAACGATGACGGTAGTTGAATGAGGGCTTCAACAGAGTGTTCTTTCTCGGTGTGCAGTGTATCGCACAGAGCTAAGACTGCCGTGCGTGTGTGTTCATCATTACTAACTTAGCGAAAAGATAGGGTTATTGGAGAGTTGCATTCCGCCTGGTTTGTTTTCCCAGAGTCAAGCAACCTGCCCTTCACTGCACTGCATCAGGAACTATTCGGAATCACAGCTTCCAGGAAAGTCAGGATAGTAGAGGAATGATGCCTTCCACACAGTGTTCGCTCCCAGGGTTTAGGTGAACGCACTTAGCTTATGCTTCCCTGTATAGGTTTTGACCCATGACGCCCACAGCAAAACGGTATGGGAGCTGAGGACTGCATTCCGCAGTGTTGGTTCCCAAGACTCCAGGACCCGACTCCTCCTTGATTGGTCTCCGCATCTGCTTTCGCTCGCGATCTACCTAGGGAACGATGACGGTAGTTGAATGAGGGCTTCAGCAGAGTGTTCTTTCTCGGTGTGCAGTGTATCGCACAGAGCTAAGACTGCCGTGCGTGTGTGTTCATCATTACTAACTCTGCGAGACCATGGGGTTAACGGAGTGTTGCTTTCCCCCTGGTTTGTCTTCCCAGAGTCAAGCACCCTGCCCTTCACTGCACTGGATCAGCAACTGTTCGGAATCACAGCTTCCAGAAAAATGAGGATGGTAGGGGAATGATGCCTTCCCCACAGTGTTATTTCCCAGCGTTTAGGTGAGCACACTTCGTTTATGCTTCCCTGCGTAGGTTTTGACCCATGACGCCCCCAGTGAAACGGTATGGGGGCCGAGTGCTGCATTCCGCAGTGTTGGTTAACAAGACTCCAGCACCCGGCTCCTCCTTGGTTGGTCTCCGCATCTGCTTTCGCTCGCGATCTACCTAGGGAACGGTGACGGTAGTTGAATGAGGGATTCAGCACAGTGTTCATTCTCAGTGTGCAGTGTATCGAAGAGAGCTAAGACTGCTGTGAGTGTGTTCATCATTACTAACTTAGCGAGACCCGAGGGGAACGTAGCGGTGCAAGCCTCCTGGTGTGTTTTCCCTGAGTCGAGCACCCTGCTCTTCACTGCACTGGATCAGCACCTGTTCAGAAGCATCGCTTCCAGGAAAGTCAGGATAGGAGAAGAATGATGACTGCCACACAGTGTTCTTTCCCAGCTTTTCGTAAGAGGCGTTGAGCTTATGCTTCCCTGCATAGTTTTACATAGGCTCCTCCGTGGTTGGTCTCCGCATCTGCTTTCACTCGCTATCTACCTAGGGAACGATGACGGTAGTTGAATGAGGGCTTCAGCAGAGTGTTCTTTCTCGGTGTGCAGTGTATCGCACAGAGCTAAGACTGCCGTGCGTGTATGTTCATCATTACTAACTCTGCGAGACCATAGGGTTAACGGAGTGTTGCTTTCCCCCTGGTTTGTCTTCCCAGAGTCAAGCACCCGGCCCTTCACTGCACTGCATCAGGAACTATTCGGAATCACAGCTTCCAGGAAAGTCAGGATAGTAGA
>JAESUZ010005439.1:0-175867 GCA_017311185.1 Proteles cristata cristata
AGGCAGGACCCTGACAGCTCTGAGGAGGGACCCTGACCCCTGAGGCAGGACCCTGACAGCTCTGAGGAGGAACCCTGACCCCCGAGGAGGGACCCTGACCCCTGAGGCAGGATCCTGACCCGAGGCAGGACCCTGACCCTCTGAGGAGGGGCCCTGACCCCTGAAGAAGAATCCTGACCTCCTGAGGAAGGACTCTGACCCTCTGAGGAGGGACCCTGACCCCTGAGGGAGGACTGTGACCCCGGAGGAGGTACCTGACGACTCTGAGGAAGGACCCTAACCTCTGAAGCGGGACGCTGACGGCTCTGAGGAAGACCCTCAAGGTCCGAGGAAGGGCCCTGACGCCTGAGGGAGGACCCTCGCGTCTGAAACAGGAGCCTGAAGAAGGACAGTCGCTGCCCAGGGAAACCCTAACCCCGCAGGCCCCACATCCGGACAGAACGTGACCCAGGAGGAGGGCCCGGCCGGAGGAAGCGACCCCTGTCCCACCCAGAGGTCCCTCCGGGCTTGCGCGGCAAGGGGAGGGACGAGCGCGGACGAGCCCTCGGGCCGCCTACCTTGGCGGCCGGCACCACCGTGATCTTCTTGAAGTTGTAGTGCGCCATGCTTGCGGCCGCACACACACGAGGGAATGCGGGCAGGAGGGTGGGACTTCCGCCGGCGCGTCGCTTCCGGCTCCTCCCTGCAGCCCCGCCCCCATCCCCGCACGGCTGCCGCGCAGCTTGGCGCCCCCGCGCGGCCGGAGGTCCCCGCTGAGGAGGTGGCTGGGACCTGCTGGGGTGGGGGTGGGGCGGCGAGGGGAGGAGGAGGCCCCGACCGGCCGCCCAGGGGGTGTGCTGTTTCCATCCCACCGAGTAGAGGGGCTTGGGGTTCCGGAGAACTCCGGGGGCCTAGGGAGCCCTGGGGCCCAGGAACTCGGGGGTTCTAGGGGGCTCCGGAGGACTCGCAAGGTCGCATGGTCTTGGGGATCTCGGGGGTGCAGGGAACTCCAGGACTCGGGGCGTCTGGAGTCTCGAGGGGCCCCAGGGCCCTGGACCTCGGAGGTTCTCGGGGGTCCGGGGCGGCCTCGCGGGGGGCGGGAGGGTCTCTCAGGTCCCGGAGGACTCAGGGCACTGGGGTCGTGGCCCACACAGACTCTGGACGCGTGAATGCAGCGAAATCTTAGTGAAAGAGTAACGTGGCCCCAGAGTTCTCAGCGGGGTGGGGGGACCAATCTCCCTCCCCCCCCCCGGGTCAGAGGTTCCACGGGTGTCTGATCCCTGCCTCCTGGGCTCCCCCTCCCCCCGCTGGCGTCAGCTGCCCCTCACTTTCCCCCTCCCATCTGCTCAAAACCCTCTGCCTCCATTCCCGGCTGTCTGCTGACTTACCTGCTGCCCCCGGGCCCTGCCTGGGGCCGGTCCCCACACCCCGCCCTGCCTGGGACGGTCCCCCACCCCCCGCCCTGCCTGGGGCGGTCCCCCCACACCCCCGCCCTGCCCCCAGGCCGGTCCCCCCCCGCGCCCTGCCTGGGGCCGGTCCCCCCCCTGCCCCCCCCCCACCCCCCCTGGAGGCGGTCCCCCCCACCCCCGCCTGCCTGAGGCCTGTCCCCCACCCACCCCGCCCTGCCTGGGGCCGGTCCCCCCACACCCCCGCCCTGCCTGGGGCCGGTCCACCCCCCGCCCCACCGGTCCCCCACACCCCGCCCTGCCTGGGGGCGGTCCCCCCGCCCTGCCTGGGGCGGTCCCCACCCCCCGCCCTGCCTGGGGCGGTCCCCCCCCGCCTGGGGCCCGGACCCCCACCCCCCGGCCTGAGGCGGTCCCACCCCCCCCCGCCCTGCCTGGGGCCGGTCCCCCCCGCCCCCGCCCTGCCTGGGGCCGGTCACCCCGCCCTGCCTGGGGCCGGTCCACCCCACCCCACCCCGCCCTGCCTGGGGCGGTCACCCCACCCCACCCCCGCCCCCATGCCTGAAGCCCAGTCCCCCCCGCCTGGGGCGGTCCCCCACCCCCCCCGCCCTGCCTGGGACGGTCCACCGCCCCCCCCGCCCTGCCTGGGGCCGGTCCACCCCCCCACCGCCCTGCCTGGGGCGGTCCACCCCCACCCACCCCGGTCGGTCCCCCCCCGCCTGCCTGACCCCACCCCCCCCGCCCTGCCTGACCCCCCCCACCCCACCCCCGCCCTGCCTGGGGCGGTCCCCCCCGCCCTGCCTGGGAGCCGAGTCCACCCCACCCCCGCCCCCTGCCTGGGGCCTGGTCCCCCACCCCACCCCCGCCCTGGGGGCACCCCCCCGCCCTGCAGGGCCGGTCCCCTACCCCCGCCCTGCCTGGGGCGGTCCACCCCCGCCCTGCCTGGGCGGTCCCCCCCCCCCCCGCCTGGGGCTGGTCCTGCCTGGGGCGGTCCCCCCCCCGCCCTGCCTGGGCGGTCCCCACCCCCCGCCTGGGGCCGGTCCACCCCCCCCGCCCTGCCTGGGAGGCCCCGGTCCCCCCACCCCCGCCTGGGGCCCCCCCGCACCCCACCCCCGGCCAGTCCCCCCACCCCACCCCCGCCCTGCCTGGGGGCCGGTCCCCCCCCACCGCCCTGCCTGGGGCGGTCCCCCCACCCCACCCCTGCCTGAGGCCCCCCGGTCCCCCCGCCCTGCCTGGGGCGGTCCCCCCCACCCCCCCGCCCTGCCTGGGGCTGGTCCCCACCCCCCACCCTGCCTGAGGCAGTCCACCCACCCACCGCCCTGCCTGGGAGCCAGTCCTGCCAGGCCTGGGGGTCCCCCCGGCCTGGGGCCGGTCCACCCCCGCCCCCTCCCTGCCTGGGGCGGTCCACCCAACCGGCCCTTGCTCTTCCTCCCTGAAGTCTCTCTTGTGGGGTCCACCCCACCCCGCTGGGTTGCCTTGCATCAATTCCTCTGAGGAAACAGACATTTCCAATCCGCCTTCTCTCTCAATGCCAGGCTGACATTTCCACTCCATTGTAAAATGCCCACCTGCATGATTTCAGATGTGTCATACTGAGCATTTCTGAAAGTCAAAAACTCCTGTCTCCTCCGTGTAAGCAGATCTATCCTCACAGAGCTGTGTCAGGGGGCGGCCTGCGCCCTGACGCCCCCGCCGACTGCAGAAAAAGGACTTGCTTAAATCCCAGAAACACGGGCTGGAGAGGAAAAAGCCTGATCTGAGGCAGAGGGTTGTAGCTAGCCCCACAAAGTGCCTCAGGGACGTCAGGGCCCCTGGCATCTGACTGAGGAGAAGGTTGAGGAGGGTGGCGCATCTGGACACTTACTACTGTAGCTTCTTCAGCAGTGTGGCCGCGCCCTGGGGTAACGGGGGACCTCATGTCGTGGCAAACCTATGTAGGTGTGACCATGTGCCAAGCACTGCTCAAAGCACTTAGCTACCTATTAACTCACTTCCTACAACCCCGCAAGGTGGGTGGGGAAACCGAGGCACAGCAAGGCTGCTTACTAGCCCGTGGTTAAACAGCTAACGGGTGGCAGAGTTGGGTTTGAACCCAGATGCCCTGGCCCAGCATTTCTGTTCTTGACCATTAGCTATTCTGCTTCTCTGTCACCTTCTCGGACCCTTTCAACAAGTCCTATTGTTGTTACATAAACTTCTATGTTCTGATGTCAAAAATAATTTTGAATCATGATTCTCTCAGTTATTAACTATAATGGCCATTTTTGTGTCCTTGGGAGGTTAGATAAGCAGGCCTGCTATGTGTTGGTGGCACTTGCACAGAAAGTCTCTGGGATAATCAGGACTCTGTGACCACAGTCACCTCTGAACCACGGGACAGCCCGCAGAGCCCTGCTCACGCCCTTCCCCTCCCTCCGTTGCCCGTACTCACCCTCAGAGCCCCCCCATCGCCCTCAGCCTACGTGGCCGGCTCCTCCTTAAAAATCCAACAGTTAGGTAAATCCAACCAATCCTTGGCTTCAGACACACACTATCCTTTCTTGAGCTCCTCACTCCAGGCAATCATTAAACAACCAAGTTAACATTTACAAAGTGCTACACTTTCCAGTATCAATAATATTCCCAACAACTTTGTGATGTGGGGCTAACATAGGATTATAGGGTTACTTCTCCCCCAAATCACATGGCCCTAAGCGGTATAAACAGGATGGGACCCCACCGCCTTGTAAATGCGCTCATTATATATAGACAATATATGGAGGGGACAGATGTCTTTAAAATGGTAATGATAATATAAAGTCAATATATGTGATGTTGGTTTAACGCACAACAGCGAAGTCGGCTTGGTCATATACGACAGGAGAGGAGCCGTTCTTCAAAAGAAACCTGAAACAGGACTCTTGACGAAGAGCAAATACATTAACGTGTGTGTCAGAAAATAAATGTGAGGTGATTTTATAAATCTTATCAGTAAAAAGATAACAGGCCTTTGGTATTTTTACTGTTCTCTCACGAATTTGGAATCATATTTGCCAAAAACAGTAAACACTTGGCCATGGCGAAGTATCCGCTGCACGTAGCGTGGTGGCTGACTCAGCTCCACTTGGCCCTGGCCCCTCTACGCCACGTGGGGGTTGTTCACGGTGACTAGTTATGACATGTGCGCAAAAGCATGAGGCATAAAGCAAGAGATGTTCATATAATGACTGACTTTAATATAATTTTATGTGGAAACTTTATTGGGTTGGCACAAGGTAATATACTTCATTGTCATGAAGTATATTCGATACCAGATTTCTTTTTTTTTATGTTTATTTTTTGAGAGAGACAGAGTGTGAGTGACAGAGGGGCCGGGGAGAGGGAAACACAGAATCTGAAGCAGCTCCAGGCTCCCAGCCGTCAGCACAGAGCCCAGTGCGGGGCTTGAACCCACAAACCGTGAGATCATAACCTGAGCTAAAGTCAGACACTTAACTGACTGAGTCACCCAGGCATCCCTTTTTTTTTTTAATGTTTACGTATTTTTGAAAGAGAGAGAGAGAGAGAGAGAGCAGGGGAGGGGCAGAGAGAGAGGGAGACACAGAATCCGAAGCAGCTCCAGGCTCTGAGCCGTCAGCACAGAGCCCGACACAGGGCTCGAACCCACATACCATGAAAACATGATCTGATCCAAAGTTGGGCACTTAACCGACTGAGCCACCCAGCCGCCCCTAAATGCCAGATTTCTTATCAGAGATTCTTGGTTCCCACGTGTGGCAATGAAGTCATTCGTCAGAGCGCATCGTCACGCAGAACCCGAGTTACCTGCTAGCTTTGCAAGCAACGAGACCAAGCACGTGAACAGAGGGCTGTAAGAAACCCCCTCCTGTCGTCGTGCGTCAACGGGTGTGACGCTGGGAGAGGGGCTGTGGGCAAGCGAGGCCGCTGGCAGGAGCTGGTCAGCCGCAAGGTCGTGCCCACGCGCCCCGGCCCGGAGGCCCGGAGACGCACGGCCGGGGGCGGTGCCGACCACCTGCATGATCGTCCTTCCTGGGCACCTGCCCTTTGCCTGGCTTCGTGTGGCTTCCCGGGGGCAGGTGTGTGTCCCAGGCCCCCCAGAGGCTGCTGGTGTCCGGGGGCCCTTTCGGAGGAGAGTCGGAAAAGTCACCTGCGGTGAAGACAGGTCACCGGCGGCTCTTGAGCCGATTTCCACCGTTCGGAGGTGTCCGGTGACTAGGGCTCCTCAGAGGGTGAGCCTCATGGCGGAAGTGAGCCCTGGCCGTGGCGCAGGACACCCCACGGCGCCCTGCAGTGCTTTCGGGCGCCTTCGGCCAGCTGGGGCGAGCGTCCCGCGGCGGGCTGCTCTCCGGGCCTGCCGTGCAGAATCGTGCTTCTCCGTGAACGTTCCTGTCGCTCCCACTCACACGGCAGAAACGTACGTTAGGCCGCGGAATCCGTGCCCGCGGAGGATGATCCAACTTTCTGCCTGCAGGGAGCCTCTGTGTGGGTATTAGTCCCTGACCTCACGTAGCTGCGTGGTAGCGAAGCCTCGGGCCGCCCCGGCGCATCTGGTCGCGGCCCTGCGTCCCCACAAGCCGCGGGGCTCTGCTCCCAGCAGGCCGCGTGGCCGCCGTGCAGCGACAGTCACTGTGCAGGGCATGCACTCCTGCCGCTGAGAGCCGCGCGCACGGGGAGAGCCGCGGCGCGTGCCAGGCCTCGGCGGGCGCCCAACGCTGTACGGTCACAAGACTCCACACCAAATGTCAGGAAGGGAAGGCGGGTGTGCACCCGGCTCTTGGGCTTGGCGAGCGAGACCAAGAGGGTGATGGGCGAGGGCGGCGTGTGACTCCTGCCGTGACCCACGTGGCGGGAGGCGAGTCCCGAGGGCGGAGCAGCTGGGAGCCGCCTCTCAGCCGGGTTGGGGGCGGGTGTCCCCTCCACGCCGGAGGACAGCCAGATGGCCACGTTCCTCTTGCCACACTCTTGCTCGAGGTCAGCGCAAGGGGCCGCGTGCGCCCAGAGGCGAATGGTGGGTGGGGAGGTGGGTGCCCTCGCCGCCCGGTGAGCGGAAACTCGCCCCAGGTCAGCCGTGGCCACGGCCACGCCAGGATCCCACCCCTGGCCCACACGACTGACGGTCCCACAAACTCTCTGCTACGATAGGCAGCACTTTGCGGCAAACATCGGAGTGGTCTCGGGAAGGGGCCGCAGTACACTTCCAGCTACGAACAGCCCAGTTTTCAAATCCGCTTTGGAGTCTGAGTGAACACGAACTCGTCCAGGCCTCTGAGGTGACCCGGGGCCAAACGGGCCAGGGGCGCCTCCCAAGCCCCCCGCCAACCGGCCTGTTCTTTGGACTCTTGCCAGCAGCTCCCCCAACTCCGCTAACAAGGTTTCAGGATATCATTGGACTATTCCAGAACATTCCATCTCGGAAACGCTGGCGTCGAGAAAGACACCGCTCTTGAGCATGTGTGTCGGCCTCGGCTCGGCGTCCGGAGAGCCTGATTACCGTGGGGTCTGTCCCCCCGAAGCCCCTCCAGACTCTTGCCCTGCAACCACCCCGAGTCGGATCCCGCCCAGTGCTCACCGCACAGAAGTCAGACTCTGAACTTGCCAGGCTCCCGGGTCGGGTCAGGCTTTCCCATTCTGTGGGGCCAGACCCTCTATGTGGGGCCACCCCCTGAAGCCTCCTCTGGGCCTGGCACCCCCCCCCCATTCCCTAGTCCTGTGGCAGGTGCTGCCCGGCAGAGATGTGGCTGCCAGGGACCAAGCAGGGGGACACGGAGCCGGCACCCAGGCAGCACTCCCTGAAGGTGGCAGAATCAGGCTGCTGCCTGCGTAGACGCGCCTCCCGCTGTGGAAGGGCTGGGCCAGAGCCGGAGATGGGAGTTCACGCCAATGTGCTTGTGCTTAACCTTTGCTGTCTATTGACTTAGGAGCAAAGCCAGTCAGGAAATAGGCCCGTGAGCCAGAGGGCACCCAGCCCAGGCCAACTCAGTACTGGGCCAGCACCCACTGTGCTCAGCCCTGTGCACCGGGCAGCCAGGGGTTTGGGCCGCATAGTGAGAGCCCACAGCAATGGGCTCTGTGTTCTCCGCCTCTCATACCCACCAATCCCTACGCTTTTACTTTATTTTTAGTTTTTAAATGTTTTATTTATTTCTGAGAGAGAGAGAGAGACAGAGCACGAGTGGGGGAGGGGCAGAGAGAGAGGGAGACACAGAATCCGAAGCAGCTCCAGGCTCTGAGCTGTCAGCACAGAGCCCGACGCGGGGCTTGAACCCACGAACTCTGAGATCATGACCTGAGCCAAGGTCGGACACTTAACCGACTGAGTCACCCAGACGCCTCACCCAATGCTTTCAAAATAGTAGATTTTGGGGGCGCCTGGGTGGCTCAGTCAGTTAAGTGTCTGACTTCAGCTTAGGTCATGATCACACAGTTTGTGAGTTCGAGCCCCATGTCGGGCTTTGTGCTGACAGCTCAGAGCCTGGAGCCTGTTTCAGAGTCTGTGCCTCCCTCTCTCTCTGACCCTCCCCTGGTCATGCTGTCTCTCTTTCTCTCTCAGAAATATATAAAATATTTTAAAACTTTTTAAAAAATGGTAGATTTTTGAAGAGCAAACAATCGTGTGTCACAGGGTAAGACGTGCACCCCAACCCAAGGATCTTAGAGCAAACACGGGGAGTGAAGCGAGGAAGTGACGGGCAGGGCACGAAGGCGGCCTCCAGAAGACGAGGCTCGGGCGGGATGGGGGCTGGGCCAGGCTCCCAGACACCTCCCAGCACCTCCCAGCGTGGTTCCCAGCAGCGGCAGGGCTGTGTCCGCGCTGCTCTCCCTTGCTGGCCTCACACGGCTCTGTTTTAATCCTGACTGTCCAGGGCACCGCCCACCAAACTGGACCAGAGATTGTTACACATGCATATGTAGATATTTTAAGTTTATTTTGAGAGAGATAGAGGATCCTAAGGAGGCTCCACGCTGTCAGTACAGAGCCCGACGTGGAGCTCCATGCCATGAAATGAGAGATCGTGATCTGAGCCAAAACCAAGAGTCCGATGCTCAAACGACTGAGTCCCCAGGCAGGCCCCTTTTGCTTTCTAAAGAAGCAGTTGGCAGATCACTCAGAATTCGATGTGGCCTGTGTTACATCCCTGTGGGACAGCACGAGCCCAGATCCTCAGGCCAGGACTCCCCGGGCCCTCTGGTTGGCTTCTCCTCCATCCCGGCCCCGCCCCTGCCTAGGCTCCTCCTGGTCCTGCAGCAATGGCAAGCACCCTGCCCTGCCCTGTCCACCTGCCCCCCGGCACTGACCGCACGCGGTACTGTGGTGGTTTGGGCGCCATCTGCCCAATACCCGCGGGCCCCTTGAAGGACGGACAGTAGCTGATTCACAGGCCCAACTTTGTGTTTGTGTCACTCAACAAACCTTCACCACCAGGAGGAGGGAGGTAACGGGGACCCGACTGTGAAGACTGGGCGCCCGCGCAACTTGCTCCCTCTGATATTCCTTATTTCCATCAGTGCTCACAGCTGTGACACCTGGGCAACGATTGGGCATAAAAGGGTAGGGGTCTCACTAGATTCTTTCCAAGGGCTGCTCTCTGGGTACCGCGCCAGCAAGGCTTGGCATGCGGCTCCAGCACCCAGTGCGTGTCCAGGCCGACACGGGCCCCGCCGGCTGGGGCGCAGCGGGAAGCTCAGTGTGCTTGCTCAGGGGAATGAAGAGCCCGAGTAGCTCTGCCAGACGTCAGCGCTGGGGCCATGGGGACAGAGGGGCATCTGCCGTCTTGTAGCCCTGTGAACATGTGGCACACCTGAGAGCGTGGGTCACTCACACCCCTGTTCCTCTCCACCCCCCACCCCGCCCACCTGGGACCATCAAGGCTCATGCACCCGTGCCCACCGCGTGCGTGACATCAGAGTTAGATCTTGGTCTGTCTGTGCATCTGTTCATCTGAGGTTCTGACTCGCCCACCATTAGACACTGACCCTGAGAAGAGTTCCTTCCTTAGTTACAACTTTATTCTTTTTTTTTTTAAATATTTTTATTTATTTCTAGGAGAGAGAGAGAGAGAGACAGCGTGAGCAGGGGAGGGTCAGAGAGAGAGGGAGTCACAGACTGAAACAGGCTCCAGGCTCTGAGCTGGCAGTCAGCACAGAGCCTGACGCAGGACTCGAACCCACGAACCGCGAGATCATGACCTAAGCGAAAGTCAGACGCCCAACCAACTAATCCACCCAGGCGCCCCAGTTACAGCTTTATTCTTGACATCACTCTTTGAGACCAAAATGACTGTGCAGGTGACTCGTACCTGGAGTGAGTAATTACAGAGTGCGAGGGTCATAACACCAAGGGGCAGAATCTGTGGTCGGTTTACCTCTCAATTGCTGAGGTCACACACAACACAGTGCAGCAAGTGTAGTTGTGCGTTCACGAGTTGACCGAACCTCTGTAAAAAGTTAGGAATGAGCACATTCGAGTATATGAATACTTCCTTATCTTACAAAGTAAAATCAAGCATTTTCTACTTTAAAATTATTTATACATAAAACAAAGACAGAACTCCTGGAGGTCAAACAAGGAAAACAGACAGCAAGTACAAAGCACTATTAAGTCATGAAACAAAGAAGAAGCTGAGGTTGAAGTCAGACAGTATAATCCACAACCTTTTTAGGGGCATACTTATGCCCAGCAACATCTCTAGTAAGAACTCATGTTTTTTGAGTCCCAAGTTCCAAAGAGTTAATAATCCACTCTCTGAAATCGGATGTAAAACTATGACCGACAGAAGACACATGCACAAACTCTTGTCACACTAACAGAGTAAACGGTTTGACTAAAAGCTGCTGACGTTTCCATCAGTAGTAACTGTGGGGAGCTGGTTGGTTGTAACCAGAGTGTCCGTATTGGGGGGTAGTAAGGTTCATGTCTGTGCTAAGGATCAGTCTATGCCACTGACTGGATCTATTGCCACTTGGCCACACCCACTTAGACCTCTAAACAGTCTGTTACCTGGCAACCCATCCCCTCTCTTTCCCCGGTTCCCCCCAGCTCTGCTATTCCACCCCTCAACAATCGGAGGGGACCCAGGAGGGCGTTTCAGGTATTCCTCATACTCCTTCTCACCTTCTGTGAATCTACAGGCAAACATCGCTTCAAACTTTGGAACAGCTTCAGAAGTGTCTATCTTCCTGAAATTCCCAGCAATTTCAAGCAGTCGTACTGTGGAGAGGCAAGATGGCGGAGAAGTAGGAAGCTCTGTACATTTCGCCTGCACTCATCTCTCAAACAGAGAAGGCCTGAAGTCGTAGGACACTGAGCCACAGGAGTTTGGGAAGAGAAAGAGACGGCGTTGAAATACAAGACACACAGAGAACTCCCCTCAGACGTAATTTGAATCCATCTTCTGCACAACATATCATAGTGAAAATGGCAAAATATAAGGACAAAGAGAGAATTCTGAAAGCAGCTAAGGAGAAAAGGGCCCCAACATACAAAGGGAAACCTACCAGAGTGGCGACAGACCGATCTACTGAAGCAGTCGTACTGTTCAACAGTTACGTTGTTTCCATGTCTGGCCCACAGCGCGGCCAAAGGCTCCCCCGGTACGTCACCTCTCTAAGGTAACGGAGCCACTCCCATTACTAGTCTTTTAAACAGATTTTTTTTAATTATGAAAAAATAATATTTTCACTTACCTGTATATTGAATGTCTGGTCCCTTTCATTCCATCTCGCAAATCCAGATTCCATCTCAGATGCTTTCCCTTAAGCCTTAAGAACTTCCTTAGCATTTCCTGTAGTGCAGGCCCATTGGTGCAAAATTCTGTGAGATTTTCTTCTTCTAAAATGTCTTTATCTTTCCTTAAGTTTGAAGAATATTTCCATTGGGTATAGAATTTAGGTTGCTAGTTTTTTTTTTTTTAATTTGTAAGGAATTTTAGAACTTCAAAGATGCCATTACATTGTCTTAGGTCTTTCATTGTTTCATTTTTTCATAATTTTTAAATGTTTATTTATTTTTAAGAGAGAGAGAGAGAGAGAGAGAGAGAGGGGGAGACACAGAATCCGAAGCAGGCTCCAGGCTCTGAACTGTCAGCACAGAGCCCGATGTGGGGCTCGAACTCACAAAGCACGAGACCATGAACCGAACTACAGTCATACGCTTAACCCACTGAGTCACCCAGGGGCCCCAGCTTTCATTGTTTCTGAGAAATCAGCTATCATTTTATTTTTTTTCCACTATCCCTTTATAGTTATTCCCCTGAATGTAATGTGCGGTTTTCTCTAGCTATATTTAAGATTTACCCTTTTTGTTAATCTATCATACACCTAGGAGTGGTTTGTGTTTTTTCTGCTGGGACTCACTGAATTTCTCAGATCTATGAGTTCATGTCTTTCATCAGTTAAAGAAAATCTTGTCCATTGTCTCTTCAAATATAGAAGAGACAGTTCTATACTTTATTATAATCTCTCTTTATTTTTCCCTGTTCCTTCAACGGAGCCCTAAGATCCATTAACACGTATTTTTAGCCAGTTTATAGTTCCACACATCTTGGATATTCTTTTATTTTTCCATTCTTTCCTCTCTAATTTGGATAATTTCTAATGAAGTATCTTCAAACTAACTGATCCTTTCTCTTCTGTCTCCATTATGCTGTTAAGTCTATTGAATTTTTCATTTCAGATATTGTATTTCTTTTACCTCCAGAACTTTCCTTCCATTAATTTTTTTATAGTTCCCATTTCTCTGGTGAGAATTTTCATCAACTCACATATTCTGTCCATCTTTTCACTTTTTTTCCTAAATTGTTTTTTATATTTACAATAGTTGTTTTAAAGTCTTTATCTGCTAATTCCAACATCTAGGTCATCTGTTGGTCTGTTCCTATTCACTCTTTTCTTGATTATGTCTTTTATTTCTTGGCATATCTAGTGGTTTTTCACTGTACACTTGACATTGTGGATGATACACTGTAGAAACTCTGGATTGTGTTTTTATCTTCCTCTATAAAGAACTGACATTTGCTTATTATTCTGATAGGCAGTTAAATTTGTGGCAGATTACTTTGATCCTGTGGAAGCCTGGTTTTAATCTTTGTTAGCACAGCTCTGCTTTGGGGAACTTGGGAGGCTCAGTCGGTTAAGCATCTGACTCTTGACTTAGGCTCAGGTCATGATCTCACGATTCTTGAGTTTGAACCCCACAACAGGCTCTGCGATGACAGTGCAGAGCCTGCTTGGGATTCTCTATCTTCCTCTCTCTTTGCCACACACACACACACTCTCTCTCTGTCAAAATTAAAGAAATAAACTTTAAAAAAAAAAAAAAAAGGTCTGCTTTGGTTTCTTTGCTCCGGAGTATACCCTCTTGTATCGTGTATATTTAAATTTCTTTGTATATTTTGACATCTTTAAAACTTTTCTGTCGGGGGAGAGACTGCCCCTTCCAAAGCCAGCCAATTCTTAAAGACGCCAAAAGGCTCTTTAGGAAGCATGCCTCCGATCTGCAAACTAACCAGCCTGGAGCCAGGCCTCCCCTACTGGCCCTGCACCCCAAGAGGCAGTATTCCTCAGTCTTCATTTCAGGGTCAGGGACGTGCCCTACAGCTTAGGGCCCGATGGCATTATTCAAACTGGCCAGTCCTAAGCTGTCTGCCCTGGCAATGGCCTTTCTTTCCTCCAAAATCCCAGGAAAGGTCTTGATGGAGGCTTTCCCCTTGGTCCTGACCACCTGGTGCTTCCTTATGTGGCCTCGCATGGCATCGTGCCTCCCATTTCTGGGACCCGTGAGCATAATGAACATTGTTCTTTCCTGAGTCTCTCCTGCGTGTCCTCTTGTGAAGCATATTTGCTCAGACTCAGGAGAGATGTCCAGTCTGTGCCGCCCTTCCTTCTGGGGTTTTCTTTTCGGTTTCCAGCCACTCTCACACCATCAACCTCCAAATTCTCTCTCTTTGTCTTGGCACAACTGCCACATTTTGCTCGAGCCCTAGTGTTACAGGCCCTGAGGGGCTGGGAAGTGCGGTCGTCGGGGAGAAGCCGGATGAACGTGGCTGAGCGGCATTCACTAGCTTCCTTCCCTCATTGCAAGGATCGTGTCCTCCTGGTTTCTGTCTGCTTCTGCTCGCTGCTGCGGCCTTCACGCTCTTGGTCTTCGTACTTAACATGGAATTCATAGTTGTGATTAGCAGGAGAGTTCGTCCAACTGAGGCAACTCTGTCGTGGCCTAAAACAGACTTTCCAAAATATTTTCCTGATGTGCAAGCGTGCTCACATCAAACGATGTGGAATAAAAAATCAGAAATCCTCACAAATTGAGGATACAGTATTTTCTCACTGTTGTTGGCAAATAATTTTGGACACCTCTACTTCCTAGTATCCCCAGATTATAGAACTCAAATAGCTGTGATTGAGTTGACGCGCTGTGCTTAAAGGGCGATTAAGCAGAATGATCTGTTCCTCGTGCACAGCCGCCCTCCTCATGTTTAATGTGCACAGCATCACACAGAACTCTCTAGTAGTTCACTCGAGTGACAAAAACAATTTTTATAAGCTTGTCTGGGAAAGGTTACTTTTCCACACTTTGATATTGGAACCAATATTTAAACTGATGGAATTCTTTATGTTTTCAAGAAAACGACAGGTAATTAAAATTAAAGAACTGATTTCTGTTCCCCAAGCTTGCTCAAACAGCGTTTTCTACAATGATGACTGCATGGACTGCTTCCACAGACCTGGACATGGACCCCGTGAGGGCAGTGAAGAGTCTGTGTGCACACAGGTTTCTGCAAACACTGAGAACTTCATGGGACGCGGAGCAGTGTCGCCAGAGGACGGCGGAGCCAAACCCAACACTGGAGCTCTGACACATCCTGTAATGAAACGTTTGGCTTGGCTTGGAAATGCTCCTTGCAACGTTTCCACGCCTTCTTCTCAATGTTTCCACTCCCTCTCAATCTCTATCTTTCATTTCCTTTGCCCCTAATATTCTTCCAGTGGAACTTCCAGTTTTCACCTAGAGCTTTCTTCTCTCCAGATGTCTAGGACAATCTGATAGTTACCATAGTTACCATTAAAAAAAAAAACAACAACAAAATGAGGCGCCTGGGTGGTTCAGTGAGGTGAGCATCCAACTCTTGGTTTATGGCTCAGGTCATGATCTCACGGTTCCTGAGATCGAGCCCTGTGTCAGGCTCTGCGCTGACAGCTTGGAGCCTGCCTGGGATTCTCCCTCTCTCTCTGCCTCTCTGTTGCTCGTTTGCTCTCTTTCTCTCTCAAAATAAATAAATAAACATGAAAAATTAAAACATAATAAATAAAAAACAACAAAGGAAACAAAAACACACTCGTTGGACATAAAGGAAGAAACAAAACACACAGCAACTGTGAGAACAATCAAAGCTGACACAGCTGACTTTTCCCCCGAAAACAGGCTGTCACCTGCTCTAGAAGCCAGAGCAAGAAGAACACGTCGGTTGTGATGCAGGGCAGAGCGCGAGCAGTCAGGAGTCCTGCCACTGCTTTCCAAGGACTCCGCTCTAAATACTGACGAGCTACTTGGACTCTCCCTCTGGCTCCCACTCGGAGCCAGGGACCCCGTGGATTCACAAAATCGCAGACCCCAGGATCTGGAAGGGATGGAAGGGATGACTGAACCCAGTTTGTACCAATCATCAGGGTACAAAGGAGCCCTGAAGGACAGCTCGCAAGTCCCCCTGTGACCAGAGTCCATGGTTTCTCACCTCAGTCCATCCCACTGCTGGGCAGCGTCAGTGGTTAGAAATTTCTTTCCAGCATCAACTAAAATTCTTGTTTCGGGACTGTGCTCATAGGCCCTCACCCTGCTGTTGAGCGATACAAATCTACAGTTACTTAATAGTAAATATGGACATGCAAGAAACTGTGATTTCTTTCTGTAAGTCAGCTTACACTTACATCCCAGTCTCCCGCCAGTAGTGTCCCTGGAAACATTCCCTCTTGGTGGTTAGAAAATTCCTGGCCAACGCCGAAATGCCCAACAGCCCCAGGGCAGCAAGGAGGTCCCCGGGGCCTGGGCAGAGGTGGGTATTCAGGGACATTCCTATTTTAGTTCCTCGGTTCATGCCCGATACCACTGGAATGCCCAGGGTCCCGTTGGGCGGCTATGAGCGCAGCCGCGCGGCCACCCGGGTCCTGACACCTTCCGGGGCACCATCATGCCAGGGAGCCGGTGCGTAACCGTGAGGCAAGTACCTAGTCTGTGCCCTTCCTCTCAGAATATATTTTTCTCATAATTCTTTTTTTTTTTTTTAGTATATTTATTTATTTTGAGTGAGAGAGAGCAGAAGAGAGTCAGAGAGAGAGAGGCAGAGAGAATCCCGAGCAGGCTCCACGCGACCAGCACAGAGACCAACGTGGGGCTCAGACTCTCGAACCGCGGAATCATGACCTGGGCCTAAACCGAGGGTCGGACGCTTCACCGGCGGAGCCACCCGGCACCGCCCTCCTAAACGTACCTCCTTCTTAACCGTACCCCTCCTCGCTGCCCCACCGGAAGCTCCCTAATCGCTTACAAGTTTCCATGGAAGTCAGGGAGGGCCCTTGTCATCCAGCCTCGCGGCACAGCCCCCAGGCACTGAAATCCCGCTTGCACACTCGCCCGAAGCGGGAGAGGAAGGTAAACACGGGAGGCCCAAACACGAGCCTGAGCCGCCCCGGGGAGTCCTTCTCTCCACCTCCTTCCAAATATTTGAAACTATCATGTTTACCTCAAATGCTGCCCAATTCAGAAACCGTTCCTGGTTCCTTCACGGGCTCCCCCAGAGTTTCCAAGTTTTGCATTCCTGTCTCAACCTGCTACCGTCCGTCACAGCCTCTTAACCCCTGGGCCGAGACCCCCACACGCGGACGCAGGCTCGGGCTCACCCAGCACGCGAATCGCAGAGCCAGGCGAGCGTGCGCTCCGGACAACACACACTAACGTGCGTGCGAGTGTGTCCGTCCCCGACGCCGCGCGCGGCCACCCATCCAGGCTGCCGTCAACACAGCTGCACACTCTGCCGGCGCCTCCTCCAGTGCGTGTCGCTCGGAGCGGCCACCGTGAGGGAGCTCTCGTCCGCGGCTGCCTCGCTTCTGACGGACGCCGTCTCCATCACTTCAGCTTGTCAGCCTCGCTCCTCCTTGGATCCCAGAGTTTCGGCTTTTCGAGAAAAGCAGGCGGGGCTGGGAGACGCCGGGCTTTCGGCAGGCTCCGGCCGAGGGCGTTGCCCAGGACGCCGGCCTCTCCGCCTCAGAGACTCGTCCGTGTTTGTTCCGTCAGAGGAAACTCAGTAAAACCTTCCCTCTGCGTCTACAGTTAAGATGCCCACATAGACCTAAACCCTATCAGTTTGGAGCTAAATGGCGGAAAGGCCAGTGGAATTAGTGGGAAGTCGAGTACATAACCAAAACGCGCTAACAGAGGGCTGCTAAGGAGAACAAAATTCTTCGGAAACTTTCTAAGAATTGCTTTAATTAGCATGCAGATTGTTCGTCTGGAACAGCTGCATTGTTTGGCCTCGATTGGCTCTCAAGTAGCATCACCGGCTTCAGAAAGCCCTTTGATGAGCCCGAGGCCACACGACAGCTTGAGCCCAGCATGCCGACTACAAATTACCAGGTTCCACGTTAATGAGGTTTTTGTGCTGTGAGTTTTAGAGGGTTTTGGAGACAGAGGAAAGCTCAGTGCATATTGAATCTAAACCTCTCCCCGTTGCTAAAAGCCTCTGTGTGAATAGTTTTCCTGAGCAAGGACTGTGTAGTATATGTGTGTATGTATCTCACATGATGTTATGGAGGGAAGGGAGGAGAGAGGAAGAGGGAGAAATGTATTTATTTTTAATTGGATCGAAATCTTTCTTGGGCTGATTTCCACCTCTCTGCCCTAGACCTGCGCTGGGAAACCCCGCACAAGAAGACACAGTCTGCCCTTCTGAGAACTTTTCTCTGTAGGCTCGGCAGCGCCGGGCACCCCCTCGCTAACCACTCACAGCCTCCGTCCTTCCTGGGAGGCCCCCCCTCAGTGCTCGGGGGCCAGGGTGCACCTGCAGACAGCCGCGGACCCAGGGCCTGCACCCATCCCTGCGTGTCTTCCACGGGAGCACTGAGCGCAGAACACCCCACGCAAGGCTCGGACCATGCAGGTGGCAGTAACTTCTGATGACCTCTGCCCTCTCCCTTCCCAGTCGACACGGCCAGGCGCCTCCACAGAACATGCAGACGTTCCTCCTCCCCGTGAAGGCACATCAGAGAGAAGCCCAGGCCCGTGGACACGTGGAGTCTTCTCGGCCTCCCCAGCCTACCCTCAACTGAGTTCTTAATCTTGGCTGCACATAGAATCACCCAGGAGCTTTAAACATGGAGACGTCTAGGCCACGCCGGGATCAACAAGGCCGATTCACCCCATTCAGGTCTAAAAAACCATTTAAAACACTCCCTCTCGTTTCTTCTGTTTCAGGCGTTATCCACTGACTTTCATTTCGTATGCTGGGATTTTGGCTGTTTGTTGCATGTGCGCGTTTGCACACACACAGACACACACGTGCACACACAGGCACACACACAGGTTTACACGCGCACACGCAGGTGCTCACACGCACACGAACACACATGTCCCAACCATGAATTCTCAACATGCTCCCTCCTAAATATTTGGCTCTTTGCCTTCTCTCTGTGTGAACATTATCCACATGGAAACTATGGCTCCATTTCCTTTCTTTTACCTTTTTTCTCCCCAAAGTGAGGAACTGCCTTGGTCTTCCAGTTGTTCGACCTTCCACGCACTCATCACGGACTCACCCCAAACTGCACCGTGGGCCCAGACACACCCGGCCTTCGCTGTCTCGTCCCCTCGGTGATGAGGTCCCGTGGGCCTCGCTCCTCCTTCCGCGTCCGCACGACTGTGCTCAGGGCCCCCCCGGGAGCCACGATGCGGCTTCCTGTCTCCTGCGTTGGGTTCCTCTGTCCTGGATCCCGGGTGCCGGGCTTCCCATTTGCCTTGCGTCCCTCCACAGGCCTCCTGAGAGAGCGTCGTGTGCAAGGTCAGTGCGTGGAGACCCTCCACATCCGTGGGTCTCAACGGTGAAGGGGTCTGGGTGGAAAGTGCCCTCAGAGGGTCAGGGCCTTGTGCGTGATCTCCTGACGTCCAGGGCTTTCGCAGTGGGGGATGTCGCACCGCAGCCGGGGCTCCCCAGCGCCCGGAGGTGCTCCTGGCTCCCCGAGGGGGTCTGGTTCATCATTCCGGCTGGAACACCTGTCTCCTTAGACGTTTCACTGGCCACCAAAGCCCAGGAGTGTCCTGTTACGTCTCTGTTTCTCATCCCTTTCCCCCTCGGATTTTGAAAGTTAAAAAAAAAAATCCATCTTCCAACAATTGTGCTGCTGAGATTGGCATTTATGCTGTTGGAGGTTGTTTTGCTTTGTCTTGTTTTGTTTTATTTTGTTTTGCTTTGCTTTGCTTTGCTTTGCTTTGTTTTGCTTTGTTTTGTTTTACAAAAGCTTTCTCCCCTTCCAGCTGCTCCTGTGTCGGGCATTCTGTCCTTGTTTCAGAATGTTCCGGTTTCTTGCGATATCTGCTCTTCTCTCTCTGAGGATATGAAATCTCACACTTAAGTTTCTTCCCCCGCATTGTGTCTATTTCCTCCAGATGCTCGTCCTTCTCCGCCGTGTTCCGGGGTCTGGAGTCAGGGTTGGGTGCTCTCCTCCGGGGTCGGAAGTTGCAGGCTGTCCACTTGTCTAAGCAGGGCTGGCGGGTTTTTCGCAGCTACGAGCGCGTGCTCGCCCTCGGGCGCACGGCCGGGCAAGCGCCCCGGGCCCTCTCCTGGAAACTGGACGTTTCTCAAGGACAAACGAGACTCCCCACTGCCAAGCGGCTCACATCCTGTGTGGACGACACAGTGCTGAGGCCGCTCACTTAACCCCCTCGGGGACAGACCCCCTCGGCGACCCCGTCCAGGCAGCAAGCCTTCCCGGGCCTCCTCTGAGAGTGGTCAGAAGCGGCTTCACGCGTCCCCGAGCCTTTACTTCGAGGCCCGCCTGGTCCCTGATCCGGGTCCCCGCTGCTGTCCCCTGCGGGGCCGCGGGGCTGCTCGCCACTCCTGCGTCTGCTTTCCGGCCCCGCAGCTCTCTCCTCTGTCCCCTTCGTCCCTAGGGACCTGCACCCGTCCTTCTCTCCCCTTCCTTCCCCTCCTCCCTCTCGTCCCTGTCTGCCTCTGAGGTCATCTGAGAGACTCACACAGGAGCAAAGGAAAAACTGAGCCTTCACATCAAGGACGCTCCCGGGCTCCTTTCTGCTCTTCGAACAACGCTGTGCTCCCAGCTCAGGGTGAACCACGCAGAGCGCGGCCCCCCCAGGCCTGCCCTTCCGCCGGCGGGAAGACGCCCGAGCTGTGAGCCTCCGCAGGTCCCCCCGTGGGTGGTTTGGGATGGACAGCCCGGAGGTCCCATGCGACACAGGACTGTGTCTCCCTCCCTCTGCCCACCCCCCCCGCTTGTGTGCGCATGCTCTCTCTCTCTCTGAAATAATAAACTTTAAAAACAAAACAGTGTGGGGACGCCTGGGTGGCTTAGTCGGTTAAGCGTCTGACCTTCGCTTGGGTCATGATCTCCCGGTTCGTGGGTTCGAGCCCCGCGTCGGGCTCTGTGCTGACTGCCAGCTCGGAGCCTGGAGCCTGTTTCAGTCTGTGACTCCCTCTCTCTCTGACCCTCCCCTGCTCACGCTGTCTCTCTCTCTCTCCCTCCCAGAAATAAATAAAAATATTAAAAAATAAAAATAAAACAAATAAAAACAAAACAGTGTGAAAGACCCTGACGAGATCTTGGCTTGTGGACAAGTTATAAATATGCAGGTTTACGTTTTCTTTCCCGTAGAGCTCTTCCACGGGACTTGCCACCATTCTGCCCCAGGCTGTCATTCTGCTCGTCTTTTCTTCTTTGAGACGTGATGTCGTGAACTCCTTGAGGATGGGGACCGTGACACATTCCTCTTTATATTCCTAAGCTTCTTTCCAAATGCCTGGGGAATTATTAAATTTTCGCACATCGAGACTCACCCGGAGAGCCCGTAACATGTGCGAGCCCCCCGCCCGCTGCCGGGATTCTGGTTGCGTGCGGCTGAGGCGGGGCCTGGTGAGGAGCGGGCGGCCCTCGGGCGCTTGCTGAGAACTAACCCCCTGGGGAATCGGGAGTGTGTGGCGGGAAGGGGTGGAGAACGAGAAGGCGGCAGGTAAGAGCTGCAGGCTCGCGTGACTGAGGGTCTCCGGGGAACTGGGACCCTCCCCACCCCCGCCCCATTCACAACCTTTCTGTTCCTTTCCCGTCAGGAGGTCAAAACGCACCTAAAGGTCTCTGGAGGCGAAAGGCTCGGATCTGCCCGGTTGGAAGGAAAGGCCTTTCCTGGGGCCTCGGAGTTGACCTGACAAAAGGCAGATGAGCGAGAGAGAAGTTCCTTTCCGCCTGCAACCCGCGGGCGAGTTCAGAGGAGACCCCCAGGGCTGTGTGCCCGACGCAGCAGATGGCGGGAGGGGCCTCCATGGGAAGAACAAACGGGCTTCTTCAGGGAAGGCGAGCGTTGTTAGGAAAAGGAACAGGAGGTAAGGAAGTCGGGGAAAAGACGCGGACCTCGTCTGCGCAGGTATGAGCGGGCTTTCTGTCTTCTTCAGGCCGTGAGACCCTTGCAGACGGCGTTTTCCACACGCCGAGTCCTCCTCTCTCTGCCGGGATTAGAAGTCACCCCACAGGGAAGTCATTTTCCCAGAAGCTGCTGCTTGTAGGGAGGCAAGGCAAGAGGCTTCTGTCTACACCCGTTGAATCAAATGTCTTGCATTTATTTATTTAAAAAAAATTTTTTTTAATGTTTTATTTATTTCTAGGAGAGAGGGAGAGAGACAGCGTGTGCAGGGGAGGGTCAGAGAGAGGGGGAGTCACAGACTGAAACAGGCTCCAGGCTCCGAGTTGGCAGTCAGCACAGAGCCCAACGCGGGGCTCGAACCCACGAACCGCCAGATCATGACCTAAGCGAAAGTCGGACGCTTAACCGACTAAGCCACCCAGGCGCCCCAAATGTCTTGGGTTTTTGTTTGTTTGTTTGTTTTTAATATTTTTATTTATTTCTTGGAGAGAGAGAGAGAGAGAGACAGCGTGACCAGGGGAGGGTCAGAGAGAGAGGGAGTCACAGACTGAAACAGGCTCCAGGCTCTGAGCTGGCTGTCAGCACAGAGTCCGTCGCGGGGCTCGAACCCATGAACCGCGAGATCACGATCTAAGCGAAAGTCGGACGCTTCACCGACTAAGCCACCCAGGTGCCCCCCAAATGTCTTGCTTTTAAAATAATCTTCATACTTGGGGCACTTTGGCTCAGGTCGTGGTTTGTGAGTTAGAGTCGGGCTCTGTGCCGACAGCTCGGAGCCTGGAGCTACTTCAGATTCTGCATCTCCTTCTCTCTCTGCCCCTCCTCCGCTCACACTCTGTCTCTCTGTAGTTCAAATTAAATAAACATTAAAAATTTTTTAAAGATAATCTTGATACTAATTCTGGGGTCCTGAGTGGGTCCCCAACAGCCTCAAGCTCTCTCATGGCTTTAAAAGGAAAGTTAACAAGTGGACACCCTGCCAAGCGTGGAATTGTCTTCCGATGTCAGCTCAGCGGCTGCCGGGAAGAGCAGCGAACGTATCCAGTCCACACTCCCCAGAAAAAGATGTTCATCTGTGTCCAGTCAGCTCCAAAGCTGCCCGAGCGCCGGGTCTCACTGCAGATGTGGTTGCTGGCACAAGTGAACTGAGTCCTGAAGAGTCAAGCTATAATATAACAGCACAAAATACGTGAGAAAATGAGCCACCCGTGTGAGCAAGGACGGCACTTTCTTGGAAGGGAGATTGTTATGTCTTACAAGACGTTAATTAGTTATTCAAAATGCCAGTTTTCTGCATTAAAGCGGGCAAGTTTCCTTATGATTGTCCCTGGGTGGGGTCAGTTTCCCCACCTACCTTATCTTTAGTACCTTCCTTTTTTTTTTATTAAGAAGTTTTTAATGTTTATTTATTTTTCAGAGAGAGAGAGAGAAAGAGAGACAGGGACAGAGTGTGAGCGGGGGGGAGGGAGGCAGAGAAAGAGAGAGACACAGAATCTGAAGCAGACCCCATGCTCAGCACGGAGCCTGAGGTGGGGCTCAGTCCCACAACCCTGGGATCGCAACCTCAACTGAAACGGAGTCGGCCGCTCACCTGACTGAGCCTCCCAGGCGCCCTGATCACTCTCTCTTCTTATTTAGGCCTTAAAATACACAAAATTTTATGAAGTGATAATAATAACTGCAAGATGTTGTTGGCTTTGTGAGGTTAACAGAAATAACATGTATTTAACTCATGGCAAAAAAAGGTGGGATAAGGAAGAGAACTATACAGGAGGAGATTCCTGTCTCTCACTGGAATTAAATATAAATCTGAAGCTGATTCTGATTAGGTGCATAGGGTAAGCCCCAGAGCAACCATTAGGAAATAACTCAAAAATATACAATGAAAATCAGTACAGAAATTAAATGCTACGTTAGAAAATATTTTTTCAGGGCAGAAGAAAACATTGAAGGAGTAATAGTGGAACAAAGAAGACAGGAGACACATGTAAAACAAAAAGGAAAATCATAGACATAACTCCAACTACACCAATAATAACATTAAATGTAAATGGATTTTAAAAAGGCAATAACACTCTTGTCAAATTAGATGTTAAAAAGCAAGACCCAATATTATGCTGTCACAAGAGACTCCCTTTAGAGTGAAAGACAGACATAGACTGAAAGTAAAATAACGGAAAAAGAGACATGGTGCAAACAGTAACCACAGAAGCCTGGGGTGCCTACAGTAACATTCAACAAAATGGACTTCATTGTTTTTTAATTTTTAATTTTTATTTATATTAAAAATTTTAACATTTATTCATTTTTGAGAGACAGAGCATGAGCCGGGAAAGGGGAGAGAGAGAGGGAGACGCAGAATCCGAAGCAGCTCCAGGCTCCAAGCTGTCAGCACAGAGCCCGATGCGGGGCTCGAACTCATGGACTGTGAGATCATGGCCTGAGCTGAAGTTGGACGCTCAACCAACTGAGGCACCCAGGTGCCCTTCAGGTAGTTCTATGTTTAACTTTTTGAGGAACTTCCACACTGTTTTCCCGAGCAGCTGTGCCAGTTTACCTTCCCACCAACAGGGTAAAAGGGTTCCCCTTTCTCCACATCCTGGCCAACACCCATGGTTTCCATACTGTTGATGTTAGCCATCTGGACAGGTGTGAGGTGAAGTGTCATTGCAGTTTGGATTTGCCTTTCCTGCTGATGAGTGATGTTGAGTATCTTTAATGTGTCTGTTGGCCATCTGGATGTCTTCTTTGGAAAAATGTCTATTCATGTCTTCTGCCCATTTTTAAATGACATTATTCATTTTTGCGGTGTTGGGTTTTACAAATTATTATTTTCTTAAAAGTGGTGATTTCTTGTTTTAATGCATAGACACTTTTTTTTAATTTATTCACTTATTTTGAGAGAGAGAGAGAGAGAGAGTGGAGGAGGAGCAGAAAGAGAGGGAGAGAGAGAGAATCCCAAGTACCATCAGTGCAGAGCCTATTGTGGGGCTCAAACCAACGAACCGTGAGACCATGACCTGAGCTAAAATCAAGAGTTAGAGACATAACCGACTGAGCCATCCCAGCACCCCTATAAATTCTTTCTATATTTTGAATACTAACCTTTCATCAGATATGCCATTTGCAAATATCTTCTCCCTTCTGTCGGTTGCCTTTTAGCTTCATTGATGGTTTCCTTCACTGTGCAGACGCTTTTCATTTTGATGTAGTTGCAATAGTTTACTTTTGCTTTTGTTTCCCTTGCCCCGGGAGACATACCAGGAGAGAAATTGCTACGACCAACGTCAAAGAAGTCGCTGCCTGTTTTCTCTTCTAGCATTTTCATGGCTTCAGGTCTCACCTTTAGGTATGTCATCCAGTTTGGATTTATTTTCGTGTATGGTGTAAGAAAGTGGTCCAGTTTCCTCCTTTTACATGTTGTTGTCCAGATTTCCCAACACCATTGTTGAAAAGGCTGTCTTTTTCCCATTGGATATTCTCTTCTGCTTTGTCGAAGATTAATTGACTATATAATTGTGGGTTCATTTCTGGATTTTCTATTCTGTTCTGTTGATCTATGTGTCTACTGTTGTGCCAGTACCATACTGTTTTGATCACAACAGCTTTGTAATATATCTTGAAGTCCAGAATTATGATGCCTTCAGGTTCGCTTGTCTTTTTCAAGGTTGCTTTGGCTCTTCAAGGTCTTTTGTGGTTCCACACAAATTTTAGGATTGTTTGTTCTAGCTCTGTGAAAAATATGTTGGTATTTTGATAGGAATCATATTAACTGTGTAGGCTGCTTTGGGTCATACAGATTTTTTTTTTTAATTTTTTTTTTAAATGTTTTTTTTTTATTTATTTCTAGGAGAGAGAGACAGCGTGAGCAGGGAGGGTCAGAGAGAGAGGGAGTCACAGACTGAAACAGGCTCCAGGCTCCGAGCTGGCAGTCAGCACAGAGCCCGACGCGGGGCTCGAACCCACGAACCGCGAGATCATGACCCAAGCGAAAGTCGGACGCCCAACCGACTAAGCCACCCAGGCGCCCCACGGGTCATACAGATATTTTAACAGTATTTGTTCTTCCAATCCATGAGCATGGAATGTCTGACAAAATAGACTCCAAAGCAAGAATGTTACTGGAAACAGAGACATTTAAAATGATAAAAGAGTCAATCCATTAGGAAGAAACAATCATAAATTTATATACACCTAACAACAGAACATCAGAATATATGAAGCAAAAATTGACAGAAATGGAGAAATACACAATTCAGCAATACTCGGAGACTTCAAGACCCATTTCCTTTTTTTTCCCCTTAATTTATTGTCAAGTTGGTTTCCATATAACACCCAGTGCTCATCCCCACAAGTGCCCTCCTCCATGCCCATCACACCCCTTCCCCTCTCCCCCACTTCTTCAACCCTCAGTTTGTTCTCAGCATTCAAGAGTCTCTCATGGTTTGCCTCCCTCCCTCTCCCCTACCATTTCCCCCTTTCTTCTCCCCCACGGTCCTCCGTTAAGTTCCTCCTAATCCTCCTATACGTGCAAACATATGGCATCTGTCCTTCTCTGCCTGACTCATTTCGCTCAGCATAACACCCTCAAGGTCCATCCATGTTGCTACACGTGGCCAGAGTTCATTGTTTCTCATTGCCATGTGGTATTCCATGGTATAGATAAACCACATCTTCTTGATCCATTCGTCTGTTGATGGACACTTAGGCTCTTTCCATGTTTTGGCTATTGTTGAGAGTGCTGCTATGAACATTGGGGTACATGTGCCACTATGCCTCAGCACTCCTGTATCCCTTGGGTAAATTCCTAGCAGTGCTATTGCTGGGTTCAAAACCCATTTCCAACAATGAATAGAAAAACTTAACAAAGAATAACAATAGAAGACTTGAACAATAGGATATACCAGGGAGACCTAACAGACATCTTTAAAACACCTGACCCAGCAACAGTAGACTACCCACATTCTTCTCAAGTGCACATAAAACATTCTCCAGGATAGACCATAAAACAACATCAATATATTTAAAAGATAAAAACGACACAAAGTATGTTCTCCTACCGTAATGGAATGACATTATAAATCAATAACAGAAAGAAATTTATAAAGTCACAAATATGTGGAAATTAAACAACACAGTCCTAGATAACCAATGAGGCAAAGAAGAAATTCAGAGGGAAATCTAAAAATACTTTGAGATGAATGAAAATGATGGTGAGATACCAAAACTTGAGGGATGCAACTAAAGCAGTATTTGGAGGGAAATTGATAGCTATAAATGTCTGTATTAAAAAAAGAAGAAAGATGGGGCGCCTGGGTGGCTTAGTCGGTTAAGCGTCCGACTTTCGCTTACGTCATGATCTCGCGGTTCGTGGGTTCGAGCCCCGTGTCGGGCTCTGTGCTGACTGCTGGCTCAGAGCCTGGAGCCTGTTTCAGTCTGTGACTCCCTCTCTCTCTGACCCTCCCCTGCTCACGCTGTCTCTCTCTCTCTCTCCTAGAAATAAATAAAACATTAAAAAAAAATTAAAAAAAAAAGAAGAAAGATTTCAAATATGTAGGCTACCTCTCACCTTACACCCCAGAAAAGGAGGAGCAAATAGAATCTAAAGCAGAGAGAAAAAAATGAAGATTAGAGTGAAAATGAATGAGGGGCACCTGGGTGGCTCAGTTGGTTAAGCGTCCAGCTTCAGCTCAGGTCATGATCTCACAGTTTGTGGGTTCGAGTCCCACATCGGGCTCTGTGCTGACAGCTCAGAGCCTGGAGCCTGCTTTGGATTCTGTGTGTCTCTCTCTCTGACCCTCCCCTGCTCATACTGTCTCTATCCCTCTCTCAAAAATAAATTAAATTTAAAAAAAATAGAGTGAAAATGAATGAAATAGAAAAATAGAAAAAAATAAAGGAAAACAAAAACTGGTTCCTTGAAAGCGTTAATAAAATTGACAAGTTTTTGTCTAGATTTACCAAGAGAAAATTGGTAAATTTTCTAGTCCTATTACTACACCCGTATGTGAAAGATTGGGATATTATGACTGACTTTACAGAAATAAAAAGGGTTGTAAAGGAATACCATGAACAATTTTATGCCAGTGAGTTACATAACTCAGTTGAAATGGGAAAGTTCCTAAAAGATACAAACTACCAAAACTGACTCAAGAAGAAATAGACGATGTGACTATATCTGTAACAAGCAAGGAGGCTGAATCAGTATTCACAAACTATGCACAAAGCAAAGTCCGGGTCCAGATAGCTTTGCTGGTCAATTTTACTCAATATTTAAGGAAGGGTTAATACCAATTCTTCAAAAATTCTTCCAAAAAGTAGAAGATAAAGGAATACTTCTCAACTTAATCTGTGAGGGCAATAGTACTCTGATACCAAAACCAGACAAAGACATCACAAGAAAACTATAGCTCAATGTCTTTTATGAATATAGTAATTCTCAACAAAATAGTACTTTCTGGGTAAGTGGAATACAAAACATATAAATGAAAAAAGATCCTACACCATGATCAAGTGGGATTTATTACAAAAACACAAGGTTGGTTTAACATTTGAAAATCAATTAATGTAATAAACCATCTCAATAGAATAAAAAAAAAACCCAACAACCCCCAAACCACATTATCATCTCAACAGACATAGGAAAATCCTTTGAGAAAATTCTACAACTTTTCTTAATAAAAATAATGAACAAACTATGAATAGAAAAGAGATTCTTCAACCTAGTAAAGAGTACTGAAAATAAACAAAACCCACAATTAACATCATACTTACTGGTGAAAGACCAGATGTTTTCATGCTAAAATCAGACATAAAACAAGGATCTCACTGTCGCTTACTCAACATTGTACCAGAGGTCCTAGACAGGGCAATTGGGAAGGAAAAAGGAATAGAAGAAGTAAAACTGTCTCTATCCAGAGATGACCTGGTACTGTATAAAGAAAACCTTAAAGTATCCACTAAAAAACTATTAGAACTAATAAGTGAATTCAACAAGGCTGCAGAATATAAGATCAATACACAAAACTCAATTGTATTTTTTTTTTATTTTAAATATTTTTATTTATTTCTAGGAGAGAGAGAGACAGCTTGAGCAGGGGAGGGTCAGAGAGAGAGGGAGGTACAGACTGAAACAGGCTCCATGCTCTGAGCTGGCAGTCAGCACAGAGCCCGACGCGGGGCTCGAACCCACGAACCGCGAGATCATGACCTAAGTGAAAGTCGGACGCTTAACCGACTCAGCCAACCAGGCGCTCCTGTATTTCTTTTTTAAAATTTTTTGGTAAATTTTTTATAAGAATTTTTTAAATGTTTTATTGATTTCTGAGAGAGAGAGAGAGAGAGGCAGTGTGAGCAGGGGAGGGTCAAAGAGAGGGAGTCACAGACTGAAACAGGCTCCAGGCTCTGAGCTGTCAGCACAGAGCCCGACGTGGAATTCAAACCCACAAACTGTGAGATCATGACCTCAGCTGAAGGCAGACGCTTAAGCAACTGAGCCACCCAGGTGCCTTAAAGTTTAAATATTTATTTTTGAAACAGAGAAAGACAGAGCATGAGTGGGGGAGGGACAGAGAGACAGGGAGACACAGAATCTGAAACAGGCTCCAGGCTCTGAGCTGCCTGCTCAGAGCCCGATGTGGGGCTTGAACCCAGGAACCGTGAGATCATGACCTGAGCTGAAGTCAGACACTTAACCGACTGAGCCATCCAGGTGCCCCAAAACTCAATTGTATTTCTAACACTTGCATCAAACAGCAAAAATATGAAAACTTCATTCATAGTAGCATCAAAAATACTTAGGAATAACATGAAGTTTAAAACACAGACTCTGTCTCTGACCCTCCCCTGTCTCTCTCACTCTCTTTCAGAAATAAATAAAACAGGGGCGCCTGGGTGGCTTGGTCGGTTAAGCGTCTGACTTTCACTTAGGTCATGATCTCGCGGTTCGTGGGTTCGAGCCCGGCGTCGGGCTCTGTGCTGACTGCCAGCTCAGAGCCTGGAGCCTGTTTCAGTCTGTGACTCCCTCTCTCTCTGACCCTCCCCCGATCACGCTGTCTCTCTCTCTCTCCTAGAAATAAAAACATTTTTTTAAAAATTAAAAAAAAGAAATAAAACATTAAAATTTTTTTAAAAAATAAATAAAATAAAACATATACTCTGAGAATTCTGAAATGTTATTGACAGAAATTAAGTAAGATCTAAGTGGAAATATATCCCATGTTCATAAATCGGAAAACCTACTGTTGTTAAAATGGCAATACTCTCCAAATCGATTTATAGACTCACGCACTCCTTATCAGAATCTCAGCTGGCTTCTTTGTAGAAATTGTGGAATTCACACAGAATTGCAAGTTCAGAATAACCAAAACAATCCTCACAAAGAACAAAGTAAGAGAACGCACCTTTCCCAATTTTGAAGCTTCCCACAAAGCAACAGTGATGGAGACAGCGCGGTGCCGGCATGACAGGGGACATGCCGGTCAACAGAAGCAAACCCACAGACCTATGGTCAGCTGACTTCGCGCTAGAGGGCCAGGGTATCCCGCGGGGAAAGGACGGTCTCTGTAACAGGTGGTGCTCGAACAGCTGGACACCCACGTGCAAAAAAGGACGATTGCACCCTTATCTCCCACCTTATACCGAAGCTAACTCAAAATGGACCCAAGACCTAAATATATAAATAAATAAGAGCCAAAACTGTAAAACTCTTAGAAGAAGGCAGAGGACTAGGTCTTCATGGCCCTGAATAAAAAAGGCAGATGATGACAACCGTTGGCAAGGCTGCAGAGGAGTCGGAACCCTCCTGTGCTGGCGACGAGAATGGAAAATGGTGTGTTTGTTTGGAAAACAATCTGGCAGCTCCTCAAATGATCAGACACAGAGTTAGCCTGTGACCCAGGAAGTTCACTCGTCGCACGCAGCCGGGAGAAATAAACACATACGCCCACGTAAAATCTTCCACGTGAAAGTGCACGGAAGCACTATTCACAATAGCCAGAAAGTCAGAGCAGCTTAAAGGTTCATCAGCTAACGAATGGGTAGACAAAATGTGGCGTATTCACACGATGAAATTTTATTTCACCATAAAAAGGAATGAAGTGCTGACACATATCTCAAAATGGATGAACTTGAAAAGCATGCTCAGTGAAGAAGCCAGTTACAACAGACCTGGCATTGTGTGACTCCATTCACGTGGAATGTCTACAGCAGGGAAATCTAGATGGAAAGCAGATCAGTGGCTCCTTGGGGCTGGGAGAGGAGTTCAGGGCGATGGCTACACGGTAGGGGTTTTCTTCCTGAGGTCGCGAAAATGTTCTCCAACTCAGTGCAGACGCTTCAGCACATCTGTGAATATGCTCAAAACCACCAAATTTTACACTTTAAATGGGTGAAGTGTATTGACACGTGAATTATATCAAATAAAGGTATTTTTTAAAGTGTAAACAACGCGATACTATTCTGTTTAAAAGAATAACTACGTGTAACTGGAAGTCTGGAGGGATGTGAGCAAAACGTGCAGAAGGCCTCGAGTCCTCTCTCGGCGGTGCGCTTACAGATTACTTTCACTGATTATTTCTGCTTGTGTTTCGTTTTTCAAAGTTTATTATGTGGCAATAAGAACAAAAATATTTTGAACATAAAAGCTAATGCGGGGGTGGGGCTCAGTCGATTAAGTGTCCGACTTGGGTTCAGGCCACGATCTCACACTGAGTTTGAGCCCCGCTCGGGCTCTGTGCTGACAGCTCAGAGCCTGGAGCTGCTTCGGATTCTGTGTCTCCCTCTCTCTCTGACCCTCCCCCACTTGTGCTGTCTCTCTCTTTCTGTCTCTCTCAAAAATAAATTAAAAAAAAAACATTTAAAATTTTTTTAAAAAGCAAGTATATATATCGTAGAACAGCTTCTAGATAACCCCAAATGCTTCAACACACCACAAAAACACTTTTCCCATCACGAGCTTTTCTTCCTCGCTGATTTTACCGCCGTCAGGCCACGGGTCAGTCAGCAAGCACGTGGAGAGCCTCCTGGTCGCTAAACGCAGAGCACATTTTCAGCCCCAGCGTCGCGCGCCCTGAGCACCAGGCTCCCCCGCGCCGCGCGCCGCCCGGAGCGCAACCCGGAAGTGCTTGCCGGGCAGCTGCAGTGCGAGCGCCGGCCGGTCCGAGGGCGTAAGGGAGAGTCGGAGAGCAAAAAGTGCGTTTCCGGGCGTGGGGCACAAGTGCCGTGTCACACGTGAGAAAGAGGGGTGCGGAGCCAGGCCGGCGGCACCACCGATGCCGATGCCCTGCGCAGGTAGACGGGGGCGGACGCAGGTTCAGGGGGAAGGAGTCCTTGCCGGCCGCGTTCACACCCTGGAAAAGCGGAGCCGGGGGCCGAGGGGGGCCCGAAGGGTGCCGGGAGCGGGGGAGCCGGGGGAGCCGGGGGGTCGGGGGTCGGGGGCGGGGGCCGGGGGCAGGGGGCCCGGGGTCGAGGCCGGGGGCCGGGGGCGGGGGCCGGGGGCCCGGGGGCGCCAGGGGGCCACGGGGGCCGGGGGCCGGGGAGCCGGGGAGGCACCCGGGGGGGCAAGGGAGCCGGGGGCGAGGGGGGGCCGGGGGGGGGGTCGGGGGAGGCGGGGGGCCGGGGGCCCGGGGGGCCCGGGGGGCCCGGGGGGCCGGGGCGGTTTCTGCTTTCCGTCCTTCGTGCCCCTGGTGACCGAAATGCCTTTCTTTCTGACGTCCGCCAGTCCAGACCCGCCGCACCGCCTGCTCCCGCTCTTCTCCCAGCCCGCGCCTTCCCTCCCGAAGACCTCGGCTCTGGCCCGGCCGCACCCCCCCACCCCGCCCACTCAGCGGCCCTCGCTGGCTCGCTCTGCGCCCCCCGGGAGAGAAGGCACCGTTGGTGAAGGAACAGCCTCGTGTAAGTCCGAAGTCGAGCTACTGCATGGCCGCGGCGGAGGGGGAGGTGGGGAGGGGGGCCCGTGACTCTGCTGGGGCCCTGTTCTGTAGCGCTGGCGTCCTTACGAGAAGAGGAGGGGACGCCAGAGAGCCCTCTCCCTCTTCACACACACGGGAAGCACCACGTGAGGACACAGAGAGAAGGTGCCTTTCCGGAAACCGACCCCAGGACCTTGTCTCGGACTTCCACCTCCAACTGTGAGAAGACAAACACCCGTTGTTCAAGCCGACCGTCCAAGGTGTGCCGTTAAGGCAGCGGGGCAGACTCGTGCCAGTGACAACATCCGGAGCCTCACCGCCTCTCCGGGGACCCTGCCAGGTACCTCCCGCCTGACCCGACGGTGCCGACTCTTGACTCCCACTCGAAGTCCGTTTCCCACCCACTTCTCTGCTTTGCAGTCAGTGCTGTGACCAGACAATCAGTTCTTCCAGCCCAAATTCCAAGATGCACCGTCAGTTCTCTCCCTCACTGCCCGTGGCCAGCTCGTCCGCGGGTTCCGGGGCCTTCCTCCCCCGGACACGTCCTGAACCTTCTCCTCGCAGCGGGCCTCACGGCACAACCCCCCCCCATCAATTTTCTTTGCGCCGTTACTGGAAGCCTCTCCTAATGGTTCACTCTTCTTATTTTCCCTGTGGCCCTCTACAAGCCACGTCTACACAGCCACACAGTGATCTTTATAGCGCAGTACATGACATCACCCTGCTGTTCAAAACCTCGGATGGGTCCCCTCGCACGGGGAGTAAATCCCAGCCCCCAGGGCTCCTGCACGCCTGCCCCCCACCTTGGGTGCTCCCCGCCCTCCTGTGCCTCCAGGCAGCAGGGTCCGGCTTCAGCCTCAGAGCGCCTGTTATCTCTGTTCCCTGTGCCTCGCAGATCTCTGGAAGCTCTGCTCTTGTCAAGGGTGCGGCTCCTGGCGGAGGCCTCCGGCCACCTCCCTGCCCGAGGGGCGCGCGCACGCCCAGGCCCCTGCGGCACACAGCCCGCAGCGGGCAGAGTAATGCCCACCAAGGGGCCCCCTGCCTGATTCCTGGGACCCCGGGTATGTCACTGTGGGTGCAGAGGGTGGTTTCAGCAGCAGGTGGATTACGGCTGCTGATCTGCTGACCTTAAAATGGGGAGGTTCTGGGGCGCCTGGGGGCTCAGTCGGTTAAGCATCCGACTTCAGTTCAGGTCATGACCTCAAGACTCGTGGGTTTGAGACCCGCATCGGGCTCTGTGCTGACAGCTCAGAGCCTGGAGCCTGTTTCAGATTCTGTATCTCTTTCTCTCTCTCTGACCCTCCCCTGCTCACACTGTCTCTCTCTCTCTCTCTCTCTCAAAAATAAATAAATAAATAAATAAAACATTAAAATGGGGAGGTTCTTCGGGAGTACTGGGTGGGGCCCTCCAATCCCAGGGTCCCTAACAGTGGACGACAGAGGTGGGATAGTCAGCGTCAGAGGGATGGGACATCAGAAACTCAGTCCGCCACTGCTGGCCGCGAAGGAGGAGGAAGGGGTCGCAAGCCAACCAGTGTGGGTGGCCTGTCTCATACGGAAGAGGCAAGGACCCCTTCCCCCTTAGAGCCTCAGGAAGGGCACCCCGATTTTAACCCAGTGAGATCCATTTCAGACTTCCGGCCGTCAGAATTATAAGGTGATAAATTGGCATCCTGATAATTTGTTACAGCAGGACAGGAAACTAATTCACACCCCAGTCTGGTTACTTCACAGACTTACTACCACCCAGAATGATCTCATCGACTCACTTTCGCAGCGTCCCCTGCTCAGCGGCGTAACGCCAGGAACCGGGACCTCCGCTGCCTTGCCCACGGCAGTTTCCCCGGGCCCCGGCCTGCAGAGACACGGAAGGGCGCCTGGTAAAGGTTTGTGCGCAAGGAGGCGAAGAGGCTCACAGCAACGTGGGGGCTAAGGTGTCTCCGTGCGTGTGACAGGCAAGGAGAGGAACAGGATTAGGTTGGAAACGAGCGAGAAACGCAGAACAAGAGCGGTAGTAGCGACGCAGAGCATTTTCTCTCCTGGAGAAGCAGGGAGGTGGGGAGTCCTGGCCCGATGCTGCCACTGCTCTGGGGACCCGGAGGGGCCCAGGTCCATGGACATCCCTCCACCATGATGGGGTGGTGTCACCGTCCTGGTCACAAGTGGGCTTCTGAGGAAAGCATCTGGAAACTACACACAACCAGCCTCACCTATAGAGCAGTGGGTATGGGGCTCCTGGGGGCTCAGTCGGTCGAGCATCTGATTTCAGCTCAGGTCGTGATGTCACAGTTCCTGAGTTCAAGCCCAGGTCGGGCTCTGTGCTGCCAGTTCGGAGCCCGGAGCTGCTTCGGATTCTGTGTCTCCCTCTCTGTCTGCCCCTCCTCTACTGTTGCTCTGTCTCTCTCTCTCTCAAAAATAAGTAAATGTTAAAAAAAATTTTTTTTAAAAGGCAGTGGGTATCACAGGCTGTGGAAAGGCCACTTTGCAAACATTACATGCCCAGGAAACAAACACGCATGTCATTATATCAACAACTAAAGAATGTTTACTTCCCAGCGGTAGATATGGGATGTTTTTATTCTCTGCTTTAGGCTTTCCTGTGTTTTCCACACGAATGGCAGCGAGCATGTGCTACTTTTGTAATCAAGAAAATCCACTAAAAAGCATTTCTGAAGAAGGAAGTGACGGGTCTGATCTACCCAGGAGATCAGGTGCACTGATTTGTGGTGGAGACAGAGAGAGAGAGAGAGAGAGACAGGGAGGGAGGGAGAGGGAGGGAGAGGGAGGGAGGAACAGTAGATACCGGCTGGGAGACGGGGGATTTCCCGACTCACCAGAAAGACCAGCTCTCGCTCTCCCGTTGTCCAGAATGTTTACACAGTCTGAGGGCCTGGGGATTTCGCTTACTGGTGTTTTGACTTGGAGTTTATTCTGTGTTTGTGCAGCTGGGGGTGTGAGGAGGCCGGAGCCGTGAACTCGGGGCTCCAGGAAGCTGCCTTCCAGCCAAACCTGCCGGGTTCTCGTCGTTCAGGCTGAACTTAAGCCTCGTTTGCAGCAGCCCGGCCGCGGGCAGGGGCCCTGTAAGCTCTCTGGTGCCGGGTCCTGACTTGGAGTCGGCGGGGCTCACCGAGCCTGACCCTGGGCTTGGCGCACGTATAATGTGACTCCATCCACCAGGTTCACGGGGTCAGCAGTTTGGAAGCGGGCTGTGGTCTGAGTCCGCTCCCAGGGCACTGGTGACAGGAGGGCCTGGCTTGGTGGTGGCGGGAGCCCGGCCCGGGGCCTCCTCCCCTAAAGGGCGGTGGCCTGGTGAGGACAGGAGGTGGGAGCGCCCGCTGTGGGGCCTGGGGGGGGCGCGGGGGGGGGAGGTTCCTTGCCAGCCAGGAACATTCTGCGTCAGGCAGGATTAAGAGAGAGAAACTAAGATCCGAGGTTGCAAACACCCTCATGCGTTTTCCCTTCTTGCCAGGGATTTAAAATTATTAACAGTGCAGTTTCGAGTTATTTGAGTTGTTCCCTAGTGTTTGCTTATTTCCTGCTCCGGCTTCAAGCAGGGGTATTAAGCTCCTCAGATTTTACAGTAAATTGGGCAGGTTAGCAAAGGTCTTTTAAACCCAAGGAGTAAGAAACACATCCTGGGCAACAGGTGAAGAAACATGTTGCCTAGACAGTAAAATATTTTACTAAGAAAACCGTGACCTGGGTCAGAGTTCTTATTCAATCACAAAGAGCGATACCAGCATCCGATGAGTAAAACTTCAGAGGTTTATGAAGCGCCTGGGGGCTTAGTCGGTTGAACGTCCGACTTCGGCTCAGGTCATACTCTCACGGTTTGTGAGTTCGAGCCCCGCGTTGGGCTCTGTGCTGACAGCTCGGAGCCTGCTTCAGCTCCTCTGTCCCCCGCTCTGTCTTCCCTCCCCTGTTTGTGCTTTCTCTCTCTCTCTCTCTCTCTCTCAAAAATAAATAAATTAACATTAAAAAACTTCAGAGGTTTATCAATTACTTGTATTGTTCAACCAGTATTAAGACCAAAGACAAGGAAGCGATTTCAGGAAAGACACTTTGGTACAAAGGCATTTCTCATTTCCTGAGGTCCTGTGGCAGGAAGAGGAATCTGGCGGTGTGTTTCGGTGCCTGCCTGGTGCCTGTGATGTGAGACTCCTCCTGGCGCTGCAGTCCTGGCAGGTTGTGGAAGAGAGGTGTGCAGGTGATGACGGCAAGGTGGCGGAACGCGAGTCCGCCGCCCTGGTCCCCTGCCCCAGAATCACGTGACAGGTGACGCCTCTGCGGGAGCTCTGGATGGAGCACAGCTGAGAAACTGAAGCGACGGAACACAAAAACTGAGGGGGGCACGTTAAAAAAGGTGGAGACGTTTTACGTGCATCGCCCCATCCCCCACACTGGCATATCTCGGTGCCAAAAAGACTCCCCTCACTGCGAGCTCCCCCACACGGAAAAGGAGAGCAGGAAGACCCCAGCAACTTTTCTCACGGAGGGCCTTGCAGCCCTTGTCACTGCCAAGGACCCCACAGTCTTGGCTAAGAGAGACTCCCGTTGCCAGAGACATCCGAAACTCATACCATGTGCCTCCCTAGAGCCGGAGCTGCTTCCCTCCTAGAGACAGCACCACCGTGTCTCTCCTCTGACCTGGGCCTCACCACGCACAGGCCCGGCCTGAACGTGGTATCACCAACACAGGTGCACCCGGCCTGGGCCCTGCATCCCCAGGCGCCCACGGCATCTGGCAGCTCTGCTTGCCCAGCAGACTTGCACACCTTCACACACCGGGTCTGCTGTGCATGCTGTCCAGCAAATGGCCTCACAACCACGGACAGGTAAAGGTCGTCCCCGCAGAAGACAGTCTGTAAAGCTTGGAAGAGGCAATTTCTTCTCCAAGTTTGTAAACACCGACACCAACAAGGCCATGAGTCACACAGAAATTCAGGAAGACAGGCTACAGCCACAGGAACACAATGCACTTCCAGTAACTGAACCCAAAGAAATGGAGATCTGTTCATTGAATGACAAAGAACTCAAAATGATAGTTTGAAAGAAGAGCGTCAGACTTCGGCAGGTCATGATTTCACGGTACGTGTGTTCAAGCTCTGTGTCCGGCTCTGCGCTGACAGCTCAGAGTCTGGAGCCTGCTTTGGATTCTGTGTCTCCCCCTCTATCTGCTCCTCCCCACTCACTCTCTTTCTCAAAAATAAATAAACATTAAAAAAAATTTTTTTTAAAAGAAACTCCGTGAGCTCTAAGAGAACACAGACAACTCAAAAAAATGAGGGAAAGAAGACATGAACAAAATGAGAAGTTCAACAAACAGACAAAGTGAAATTGTTTAAAAACAGACTGTGGAGCTGCAGGATACAATGACAGAACTGAAGAATTCGGCAGAGCCTCGACCTCGACTTGAGCAAGCTGGATGGAGAGAGAACCAGCGAACTCGAAGACCAGCCATTTGAAATGACCTGGTCAGAGTGGCAAGACAAAACTTAGTGAAGAGTGGAGAAAGTTCATGGCATTTATGGACCTGCCAGAGTCACTGGTCTAGTAGCACCTTCCTTATCTATAGTTTCCGTTTCCTGTGGCCAACTGCAGCCCAGAAGCAGATGATCCTTCCTCTGAAGTATTGCCAGAGGGCAGGAGCAGCCTCACGCTGTGTCAGAGCGCCTACATCATTCACCTCCCTTCATCTCCTCACGTAGGCATCTTATCATCTCATGTCATCACGAGGAGGGAGGTGGGTACAGTACGATAAAATGTGGAGAGAGCACATTCACACAACTGTTTTATAGCATATTGTTATAACTGTTCTGTTTAATTATTAGTTATTGTCATTAATTTTTTACTGTCCCTAATCTATAAATTAAACTGTATCGTAGGTATGTATGTATAGGAAAAAACATAGTATACATAGGATTTGGTACTATCTGTGGTTTCTGGAATCTACTGAGAGTCTTGAAATGTGTCTCTTGTGGATAAGGGGAGACTATTGTATACACATTATGAGAGTCTCAGAAGGAGGAGAGAGAGAGAGAGAAAGGAGTAGAAACCTTATTTAAAGAAATAATGCCCATGGGGCGCCTCGGTGGCTTAGTCGGTTAAGAGTCCGACTTTCGCTTAGGTCATGATCTCGCAGTTCGTGGGGTCGAGCCCCGCGTCGGGCTCTGTGCTGACTGCCAGCTCAGAGTCTGGAGCCTGTTTCAATCTGTGACTCCCTCTCTCTCTGACCCTCCCCTGCTCACGCTGTCTCTCTCTCTCTCCTAAAAATAAATAAAAACATTAAAAAAAAATTTAAAGAAATAATGCCCATGTTCCCAAATCTGGGAACAAACAGACACACAGATTCAGGAAGCCTGAAGGACCCCAAAGAGGTTGAAGACAAAGAGGTCCACACCAAGGCACATTATCATTAAATTGTCAAAAGTTGAAGACAGAGGGTTTTGAAATCAGCAAGAAAAAAAATGACATTTCGCATATAAGGAACCCCCGCTCCCCAGGAGACTACAGGCATGTTTCTCCACAGGAGCCTCCCCAGCCAGGAACAAGCAGTCTGAGAGACACTGAAGTGTGGAAAGATAAACTTAGCAACCAAGAATACCGTATCCCACAACGCTATTCCTTAACAACGAAGGACAGATAAAGTCTTTGCCAGAGAAACAAAGAACGGAGGGATTTCATCATCATAAGGTCTGCTGTACAGAAAACACTCAAAGGAGTTACTCAAATTGAAATGAAAATGCTCTAAACAGCATAACACGAAAGCGCAGCAGAGCTAAACCCCCACTGGTGGGGCTAACCATGTGGACAGAACGGTGGAACACCATGGTTGTGTGTAAGTTATTCTCAACACTAAAATGAACGTTAACAGGCAAACTATTAAGAGCGACCGTAGCCGCAGACGCCTGGCTCACCGTGACGGCAGGCCTGGACCCCTCGCTCTGGGTCAGAGCCAGCCACCTCTTCTCGGCCACGTCTTCCAGAGTGGCAAACACCTGCCTAGCTGAGGGAAAGTCCCATCCTTCCCCACATCGTGTTTGGTCTTCAGATGTTTTCCAGAAGATTTTAATTTGTTGCCTTTTCACGTGTTTGGGGGAGGATTGATGTGGCCCAGCCGGCCCGGCATCACCGGGAGCAGAAGCCCCATCTGTCTCTGCATCTCCGGTGTGTGTTCCGCGAGACCCTCCAACACATCATGCAGCTTTTGCACTTGAGTCCACTCTGTTACTCAGTTGCTTCTTGGATATTATAATTCTTGCCTTTCAAAAATTATGTTTTAAGTTCCTTGTCACCCTCGCTCATACCGGGGTTCCCACTGGCAGCCTACTCTTGCCTTATGGATGCAATACCGTCCTGGAAGTTTCTGACGGATCTGCTAGGTCAACGTTTCTGTAAGCCTTTGCCTATTTCTTTTAACTAAGGTTTTTTTGTTTTTTTAAAAAAAAATTTTTTTTAATGTTTTTTATTTATTTCTAGGAGAGAGACAGAGACAGCATGAGCAGGGGAGGGTCAGAGAGTCACAGGCTGAAACAGGCTCCAGGCTCTGAGCTGGCAGTCAGCACAGAGCCTGACGTGGGGCTCGAACTCACGAACTGTGAGATCATGACCTAAGCGAAAGTCGGACACTTAACCGACTAAGCCACCCAGGCGCCCCAGCCTTTGCCTTTTTCTGAGTTAGTGCCGCCCCTCCTGGGGCTGACTGATCTAGTCCTGCAGTTGGTGTATGTGTGCACTGGAGACACGGAGGTCCCTGCAGGCCCGTGCGGGTTTGCGGACAGACAGTGAGGTCTCCTTCTCTGTGGCTGGCGTGGGACTCCGTGCAGCTGAGCGCCTCTGCGGGCTCCACTGACCCCCTCCTTCCGCCCCGCCGCGCACGGGGTAGTTTGAGCTTCAGTCGTGAGGCTCGCTCTCCGCTGGTCCTGTGTACCGACTACGGGCAGAGGGCAAACTCTGGACACATGAAAAAAGCCCAACGACAAGACGAAAGTTCAATGTATTAATGAGCAAAGTGTTCCAGGGGCGCCTGGGCGGCTCCGTCAGTTAAGCGTCTGATGCTTGATTCTGGCTCAGGCCATGATCTCATGGTTCCTGAGACTGAGCCCTGAGTCGGGCTGTCTGCCCTGACGGTGTGAGGCCTGCTTGGGATTCTCTGTTTCTCTCTCTCTGTGCTTCTCTCCCACTTGTGGTCTCTCTCTCTCTCCCTGCCTCTTAAATAAGTAATAAATACACTCTTTTTTTTTTATAAGCACGCCCAAGCACTTCAGTTAGGTAAGTGTCCGACTTCAGCTCAGGTCATGATCTCACAGTTCATGATTTCGAGCCCCGCGTCAGCACAGACCCCTGTTCAGATCCTCTGTCCCCCCCCCCTCTCTGTCCATCCTCTGCTTGCATGCACTTGCTCGTTCTCTCTCAAATAAATAAGAAATGAACTTTCAAAAGAAAAAGCACACCAAATATCTACCAAATGTACTGACAGATTTTGACTGTTGACTACAATAAGGCCAGTGGCACGTTGGGGGCGTCTCCAAAGCTGCTGGGGCGGACGTTAGGGTCCCCGTCTTGCAGATGAGTGAAGTCGGGTTCAGAAGGGGTAAGGGACTCGGCCGTGTCCACAGTCGGTGACCCCCGCCAGACGCTGTGACACCTGGCCGCCAGGCACCTCGAGGTGATCCACAGCCGTTCCCGGCCCACAGCTGGGTCCCCGCAGAGGAGGGGCCGTGGGAGAGAGGGTCCGCCAGGTCCCTCACGCAGAGCAGGGTGGAGACAGTGTTCTGGCCTTACCCCTCCTGCGGCACATCACAGCCACACGGCCACACTCGGCCCCACCCCAAAGTGCTCCATCCCCCTGTCCTTCCCCGACACCTGCTGTCACCGCAGGCCGGCCTGAACTGTTAGAAGTGTGGCCTCGTGGGACCCGGGCATCCGCGAAGCCTCATGGCTGACGGCGATGTAGCCGGCTCAGCTGCCCAGGTGCCCGCAGAGCCACGTGGGGATGGAGAGCTCCCCGGAAGGGTCCTCTGCGGGCTTTCACCCGGGACGACTGCCGTCCGGCATCCGCCCGCCGCGGCTTCCGGGCCTGAGGCAGGCACTGCCTGTCAACCACCGGGACACAAACCGGCATCCCGCCTGGTCCCTGAGCCCAGCCGACAGGCCACCTGGGAAGAGACACCGACTCCTTTCAAAGTCCGGTGAGGCGTTTTGCAGTAGAGACCCTGGTCCGCAGATCAGGTTGTTTTGCGCTGTTCTGGAAGCATCTGCCTGCGGCAAACGTGCCAGCGTCCTCCTGACCAGGCCTCCGCCCCTCCCTGGCGTGGCCAGGCTCTCGGCTTCCTTCGCGGCCCACGTTCCTCACGGTGTCTGCTCGTCTTTTTGGACACTGCCTGTCTTCCGGTAGGTGAGCCGTGCTCGCTTTATGGTCGGGGGACCCTGAACTTCTTAGTCATAAGTGAATCCACATCCCAAGCCCTTTGAGTCGTTCTAAGATCCCCGCGACCACAGCTACACCTTCCGTACTCACGCCGGCGAACCAGTCCACGACTTCAGGAAATCTTCGAACGCCTCTCATGTATGGGATGCTGTGGGTGACTTAAAACACGCGAGACACACTCTATGCCACCTGGAGGTTCAAGTCTGGCAAGAGACATTTGGGTATTTGGGTTGTGGACACAGAGCGATGGCTGCATTTGTGATGTTTACAGCCGCTCGGAGGAATGTCTGCCGTCCAAACCTCCGCTGGCTCTGTTTCTACGCATGCGGGTCCACAGCCATGGGCCCTGGGGAGCTGAGGATGAGGGGAAACCAGGGTCTGGGAGGAGGGTGCGGCCCAGTGTCCAATGAGCAGTGCTCAGATCTGACCTAGGCAGACACCTCCCGGGAAAGGGCCCCACGAATATGGGTTAGGGCAGCAAAAACAAACAGCGTGTGGTCCTTGAAACTCCGCTGTCACAAGTTCCCAGAATGAGGAGAGGAGAGGAGGAACGGGGGGAGGGGAGGAAGACTGGCAGAGGGCGTCACGGCTGGAGCCAAACAGGCCAGGTTTCTGGGCAAGGCTGACCTCAGCAGGACGCGGAGAGAGAGGGTGGTCAGAGGCTGCAGCCTCGCGGGGTTCGGATGCACGTGGGTCCCCGCACCCCGCCCGCCTCAGTGCCAGGCCTGGGCCCGGCCCCACGATTTCTCATGCACAGTCTTCCATTTGAGCTGCTTCAGTGGAAAAGGAATCATGCGCATGAGAAGTGAGTACAGACCACTGAGAATGGTAGAGAGTGAACACAGTTTGGCATGGGTGGTGGCATGTGTGTCTGTGGACTTGAACTTGAAGATGTTCATACAAAGTGGCGGGAGGGACTCCACCCAGGCCCCCACAGCCCCAGCTGGATTGTCCACCCTCCTTCCTGCCAGGGCCAGCCATTGCTCAAGCAGGATGGATCCTTTCTCCCTGACCGTTACTCTGCACTGGTGAGGAATCGGTTCTGAGGCTCAGTATGAAGGGGTTCAGTACAGGCTGCTGAGAGGGGGTGCGGAAGGCTGGCATGAGCAGGGCCTGGCGGGTAGGCCAGCTGGCCTGACCCTGGCCATGAACCTCCTGCATCCAACACACTGGGCTGCGCAGTGAATCACCTCATGAAGGATTAGACTCCTAAAGCTCAGAGCTAACAGTCAAAGCGGCGTGTGAAACACGCTAATGACGGTGGTGAGGTGTGAGCGGCACTTTGGAGGATGCGTAAGACTGGGAAAACCTGAAGAGGTAAAGTGGAGCTTTCCGAGTGTGTGTGCAGCGGGGGGCGAGGGGGTAAGGACGACTTCCTGGCTTTACCAGTCGTTCCGCTGAGCATAACTAGTACTGTGGACCCCTTGTTCATCTTCTTAAGTATTTCACCATCTCAGGTCACCGGCAAGGGCGGCAGACGTGGGGCGAGGAGGGCTGTGTATGGACAAAAGGAACGATCGCCTTCTGCCCACCTCCAGCGACTCTCTCTGCTCATCAGATGAGGTGAGATGCCACCTCATTACAGGCGGGGTTAACCTAAGGGGAAAGGTCTTGGGGAATAGACGGGGCCAGACCTTTCATTTCTACAAGTGACACGTGAGCAAACTTTTTTAAAAAATGTTTTATTTATTTCTAAGAAAGAGAGAGAGAGAGAGAGAGAGCGTGAGCAGGGGAGGGTCAGAGAGAGAGGGAGAAACACAGAATCCGAAGCAGCTCCAGGCTCTGAGCTGTCAGCACAGAGCCCAACGCGGGACTCGAACCCACGGACCGTGAGATCATGACCTGAGCTGAAATCGGACGCTTAACCAACTGAGCCCCCAGGCGCCCCAACATGTGAGCAAACTTTTCAGACCACAGTACAAACCAGTGTTTCTAAGAGTGTTTCTGCTTTGAGCTTAAACATCCCGCAGAACGCCGTGTGTCACTAGCAGCCCTGCGAACTTGCTTCTACGGAGCGACAGCTTGGGCAGTGAGCTTTCACACTCTCCTACGTTCACCTGCCTTTTCCGGGAGAGCTTAGTTCTTAACTCCAGCCAAATTCACTCTCACGTCACCCACCATGAAACAAAGTGCCTTTCCTCCTTCCTACCTTATTAAGGGAGCTTGGATGAGTCATTCAACCTTTGAGTGCTTTTGTTGAACTAAAGTACAATTAACAGGTGCGGATAATCCTGCCCTATCGATTTCACAACATCGATAAGATGGTCAAATGGAATATGTGTGCATGATCGCTACCTCACTGCTGGAAAGTCCAAGACCAGCTAAAGCTTCAGCAAGTTAGTATGTATCAACTTCGAATGACACGTTGTCCTTCACCACCAACTCCTCAAGCTGTATGTGGAAAGCAAGCACTTTACACCAAATATTAGCACCTCCAGCCCAGACATTTTCACTGCCACCCTCTACCGAATATTTAAAAAACTAATTCCAATTCTACATAATCTCTTCCAGGAGAAAAGAAGAGAGCATCTCTCAATTCCTTTTGTGAAACGAGTATTTCATGGGCTACCATCATCCTGATACCAAAATCGGACAAAGACAGTAGAAACAAGACAAAATAAAACAAAAGCCCCAAAGCACTGTAGACCTCATAAATACAAATGCAAAACTTCATAACAAAATGCCATGTAGAATTCAGCATATACAAAAAGAATTCTATACCAGGACCAGGTGTATTCCCAACCCTCCGTCTACGCCCATTATTTATAGCACTTATTTTGGACACATTTTGTCTTCTGATTATTTACCATTTTGTTACACATAGTCTGGTTCATAAATGTCTTCTCTTCCCCCAAACACTGTAACATCTGTGAGAACATAGCTTGTTTCATATGTAGTGTTTCTTTTGTATGCCTGTGAAAATGTACAAATGTACAAATGTACAAATGTACGTGTTTTGTTGTGCGCCCTTTAACAAATAACATCATACTCAAGATCAAAATAAGGACTTTATGGGTGTTGAATGAATGGTCCTGTTTTTTTTTTTTTAATTTTTTTTTTATTTATTATTTCTAGGAGAGAGAGAGAGAGACAGCGTGAGCAGGGGAGGGCCAGAGAGAGGGAGTCACAGACTGAAACAGGCTCCAGGCTCTGAGCTGGCAGTCAGCACAGAGCCCGACGTGGGGCTCGAACCCGCGAACCACGAGATCATGACCTAAGCGAAAGTCGGATGCTTAACCGACTAAGCCACCCAGGCACCCCTGAATGGTCCTGTTTTGGGAGGGAAAAGGCGGAACATATCAAGAAAAACCACATTCACCTGCATTTAAGCAAATACACTAGGATATGGTGATCTCAAGACAAGAATTCTAATTCCTTTTTTTGTTAAAAAATTTTTAAAGTTTATTTAATTTGGAAGAGACAGAGACAGTGCAAATGGTGGAGGGGCAGACAGAGAGGAAGAGAGAATTGCCAGCTGTCAGCACAGAGCCCCATTCAGGGCTCAAACTCACAAACCGTGAGATCATGACCTGAGCTGAAGTCATGAGTTGGATGCTTAACTGACAGAGCCACCCAGGCGCCCAAAAAAATCTAATTTTAAGCAGATCTAAAAGAACCCATAGCTGGGGCACCTGGGTGGCTCCATTGGTTGAGCGTCTGACTCTTGATTTTGGCTCAGGTCATGACATCACAGTTTGTGAGCTTGAGCCCCGAGTTGGGCTCTGTGCTGACAGCTCAGAGCCTGCTTGGGATTCTCTCTCTCCCTCTCTCTCAGAATAAATAAACCTAAAATAAAAAAATAAAAGTAAAAACAAAATAACCTGTATTTTCATTCAGTAAAGGTTATATAACCAGAGTTGGACTCACAGGACACAATAATGTCTTTGGGATGAAGGGTAGGTATTATTCTCTGAGTGAAGACGTTACAACGAATTGAATTTTATCAGAGAACAATATATTAAGCCTGGTTGATTGTTTTAAATGTTTGTTTTCTTATTTTGAGAGAGAGAGAAAGAGAGAGAGAGAATTCCAGGCAGGCTCTGAGCTGTCAGCACAGAGCCCAACACAGGGCTCGAACCCATGAACCGTGAGATCATGACCTGAGCTGAAGTCAAGAGTCAGACGCTGGACGAAACGTGCAACACGGACAGAAATGACAGAGGCCACCCTGAGGGCAGGGTCGCAGGCTTGCACAGGGCTCTGCAGTCTCCCATGTGCTTGCTCCGCCTTCCCCATAGAAGACACCTCTCCTTTCTCCCGGCGCTCACTCTGTCACACTGCCATTTATTTTCCCTTTGTGACCTTCAAAGGTGAAGGTCACAAACTGTGAAGGACTCCAGTTCAGGCTGTGGATACAGCAGTTGAGTGTTTGTCTCTACAGAGTAAATCCACCCGGTTCACACGCTTACGGTGACTGTCGGCAGATGAAATCGGTAATTGACAGAATCATATACATTTCAAATTGAGGAAAGAAAGATTTGCAGATTAAGATATAATTTACAGCTATACAATTAAGCCATATTTTTCCAAATACGGTTCCAAACTCAGTTTTTATTTTTTTATTAAAAAAATAATTTTTTTAATGTTTATTCATTTTTGAGACAGAGACAGAGCATGAGTTTAGGAGGGTCAGAGAGAGAGGGAAACACAGAATCCAAAGCAGTCCAGGCTCTGAGCTGGCAGTCAGCACAGAGCCCGACGCAGGGCTCGAACTCACAGACCGTGAGATCATGACCTGAGCCGAAGTTGGACGCTTAACCGACTGAGCCACCCGGGCGCCCCCAAATTCAGCTTTTAAACATGGTGAATTTCCGTGCATATATAGGGAATTGTTAGCTTGTGTTACTCACTCTTTTTAATTATGCTGTTTCAAATGCTTTGGAAAAGCAGAGATCCCGCAAGCCGTGTGAAAACAAGAACAAGCTGCCGCTCCCTCATACTCGCTAAGGTCAGCGTGTACCAGTGAGTGGCCGTTGTGAACTTGGTGAGTCGTAAATTGATTTAAATGTTGCAACCAGAATGAACAAAAGTAAAACGTGATAGAGGACATCAGAGAACGCTGCCCAAAGTAGGATAAATAGTACTTCATGAAACTTTAAAAACTGCGGCGAGATATCCATAAAATGTGCCATTTTAAGCATGTTGAAGTGGCATTAACCACGCTGACACTGTTGTCGATCTTTCGTGAACCCCTCGCTGCCTGTGGTATGTGTAGTGGCCTGTGATAGAACATGTATTCCTTCTTTTTTAGGGGCCTGAGCTTGGGGGGCTCAGCCGGTTAAGTGTCTGACTTGGGCTCAGGTCATGATTTCAGTTCGTGGGTTCGAGCCCCGCGTCGGGCTCTGTGCTGCCAGCTCAGAGTCTGGAGCTGCCTCAGGTTCTGTCTCCCTCTCTCTCTGCCCCTCCCCCACTCACACTCTGTCTCTCTCTCAAAAAGATACATCTCTCTCAAAAAATGTATTATTATTATTTTTTAATATTTTATTTATTTCTAGGAGAGAGAGAGAGAGATTACATGAGCAGGGAGGGTCAGAGAGAGAGGGAGTCACAGATTTGAAAAACAGGCTCCAGGCTCTGAGCTGGCAGTCAGCACATAAGCGGCTCGAATCCCACAAATCAAGCGAGATCATGACCTGAGCGAAAGTTGGACGCTTAACCGACTAAGCCACCCAGGCGCCCCTGTATTTCTTTTTTAAAAATATATTTTATTTTTTAAAGTGTATTTATTTGGGGCGCCTGGATGGTTCAGTCAATTAAGCGTCTGGCTTTGGCTCAGGTCATGATCTCACGGTTCATGGGTTCGAGCCCGAGTTGGACTGTGTGCTGACAGCTCAGAGCCTGGAGCCTGTTTCAGTTCTGTATCTTTCTCTCTCTCTGACCCTCCCCTGCTCACGCTGTCTCTCTCTCTCTCAGAAATAAATTTTTTTTTAAAGTATTTATTTATTTTTTAAGGGGGAGGGGCAGAGATAGAGGATCCCAAGCAGGTTCTGTGCTAACAGCGCAGAGCCTGATGTGAGGCTCCATCCTACCAACCGAGACTGTGACCTGAGCTGAAATCAAGAGTTGGACGATCAACCGCCTGAGCCACCCAAGTGCCTCTAAAATGTGTTTCTTACCGTGGGTCATGGTGTTTTTAAGAGGCATGAAAACTCTGCCTTCGCTCACCCTTCACGTATGTAAAATAATGGAAAGTGCATCCGCTATGAGACGCCAGCAGGGCCTGAGCAGTAGAGAAATCCTCTCAACCTAAACATGAGGACAAGATTCTAAAGAAAAGTATAAATTCAGATATTTGACCCAACAAAAGATTTGAAATGTGCATTTGTGTTTATGTGTGTGTGTTCCACATTTGTTCACCCGATGAGTACATGGGTGTCGTGCTCGGATTGAGTAACACCCCCTGAGTTGGGGAGGGGTCCACAAAGTGTCGTCCTTTGAAACCCAAGGTGGAAACAGTGGACAGAAAGTGCCGCTACAGCGTGTCACCAAGGAGACCCAAGTATTCCACTGAGTGGATATAGGAAGCAGTGTTTCCTACATCTAATCAGAGTGACTAAAATATATCCCGAGGAAAACACCATTGTGACGATGCCAACATATGGAAAATTATAATTCACCCAACTCTGGCATGCGGTATCTAAGGTTATAAAGTCGTCAAAACAAACAGACAAAGAAACAAAAATAGCCGTCACCATGGAATCCGGAAAAAAAAAAGGTACAAGTGATCAGAATTCCAAGTCCGCTGCATTCGCTCTAGTGACGGTGTTAACAATGAAGGCAGCTCTGGGGGCGCCCGGCCTGCTCAGGCGGGTAAGCGTCCAACTTCGGCTCCAGTTGCGATCTCATGGTTCACGAGTTCGAGGCCCGCGTTGGGCTCTGTGCTGACAGCGCAGAACCTGCCTGGGGTTCTCTCTCTGCTCCCCCCACCCCTTCTCTGTCTTTCTGTCTCTCAAAATAAATAAACTTAAAAAATAAGTGAGGTAGCTCACTAGGAATTGACAGAAACCTCCAGGAGGCTGGTGGGCGACTTAGCAAAGCTGGGAGGAGTCCTGTTCCCCCGGCGGTAACCCGAGTCACTGTGAACAATGGTGAGGACACAAAGTCTAGATCAAGTTCCTGCCTCTGCTGAGTTTATAAGCAGAAGAGAAAGAGCACCGGTCGGTGGGGTTTCCATGCCTCCCAGTGACAGCTGTGTTCCAGGGGCAGCCTGCCTGGGGCTGGAGCGCCCGTGCCCGCCTGATCCAGCCGGCAGTGCCGTGGAGGTGGGTGTTCTGGGAAGTCTTCCTGGAGGAGGTCACAGTTGTGTCTTGGAAAGAATGGATGAGTACTGGCCGGAAGGAAGAAGGGAGAGACCGCAGGGGAACCAGAGGTGCGGGTGGCTCCGTGTGCTCAGGGAGACGGGCTGTTCTGGGATCGGGGAGGGGGTATTTTAAGCCCCATCAGGTGGTTGCGGTTGATGTTGGAAATGGAGCCTGTAGTTACTCCCGGGCCCCCTTCCTCACAGCAGGAGGGGCGCGTCTCTGAGGGCCGGGTGGAGGCGTCACTGCAGGAAATAAAGAGGCGGAGTGTCTTAGAGACGTTTGCAAGGGGAGAGAGGCCACTTCTCTGGAGACATGTGCGCAGCGGGCGGCTCTGGGGTGCGGCCTGCGTGCAGGGTGGGGACAGGCCCGTGGGGCAGGGAGAGACCGCCTGCACCACACGGAAAGGGAGCTGGGGGCCGCGAGGCCCGGCCTCGGACGCAGGCGGCGCCGCCTGGACCGCGGCTCTCTCTCCCCTTGGGGGGACGCCTCTCATTTCCCCGGGAGCCCAGTGTTCGCGGGTATTGGGTTAAAAAGAACATCTACGTTGCCAGGTCTTGCACGACTGAAATGTTCCCAAGTTAAATTTTAAAGATGCTTATTAAGTCCAGTTCTCTGCCTGAAACACCCAAGCTGGGAAGTGTCTTCAAAATGTCTGTGTCATTAAGTTCCCCTTCCTCCCGTGAAGCCACAGGCAGGCAGGCGGCCGTGGCGAAGGGCAGTCTCTGCCAGGCCCCTCAGCGCCTGTGGGACAACTGTCCCAGAAGACACCCGCAGGCGACAGTGCGAGCCTAAGCCGCGCCACCCTGCGCCGCCAGGCGCTTGCGCTCCCGGGAGCCCCAGGTCCCAGCGCGTTGGCCTCGGAGGGGCAGCCGGGCCGTCCCTGCGGCCTGGCCTGTCGCGGAGGAGAGCGCACCGCCCAACTCTTTCCAGAATTCTGCCCTCAGGTAAGCTGCCCCTCCCTTGCAGGCCCCTGGGTGTGGTGCTCTCCCTCCCTCCCGCTCCTTGCCCTGAGGCCTCCTGCCCCTCCCTGGGCTGGTACCGCCTGCAGCCCACCCAGTCCCCCAGGCTCCCCGCCTGCAGACCCCGGGCTCTCTCTCTCCCAGGCCCCTGCCCTCTGGCCAGAAGCTGCGCATGCCCCGGGGCGTCCTTGGGTTCCACTGCATTTGGGCAGTACCGTTCAGGGAAGTGCAAGGTCTCCTCGCCGTGTTGTTATCATCACGGGGAATTTAAAACACATACAGAAGTGGGGAGGAGTTTTCCGAACCCCCATCAAGAGGCGTCCATGATGGAGCTTCAACGTTTTCAACTCACCAGCCTGTCCCGTTATTTCTTATATACTCTTCCTGACCACCTGTAGAAGATTTTGAAGCAAATCCTGGACATAACATCATGGCATTCTTCAATGCATCAGTATGTATCTCTAAAGGAAAAATCTCGGGGGCCTGGGTGGCTCAGCTGGTTAAGCGTCCGACTTCGGCTCAGGTCATGATCTCATGGTGTGTGGGTTCGAGCCCCACGTCGGGCTCTGTGCTGACAGCTCAGAGCCTGGACCCTGTTTCAGAGTCTGTATCTCCCTCTCTCTCTGACCCTCCCCTGCTCACACTGTCTCTCTCTCTCTCAGAAATAAAGCATTAAAAAAATTAATAAAGGAAAAATCTCCACTATGAAGAGTTTCAAACTCATGGACAAGTTGCAACCATTTACATATTCTACACCTAGATTTACAGGTAAGGTTTTGTCACACTCTCTTTGTATGTGTGTGTGGATCTCACTAATGCATCTGAGGGAAACTTGCAGAGACCTCACCTGTCAGCCCTAAATACTTTGGTTTATATCTCCTATGACCAAGAGAGTCTCTCACGCAAACATAAAACAAGTTAACGAATCAATCCAGTTCAGGATGTGTAACCTTGCTTACGAGACTGGGACAGAGGCCATACTGGAGTTCTGACTGTGTCTATCACAGCAAATGTCACTCTGATTGAGCACCTAGTCTAGAGTTACACACTGCATTCACTTGCAATCTCCTCTGTTGTCTTTAATTTGGAAAAGTTCCTCAACCTTCCACAGGCATTCATGACCTTGATACTTCTGAAGATAATGGGTCGATCATTTTATAGAATGTCTTCACTTTTGAGTTTGTAGGCCGCCGATACTGGGAATGGCAGCTTTGAACTCTGGACTCAGGTGGGGTCCACCATATTCACCCACTTTAAGGATATCCTTTCCGCCTTTGAAATCACTTGAGTGTAAGCAATTAATAAACTGTGAAACGACAACGTGACCTGGTCCTCAACCACCTTCCCTCCCCCGCCCCCCGTGAGATTAGCATTCCTTGATGATTCTCGCCAGAATAAACCCCACAACAGCCCCAACACGCCCATGTCTCAATGTACTAGTTGCATTTTACCATAAAGAAAAGCTTTCCCTTTTCCTTCCTCATCTCTAGTATTTTTTTACTTACGCATTTTCCGGTATTTCTTAGTACGAACTCATGCATTCTTTATCCCCCCCTTCCCATGAATTCTAATGTATTACCGGCATTTTTCATTGTAATAGTTCCACCTAATTTGACTAAGCTAGTTCCTCATTGTATTTCTATTTTGGTGGCTTTTGGGGGCCAGAGAGCTACCAAAGCTTAAAACCTTTTTTGAATCCCCTCTTACCTCAGGAAAAAATCTCCATTCGCTGTCAAACCCTAAATGGCCCACAGAGATCCCTGGGGCTCTTCCCCGCTTGCCCCCCGCCGCCCCCCAGGCTCCTGGGCCTCCACCCACCTCACCAACTAGGCTTTTCGCTTTGTCATGGTCAAGTACTTCTGTTCTGATCTGGACTGGCCTCCCCCTCCCTGCTGGGATGCTTATCAGCAGCTTCTGTACTCTAGTCGCGTTGGCTTTGGCTTACTTATCACTTTCTCTGATTCCTCCTCCGCGCTTTCTCTGACCCCTTCTGTGCTTGCTCTCTGGGTACACAGTAACCTTATCCTCTTTATCCCTAATGTCTGTCCACCTGACCCCTGGGCTGGGCTGCTCCCCAGCACTAGGCACAGCCCCTGACCGGGAGCAGGCACCTGGTGAGTTCTTGTCTCCTTAAGGATAAGTGAACGGTTCTAAATCATTTGGAATAAAGTTTGAGCAGTGTGGTTAAGCCACAAATGAGCTTGCTAACATACATGTAATTTTCAGTGATATACACAATGAAAAAAAGTTTATTTTTCACAGGAAATGCTGGGAGAACAAAAGAAAAAAATGTTCTCAGATACTAGCTGAAATTTAAGCCCTTAATAAGAGAAAAAATATCTTGGCTTTTTCCATTGGTTAATTTGGTAAAACAGACATTTATTAAGGAGATACAATGCTGCCCCACACGCGTGGGGCTAGATATCACAGATAGTTTCTGCCCTTGTGCAGCTGACCACTGTTGGGGCTGGCTGGCGTGTAAATGGCAAGTTCTAGCAGCTTTCGTAGAGCTATGAGTAAGAGCGCTATGAGGACCCAGAAAGGAAGCCAAGTGTCTCAAGGAAAAGATTTAAATGGTTGACATCTCAGCTGTACCTTGAAAATGAGGCTAGATTTTACCAGAAGTGGAAGAGAGAAGGGACACTCCAGGCAGAGGAAAGTGCATACAGATGGAGGGCACTGAATATACCTGGAAGTGAAATGAGGCTCTAGGCTCAGCTCTGCAGGCAGCCCGGAGCCCCGGCACCCCCGCCCCCCCGCCCCATTGTTTGACAGGACTGTCAGTGAGGCGTCCAGTATGTCCTACAGCGTAAAGCCCGTATTGTACTCAGGACTACAGGCAGTGCCTGCCCTCGGTCTTAAGAAATGCTTGTCATGTGGATGTGATGAAGGTCAGGCATCTAACTCTAGGGCAGGAAGAGATGTACGGGGACCAGTTTGTGAAGGAACTTCTGGTCCATAAAACATAAACTGGACTTCTCCTCAAGGGCTGAGAATCAGGTGGGGAGGTTTAGGAGGCTGTTTAAAGAGATGTGTGTCGGCACGACGGGTGGTGGGGTGAGCAGACAGGAAAGAGATCGGCCACTGTGCTGTTGAAACAAATCAGGAGAGAGGTGACAGCAAGCGGAACCTTCCAGGGGTGGGACGATCTCTGAGGCAGGAGAGGTGGGGCCTGTCACGGTGTGACGTGCGAAGTGAGGATGCACATGGGTTGAGATACTTATACTAAATTTTTTTAAAATTGATCTTATCTTTCTAAGCAGAAATGCCACAAAAATGCGTTTTAGATTATAATTTCACATTTCAGGGTGAAAATGGATGTTTCTTTTGGAACACAGGTCAAAAAATCACAGGGGAACAAAAAACCAGTTTGTCTTTTATTGTGTAAATCTCATTTTATTTGTATTTAAATTCCAACATAGTTCACACAGTGTTCTATCAGTTTTAGGTGTACAGCATAATTATTCAACAGTTCTTCTTGACAAGTGTACTCTTAATCACCATCACCTATTTCCTCTGTTCCCACCCCCACCCCCACCTCCCCTCTGGTGACCGTCAGTGTGTTCTGTACAGTTAAGGGTCTGTTTCTTGGTTTGTCTATGCTGCTTTTTTTTTTTTTCACTTTGCTTATTTGTTTAGTTTCTTACATTCCACCTATGCGTGAAATCATATGGTATTTTTCTTTCTCTTATTTCACTTAGCATTACACTCTCTAGCTCCATTCACGTTGCAAATGGCAAAATTTCATTCATTTTTGTGGCTGAGTTAATATTCCACCTTGTATACACCGCATCTTCTTTGTCCATTCATCAGTCGATGGACACTCGCTTCTCTCCAGAGTTTGGCTATTGTTGATAGCACAGCTATAAATATCAGGGTGCACATATCCCTTTGAATTAGTGTTTTCGTATTCTTTGGATAAATACCTACGAGTGCAATTGCTGGATTGTAGGGTGAATTCTATTTTGAACTTTCGGAGGCAACTCCACACTGTTTTCCAGAGCGGCTGCCCCAGTTTGCATTCCCACCAACGGTGCAAGAGGTTCCCCTTTCTGTGGCCTCACCAGCACCTGTCGTTTCGTGTGTTGATTTCATTCTTTTTTTTAAGATTATTTATTTATTTTTGAGGGGGGAGGGGCAGAGAGAGAGGGAGAGAGAGAATCCCAAGCAGGCTCCGCGCTGCCACGAACCACGAGATGATGACCTGAGCGGCGATCAAGACTCTCCCGCTGAACCAACTGAGCCACACAGGTGCCCCGATTTTAGCCGTTCTGACAGGGGTGAGGTGATTATCTACAAAAAGCCGGTTTTGACTGAGGAAGGATCACACAATGTGAGCGTGAAATAAGAGTCATCATCTCCACATCAGATACTCCCACATCGCGTAGGATACTGGTCTTTTCTGTAATTTAGGAGTTTATCCGTGTACCGAAGCGTCTGCCCGAACGCAGGCCTAAGCAGGGACGGTGAAGGCCTCACTCGCCACCTTCGGGAATCCCTGGGCCATGCGGGGTGGTCCGCACCACCGGGCCGAGGGGAGGGTCCGCACCGAGGGGGGCCTGGGTGCGGACGGGCACGCAGAGCTCGCGGAGAGGCCCCGCCCCACCACTGCGGAGGCGGGAGGTGTTCACGTGTATTCGGAGCGGGGGAGCGGGGCCAGCGGGACTCCCCGGCAGGCTGTCACCCCCACAGGGCTGGACGCCCCACCGGAGCGGAAACCAAGCCCCCCGGCCTCGAGCGCTACCCGGAGCGCTTTCAATGTTGGCGGGAATTTCAGTCCTCGGCGTCTCCGCTCTCAGAGCCTCGCCGCGGCGATCCGCGTGTAGCCCGCAGGCCCCGGGCGGGAGGGGACACGGTCACACGGCGGGCGCACCCGGCCCGGCCCGGGGACGCGGAAGTGGCAGCGCACACCTGCTCGCCCACGTCCGTCCGGGCTCGCATGGGAAGCACAGGTGCGGGGCGGCCGGGCAGAGCGACCGGAGACCTCCCCACACGCACGGACTCCTGCGTCCGCGTCCACACGACCGGCGCTCAGGAGGGAGCGGCTTCAAGCAGGTGAACACGCTCTGTCCCCGCGTGACGGGCTCGGGGAGGGGCGACACACACCCCAGAGAGCCCGCAGCAGGGAGCGGACGCCCAGAGCCCCGGGCCTCTCCGGGGCCCCTCCCGCGGCCGCGCCCACGGCCGCCCTGGGGCGGGAGCGGGGGCAGGGGTGTGTGGGCGTGTCTGTCCCTGGCGCGGAGGGGCAGGGGTCTGTGGGCGGAGTCGCCATCTTGGGGTGTGTGTGTGGGGGACCCGGTCGCGGTCCCGGGAGGAGGGGGTCTGTGTCGCGGTCCCGGGGTGACGGGGGACGGGGTCGCGGTCCCGGGGTGACGGGGGACGGGGTCGCGGTCTCAGGGTGTGGGAGTCGGGGGTCGTGGACCTGGGAGACGGAGACAGGGGTGCCGGGAGACCGCCATCTGCTAGCAAGGCGGAGGTCGCGGGACTACGCGACGGCGCCGCCTCCTCAGGTCGCAGTGGGGGCGGTGGGGACTGTGGGGACGGCGAGGCGGGGTCGGGAAGCGTGCGCCGGGCGGGGCGGGGTTGCGTGCGCGCCCGCGCCAATCACTGGCGCAGCCGGGAGGGGCGCGCGCACGGAAAGACCGGGAAGCAGAGGGGAGGGCCGGGCTCCGCACGCAGCCAATCAGGACACCGCACTTCCATGACGAGAGGCTCTCCCGGGCGCCGAGCGCCAGTCAGCTTGTCAGGCCGGTGAGTCCGAGGGCGCGCGGGTGCGCGGGCGCGCGAGGCGGGACTTCCGCCGAGCCCCGGAAGTGGGATCTGTGTGTTCTCATGCGAACGGGAAGGAGCGTTGGGGCGCCGGAGTCGCGAGGTTGAGACATTTTCGGGCCCGAAACGGGAAGGAGCCGCCGCCGCCCGCCGCCAGCCCGCGCCGCGCCGTCCCCGCCGCTCGTCCGGGCCGGCCGCGCCCTCCCCGCCCCTCCCTCTCGGCCCCGTCCGCGTGTGGCGCGGTCGCCGGGCACCGGGGCTGCGGCGGTCGGCGGCCGGGCGGCGGCGGCGCTGCTGACAGGTGAGCGCGGCAGGCGGCGGGCGGGCCGCTCCGTCCTCTCCGCTTCCCGCTCGGAGCCGGGCCGCCGCCTCGGACCCGTGCCGCGCCCGCCTGTCACGGGCCGCCATCTTCCCGGAGGACGCGGCGGCGGGCGGGCCGGACGGGGCCGGGCGGGCAGGGCCGCGCCGGGCTCCGGGGCCCGAGTGCAGGCCGGGCCGCGGGCGTCGGGGGTGGGAGTCAGGGGCGTGGGGGTCGGGGCGGGCCGGGACTCGGGGCCGGGGGCGCGGGGGTCGGGGCCAGGCGGCGCCGCCGTCCGGCCCGCACTGCGGAGGCCTCGCCCTGCCCTCCGCCCGGGCCCCGGGCCCCGCCGGCCGGCCCAGCGGGGAGGGGACGGGGTCACTCGGACCAGGAAGTGGGGATCCTGTTGGCCCGGGTGTGTCTGGGGAGCTCCCGTTCTTCTCTCGATGGGCTTGAGCAGAGGCGGGTTCTGAAGGAATTAGGGAAAAATCGGGTCTAAGGATGCCTTGCGTTCGAAATAGGACCGGGGTACGCGGTGGTGAAAAGGACAGGTCAGCAGTCTCTTACCACCTGCGTGTCGGTCGTGTCCAGTCACAACGTAAACTTGGATTTCGGCACAGTTTTGTGTTGCTTGTTCGTTTCTTATTTTGATGTAAAAGGGCCTTTAATTTTGAATGCGATGCAGTGAGAAAATAATCTGTAGGGTGGCTCTCAAGCGCTCGAGACGGTCTTCCTGGCTGCACTGTAATTTGTCCTAATCTTAATGGAAGTTTGAAGTTTTGGGTAACTGAGGAAACTGAAGATCTCTTAGCACTGTGTAGGGGTATTACTTGGTAAGTTGAGGGATTTAAAAAAGGATAATGCCAAGTCGAAGACGAGTGTTGTAAGTATACAAATTGCTTTCCCTTTTGAAAGTTTTTTTTTTCTTATGCTTTTTAAGTGATCTCTTGTGTTAAAGTGCGCTTGAGATAGGTGCTAAGTCGTCCTTTGCAAAAGGGGGGAGGGGAAGAAATGTTCAGTGGTGCACTGTGAGCAATGTGCAATTTCCATACTTCCCCACCTGCCCGGCTCCCTCTAATTTACAGTCAGGGTAATTTACAGAAGTTGAAATGGTTGTGGCTTTTTAGCTTTCCTCTGTATTTAGTATAGGGAGAGGCAGTTTGATGAAACACCCGTGAGAGAGAGCCCTTGGCTGGAGTTTGCTTGGGTTGCTAAAGTGAAATACTTTCTGAAAGGCATCAGATTAGCAGGTTTATTATTCAACCATAAAGTTGATTTGTGTATTTCCCTTTGAAATTTGCCTTGGGTTAGAGATAAATTTCATTCTGTATTTTGAAACAGCAATGTGACTTGACTAACTTACACTGAAGAATGGCATGGGTCTTACTGATTAGAAATGACTCGTGGTGCTTCACTGTCCTGTTTTCAGTATTTTTATGTGATTGTCAATTTTAATTTTTTAAAGTTTTTGTTGTGTAATTTGGTGGTTGGTTTTTGCTTGATCACATATATCTGAGCAGAGAAAGCAGGTTCTGAGGACAAAATGTATATTTTGAGAAAGGAGTTATGCTGTATTTGAGTAGGAGCCAGAGAGAAAGCAGATGATAATGGGAGAGCTAGCCTTCATTTTAACGTGTTTTGTGGAAGGGTAGCTGAAATTAAATGGCAGCATATTCAGGGAGATAGTGATTTTATTTAGGGTTTCCAGGGACTGTGCTTTTAAACGAAGTTGAGAGTTGGAGACTTTATTGAACTTACTATCATTTCCATAAATAAGCATAAGTTTTGACAAATACATATTTAAACTCTATGGATACGTTTTTGTGACCTGTTTGTATGAAACCGTCTTCACGTATCATAAAACATAATTCTGAAATAAGAAAAGTGCAGCTTGGGAGCACCAGGTTGTTAACAGTAATAAACAGTACCTGCAAGTACCTTCTCTCCTGTTAAGTAGATTTGCAACACTTTACAGGTTTCTGTAGTGCTAGACCTGTGCTCCCGTTTACCAAGTTGGAAGTGGCTGACAGACTCCTTCCTCTGTTATTTCAAGTGTGGTGCTGGATTCATACTTTCCATAGCGATAAGTGGGATCATAAGTTTGGTCTTCTAATTTTAGTAACGTGGTCTCTTTATGATGGTCCCTGGAGATTGTTAAAAGCAGTATAGATCTAAGTTACTTTAACTTCCATTTGTTATCATCCTCACCTTAAAGGCACAGGTTTAAATATGCTTGCGTAACGTCATCATTGTGCTCTTGCAGAGTTTTCTCGTACTTAAAAGATTTTTTCAGTTAGGTAGATGGCAGAAAATCTCAGTATAGTGAGGCCATTGCCTCAACCTTTTTGTAATGGACAGAAGAAAGCACTGAAGTTGTTTTTGTGGAAAATACATTGTTTAAAACTGACACTGTTGCTGAACTTTGTTGCTTTTGCTGTTTTGTAAAACTTCATTCCTGTAAAGAGTTCTCTTTTTTTCTGTAAGAGTTAATTTTAGAGTGCACAGTAAATGAGGTCCTGCAGTCTGAGAAACTCACCAGATCTGATTGTAGTGGAGCTCAGCTCAGACTGTTTGCTAGTTGTTGGACTTGCTGGTGTCTTTGGGGCTGGTGTCTTTGATTAGAGAATGAATTTCTGTATTCGAATATGGAATTGTAAAGTGGAAAGCCACTAGGTTCTCTTATTAGAAGGAAGAGAATTCCAGCATGGAAATGTTTTTTTTTTTTCCCCCTGAAGATCCAACTCTTTATTTTTCCTGTATGTAAATATCTTTAACCTTAGGAACAGGTAAAAAAAAGTATCAATTCTACTCATGTCTCCTTCCCTTCTTCCCTTCCCCCACCCTGCAGCCCCCGTGTCCTCAGTGCTTTCAGACTGACTTTTCCCCATTTTCCTGGTGCGCTGCCCTGGCGCAGTTCATAAGGGCCGCAGGTGAGTGCTGCGCCACTTTTGCGTCTCTTGTCGTGGTTCGATTTTGTCTTTAGTGTCCTTCCCTGATAGTGAGACCTGGGTCACAGAGTGAATTGTATAACACGAAGGACGTTTCATAATTTGACTCAAATTTGAAAGCTGCTATTTGATTTTTAGAGTTTGATAATTCTATAGATGAGACTTAGTCTTCACTGAAAATGTTACGTATGAAATCTGATATGTGAATGTCTTGGCTTAAAACTTATAAATTAGGATAGTATATGTGTGACAGAACGTGTCTTTCTCTCTTTCTCTCTCTCTCTCTTTTTTTTTTTTTTTAACAGCACACCATTTTAGTCACACTATGGCCAGAGGCTGCTTTAAAAGCATATCCTGTTTGTTAGGCCCTTTTTGAAACTCCTCAGTGGCTCAGTCCCCTGCCTAAATAAGAAACGCCCAGGGGCCTGGGCGCTTCCTCCGCGTCCGCGCTGGCCCGGCCACCTTTGCTGGGCCTGCCCTGGCCGTCGCCTCGTCGCACAGCCCTGATGCTGCGGTGGTGTCGCCTCTGACCCCCCGTACTTTCTTTGCTGGGAACTGAAGGTTTTTTGTTTTGTTTTTTTTAATTTTGCTCTTTAATCCATCCTTATAAATAAGGTATTTCTGGAGTCCTTCAAGAATCCTTGCCTTAATTTCTGAAGCCGTGCTTCGTGCACAGCACTAATTAGTGTAAGAAGCTCCTTGTGGCTGAGATGCTTTTTCCATAACTCTTGGCCCAGCTCAGGCCCAGGCCCCCAGCAGGCCTTCCTCAGCCGATGATGCCATATGTCCTGCTGCACCTCTTGTAAATTGAAAATATTGTGAAATCAAAAATGCATTTAATACACCTAATCTTTTTTTTTTTTAATGTTTTTTTTTATTTATTTTTAGGAGAGAGAGAGAGAGACAGCGTGAGCAGGGGAGGGTCAGAGAGAGAGGGAGTCACAGACTGAAACAGGCTCCAGGCTCTGAACTGGTAGTCAGCACAGAGCCCGACGCGGGGCTCGAACCCATGATCCGTGAGATCATGACCTAAGTGAAAGTCGGACGCTTAACCGACTAAGCCACCCAGGCGCCCCTTAATACACCTAATCTTGAACATCACAGTTTAGCCTTGTTTACTGTAGACATGCTCCTAACACTTACATGAGCCTGCGGTTGGGCAAAACCTGGTTGATTCTGAAGTGTTGACCATCTCTCATGAAATTCATTGAATACTGAAAGTGACGAACAGAATGGCAGTGTGGGTGCGGGACCCAGGTCAGTTATCAGTTGTTACTCGTGTGGTCCTGGGGCTGGCTGGGAGCCCGCTGGCTGCGAATAAGGTGGAAATTCAAAGTTTGAGGTACAGTTTCTACTGAATGTGTATCGCTTTTGCACCATTGTGAAGTTGAAAAATTAGGTTGAAACATCATAAATTGGGGACCATCTATAGATATTTACTAATCTTTTAAGTAGATGGAAAAAGGCATATCTGAAGACACCGCTCACTTTGGTTGTAGGGAAGTGACTTGTGGCTTGTACAGTTGCGCTCCAGTGTAACAAGCATGAGAATCTTCACTGGTAATGAGTGCAGTGGCAAGGGCATGGTCATGTTTACCAAACGTTAGTGGTTTGGTAGCTCTGTCCAGTGCTTGGCGCATTTGAGATGGTGTCCTTTAATTATGTGGCCTAGATGACACTCTTTCTCAGTCTTGAGAAATGTGCCCCCTTTTACTAGCAAATGTTTCTTCTTTATTTGGCTTTAAAATTAAAACAAATTATGTTAACCCCAACGAAGCATTTTACAATAGTGGAAATGTATTTTTAAACTTAAGTGGATTTTCGCAGTTTTTGCTCCCTGTGGCGAGTCACTGCTGCAGGGTTGGGTAGAGACGAGAGACCAGGGTTCATGCTTCTTGGAGGAGGTGTTTTCATCAGTGAGACGCTCGCAATACAAAGACAGTTGACACCAGAACTTTTCTCTAAGGCTTGTGGTCTAGAAGGGAAAGGTGTTGTTTTATTGAGAGGAAAGCAGGCAGGCATTGAGATTCTTGAAGCTTCCATCCATAAAACCTGTTGACGGCCCTCGGCACCACACTCCCTCGCGGTCTCGCTGTTGCAGTGGTGTTACAGCAGCACGTCCTGAGGCCCCCTTATCTCCCTCCCTTATTTCTCTTAGTAGCTCTTACTATTGTAACGTTCCATGTAATGTCCATGTGTTGTTTTTTTTAAAATATTTTTTTAAAATTTATTTCTAGGAGAGAGAGAGAGAGAGAGAGAGAGAGAGAGAGAGAGAGACAGCGTGAGCAGGGCAGGGTCAGAGAGAGAGGGAGACACAGACTCTGAAATAGTGAAATAGGCTCCAGGCTCTGAGCTGGCAGTCAGCACAGAGCCCGACGCGGGGCTCGAACCCACGAACCGCGAGATCATGACCTAAGCGAAAGTCACACTTAACCAACTAAGCCACTCAGGTGCCCCATGTCCATGTGTTTTTTAAAATGTTTGTTGATTTTTGAGAGAGAGAGATAACAGGGCAAGCAGGGGAAGGGCAGAGAGAGAGACAGAATCCCAAGCAGGCTCCACACTGTCAGCACAGAACCCAACACAGGGCTCAAACTCATGAACTGTGAGATCATGACGTGAGCTGAAACCAAGAGTCAGACACTTAACCGACTGAGCCACCCAGGTGCCCCCGTAACTTCTGTATTTTATGTATGGTGCTTGAACGTTAACTCTGTGAGGTTGAGGGTTTCTATTTTGTTCATCAACATGGACCCAGACCTTTGAATGGTACAGAGTATTCAGTGAGTGATTTATGAATAGATCCTAGGGTTATAATGATGAACAAAAGGGACGGATTGCCCTCCTTTTTGGAGTCCACTGAGGGAGGTAGATAACCAGTGACCACATATGAGAGCCATACATTGTGTGGGCCTTGTAGGCTTTGAGGGTCCAGGAGGCTCCCCTCGGAAGAGTAAGGTAGAGCGGGGTAGCCGGTGAGGCGAATAGGGCGAGTGTGCAGCAATGCTGAGCATGTCGTTAGGAGGAATAATCTGAATAAGGCTGAGTAAAGAAGGTGTCAGATGCGGTAGCAGCTGGACCATATGGAACCTGAGAGATCTCAGTATAGGTGAGAATTTTGCCCTGTATCCTAAGAACAATATAGAACACTTGGAGGGTTTTTAGCAGAATTCCATGACCATTGCCTTTGTAAGTGCTTATTCTGATTTGTGGAGAGTGGCGTGGAAAGAAAGGAAAGGGCACACACAGATGGGTATTACTCGACTGCGAGGTGACGGGCCCTTGTGTTTATGTGGTGTTTATTACAGTGCAAAACGTCAAGCCCTGGCCTAAATGAAATAGCTTGTTTAGAAACTTTTTCATTTGTATTATACATAATGTTTAAAACAATACTTTAAAAATATGCCTGAAATTGCTTGTATTTATCAGTTGTAAGGTATATTTGGTATTTCAGCTCTTATTAAGAGAGACTAATTAACAGACTCCTTTTTTAGAAACTTCTCTGAAGAATGAGAACATTCTGTTTTCAGATTTCAGAAAGCCTTGTTTAATTGTCAAAACTCAAAGTATAAGGATAAAAGCATAGTGACCAGTTTGATACAGATTTACAAATGGCCTGAATTTACAAGTTGATTATATTTCTCGGAACATATTAAACATTCCCTTTTCAAGTATTTTATTCTGAAAATATTGTCTCTTTTAAAACCAGTTCTTTAATGATTAGTTTCTGAACATTTTTCTTCATTAATTACATTATTCTGAATGTTTGTATTTCATTGTTAAATTTTATCGTCTGTATGATTTTTGCCTTACCATATATAATGTACATATTCCCAGAGAGCATGTGGGACTGTCTAGATGCCAGGCCCTTCCCAACTTATTTATTTTGAGAGAGACACAGATAGCACAAGTTGGGGAGGGGAGAGAGGAGGAAAGAGAGTATCCCAAGCAGGCTCTTCGCTGTCAGCACTAGAGCCTGATGTGGGGCTTAAACCCACGAAACCTCAAGATCATGGCCTGAGCTTAAACCAAGAGTCAGATGGGGCGCCTGGGTGGCTCAGTCGGTTAAGTGGCCGACTTTGGCTCAGGTCATAGTCTCACGGTTCGTGGGTTCCAGCCCCACGTCGGGCTCTGTGCTGACGGCTCAGAGCCTGGAGCCTGCCTTGGATTCTGTGTCTCCCTCTCTCTCTGACCCTCCCCTGCCCACGCGGCCCCGTCACACACAAATAAATAAAACATTAAAAAATTAAAAAAAAAACAACAACCAAGAGTCAGGTGCTTAACTGATTAAGCCACCCAGACACCCCACCAGGAAGTTGTAAAGGTAGACTTGAAGGGCACCTGGGTGGCTCAGGCCTTTTAAGCATTTGACTTCGGCTTGAGGCTCTAGTCGTGACCTGTTTGTGAGTTTGAGCCCCACATTGGGCTCCTTGCCGTCAGCGCCGAGTCCGCTTTGGATCCTCTGTCCCCCTCTCTCTTTGCCCCTGTCCTGTGCACGCCCTCTCCCTCTCTCTTCAAATAAACAAACATTAAAAAATAAATGTAGACTCAAAATTCCTGTGGAAAGTCACCTTTTAAAAATCTAGGCATATAGAATGTAAACCATTTTCTCTTGTGTTTTTAGGAGGTAAAAACATTCAAATAATTGATAGTATGCTGGTTGTCATTTAGTGTAGAAATTTATTGTCATAACCTTTTTGGATGAAAATTTCCCTGGGATTGGAAGTTTTCATGTTCCTTTTTGATTAATATCTGTATCTTCGGTGATTCTTTTTTCAGAATATAAAGCTGTTTCCAGTTTCTCTTCAACAGGTCACTTGAGTACAGACCATTGTACAAACGAGTAACTGATGAATCAACAATATTTTCTTCTTCACACATTATCCGGGGGCGGGGGGGAGTCAGTGAAGACCAAAGGTCGAAATGAATGTCATAGTTCGCAGCAGTCGCAGTCGGCTGTTTGTTTTGTGTATGTTGATGTGTTTTCATTTCTTTTGCTGAAATGATTACCTTCCAGGCCACCTCTGTGGGAGAGTTAGCCCTAAGGGTGAATGGACCAGGAGGGGAAAATAGAATCGCCACAGAAGCAGCCAGCTGTGCAGAATTTATGTTTTGTGACTCCCTTAACCACCACTGATGAGTGAGTGACCTGTGTCCCTATACAGAGTGCTTTGAGGTCCTAAATGACCCTAAGTTTTAGTAGTTTCAGTCAAGCCCAGGGACGTTCTTGGCACTTTTCCTTTGAAGTTCAGAATATTGAGAGTGTGCTTGTCACCATGGGGGTTTGGGTCTGTCGGCTCACTGTAAGTTCCAGGAAAACCCAAGAGTACAGTTCAAGGTAGAAAGCTGTAAGTCAGGTGTTTTCCCAGGTTCGTTGTGTGGCCCCGAGTTGTATCACTAGGTGATCTTACGAGCAGGGCAAATAAGGGCTGGATCATTAACCTCCAGTTTACAGTTTGGGGTGTCAGTGCAGCTAGGGAAGCTTATTGAAAAATTGTCAACCATATGTATATATTTTTTAAATTTTTAAATGTTTATTTTTTATTTACTTATTCATTTACAATTAGTTGATTGTCAAATTAGTTTCCACATAACACCCAGTGCTCATCCCCACAAGTGCCCTCCTCCATGCCCACCCCTCCTCCCCCCCACATCCACCAGTCCTCAGTTTTTGTCAGCATTCAAGAGTCTCATGGTTTGCCTCTCCCCCTTTCCCCCACCATTTCCGCCCTTCTTCTCCCCCTTGGTCCTCTGTTAAGTTCCTCCTAATCCTCCTATACGTGCACACATATGATATTTGTCCTTCTCTGCCTGACTTATTTCGCTCAGCATAACACCCTCAAGGTCCATCCATGTTGCTACACAGGCCAGATTTCATTCTTTCTCATTGCCATGGAGTATTCCATCGTGTAGATGAACCACATCTTCTTGATCCATTCGTCCGTTGATGGACACTTAGGCTCTTTCCAGGTTTTGGCTACTGTTGAGAGTGCTGCTGTGAACACTGGGGTCCGTGTGCCCCTATGCATCAGCACTCCTGTATCCCTTGGGTAAATTCCTAGCAGTGCTATTGCTGGGTCCTAGGGGAGTTCTGTTGTTAGTTTCCTGAGGAACCTTCACACTGTTTTCCAGAGGGGCTGCACCAGCTTACATTCCCACCAACAGTGTAGGAGGGGGCCCTGTCAACCATATATTTACCAAGGGTTTAATAATAATTCTGTGCTTCTAATCCGCCTAAATCCCGTCGCGTGGAGAATTTTGTTCTCACCAGCACTGTTACTCGCTGTGGAGGTCAACCAGGGGGAGGGAAACGTCTGATGATGTTTGTGTGGCGTCTCCGTGTGAGCGGAGTAGCACGTGGAGGTAGGGTGGCCCCGGGGACCCTCGTTATTAGATTAACTGGGGTTTGAGGAGCAGTTTATGAAAACTGCGGAAAATCCTGCAGCTGTAGTCCTGGGGTTTGGGAGCTGCAGAGACTCGGCCTGCAGCCCGTGGTGAACGCATAGGGCAGCGGGTCGGCAGGTGGCAGCGGGAGGGCTGTCCTCCCTGAGCTCGGGCCTCCTCTCGGCTTGGTCCGTCCTCCCTGAGCTGGTCCCACCTTGCCCTCCAGCGACAGAGCCCCGGGAAGGTGGCCTCGTGCCACAGCCCCCCTTCACGAGGGGCTTCCCAAGAAGAACTGGAGTTGGTGGGAGCGTTCGTAAACCTTACACATGCTACATAACTGTAAGCTGGCATTTTATGGGTTTTTTTTCTTGAAACAGAATCTTAAAGCAACTATTAAACTGTATTTTTTAAAATAGAAAAAACATTTATTTCAAGAAAATTAAGGATACTGTTCGTCATTTTAGATAATTAGCTTTAATCAAGTTAGGAAGGCACTAACACATCTTCCAATTTGTATCATATATTCAGACTGTAGTTAACATGTTGTCTTTGAGAGATTCATATAAATTTAGTGGTTTCCTTCTTAAACCAGAAGACACTATTAAACCTTGCTATCCAGGCTGCCGGTGCAGGGCTCCATCTTCAGGCTTTGAAATTGTCACCACCTCTGTTCATACCCGTCACCTTTTTGTAAAGAGCACTCAGACTTGAGAGCGGGTGACTTAGGTGAGCACTATGCCCCCTCTCTTGGCCTTTAGTTTACCATCTCCAGCAACCGTTACTGCTACTTCCTGCTCTGTGCAATAATGACTTCAGATGGGAACAGCCTGCAGCCTGCCGACAAAACGTGAGAAATGAATGCACGCTGCCCCAGTCCTCCACTCGGCAGTGCAGTTGGCTTGGGAGTCGGGGTGCCTAAGATCCTTGGGGGCTTTTGTTGTGTTTTGTTTTTTGTTTTAATATGTTTTTCAGAGCACCTGTTTCACTGTTTGGAAAACTGAGGCCTTGGAGACAGTTTGCTTTATATCACATGACGAAGAGCAGAAAATGGGGTCAATCAAGTTTCTGGCTTCCAGGTCCGTTGCAGACGGGACCCAACTCTTAGGAAAGCTTAGGTGTCCTATGTACACAGTAGGTCCAAGTAACCTGATACATTTGCAGCCTATGCCACACAGCATAGCTGAGCTTCAGAAATGCTGGTTGAGGGGCGCCTGGGTGGCTTAGTCGGTTAGGCGTCCGACTTTCGCTTAGGTCATGATCTCGCGGTTCGTGGGTTCGAGCTCCGCGTTGGGCTCTGTGCTGACTGCCAGCTCAGAGCCTGGAGCCTGTTTCAGTCTGTGACTCCCTCTCTCTCTGACCCTCCCTGCTCACGCTGTCTCTCTCTCTAGAAATAAATAAAACATTAAAAAAAAAAAAAAAAGAAAAGAAAAGAAATGCTGGTTGGAACTAGAAAGTTTTAATAATGCTTTGTACAGTGTGTATTATTAGGGTGAGGGGTACCTCACACCCCAAGACTGAGAGAAGTTCATTTATTTCACTGAACAGTAATTCCGAGTTACTGGAGCTGATGCTGACTCCGATAGTTCGCTTGGAACTTTTATGGTGTGACGGCGTTCATGTGTTGAATTATAATCCAAAGTGGCCTGGGAGTGGTGATCCAGTTATTTATAAAATGGAGATCGTATTGTGCTAAAATACATATATTTTAGAATATCAAACTGAAAGATTGTCTAGACTAGTAGATCTATTTGAAGTTACTATTGTAGAACTTACATTCTTTGATAAGTGTGGGATCCCTTTTGTAGGGAACACTTCATGTTAGGTGGTATTCACACTGTCATGTTGAGAAATGTGAAGGTGTGTTCAGTTGCCATAGCTGGCATTTGAGCCCTGGTCTTAGACTCTGGCTGCTCCTTTGTGAGTCAGTGTGGCGCTTCCTGGCTCCCGGGTCCAGCCTCTGGCTCCCTAGTGATTAGTAATGACTGCATTGGTTTCATCACGCGCTGTGACGCACCTGTCCTAGACATGCTTGCAGCAGGGAAGGTGGGAGTGCCCAGTGTCACTACTCGGTCAGTGGGGAGTTGGGGTGCTGGGCGGGCTTCCAGCCTCTGCTCTTGACTCCTCCTCAGATGCCCAGCTTGTTCATTGGTGGACTGGGTGGGAGGTGGGGGGTTCCCTTGAGCTTCTGTGTCTATGATTAACATTTCTCGTATGTGTCTTTTTCTAGTGAAAGGACTCAGCTTTCAGCAGATTTTCCAAAAGATCTTTGACCTCTGTCTTCAATACAAAAAAGGTTTTAGCATGTGTTTGCCACTTAAGAACTCCTTCAAGGATTTGTTGTTATTTTAATAATTAAATGTAATTTTTTATCGTCAACATCACTTTGTATTTGGCTCTTCTGTATATTTAGATTCCAAGTGTAAACATATGCACGCGTACATCCAGAATTTGGAGGGTATCTGAAGTGAAATTAAACTGAACCCATGATAATTTTCCCTCGTCCTAAAAATACTACCTTTTCCCATATTATTTGTAGTCTGCAAAAAATATGTAGTATTCCCACATCATTTGTAGCCTGCAGCCACAAAGGCTTTTACTTGGAATCATCATTTTAAAGACCAAGAATTTCCTCCCGCGTGTTGATTGCATGAAAGACACAGTGATTAAACCCATATTTCCTGAGGCTTTACTCTGACAGGTACTGTGTCAGGAATGCTGTGGCCGAGAAGGTAGACACATTCCTTCCCTCCCAGCATGGGAGAGACCGCGTGCACTTGACACACTGTGTCACTGGGCATAATGGGTTTGCAACCCAGGCAGTGGTGAGGACAGGGAATGCCAAGTGCAGACCTTCGGGGTGTGAACTGTTGGGTAGTAGATAGTTTCCTGTTTTAGAAAGGTCATTCAGGAATGAGGAATTGGTGGGGTTGGAGATGCGTACGAAGTTGGGGTAGTGACTTGGTCCTGAGATGGATGTTATCTGAACAGCTTACCCATAATAGAGATGGGGAGATCCAGGCAGGTTAGAGAACAAGAGGTTGAAAATGTATTGACAGGTGTCTGGTTTGGGCCGCTGGGCGGATATGCTGTCCTTCACTGAACTGGGAGGGGTCAGTTTTTGCGTTGTCTTCTGTGAGAGGATGGCGGGAATGGACTTTATAGACGATGGATTTTGGGGAGTCCCTCACTTGCACTGACGTTCAGCACGCGGTGGAAGAGCACCCCTTGGTGTGGGTGCGGGGTAGGGGGGAACTCTGGGGTCACCCCGGGGGCTGTGCGGGGCTGGCACAGGCTGCCCGCTTCCTCTCCCCACCAGGTCTCCCGGGTGCTTTCACGGAGCCAGCCCAGGGTGTCCCGCGCTTGGTCAGGGTGCTCTGCTCCTTCCTGCACTTGTGCAGCGGAAGTAGTGTAGACTGGTACCATAGTGCAGAAACACAGGACCATGACTTTGAAAACTTCGGGGTTGGAGTGTCTCAGGAAAAACAAATCACAAGGAAAACTATTAAATTAGGTACATGGGTAAGACCTTATAAAAATTGGAGAATCATTCTAGAAGAACTGTGTACTTTAAACAAAGTGAAAATGTCAGGTGATGCATTGTGGATGTGGTTTAGGTGAGAAAGAAAGAAGAGAGTCTGGTGGACTGAGTCAGTCTCAGGAAAAAGCCCAAGCCATGGAGCACGTACAAGTTAACGTGGTGAGGGATCCCTGTGTCCTGGTTAGAACTGCCTGCTCTGATTACGACTACTTCAGTCACGGCGGGCAGGAGAGCTTGGCTGAGCCGCTGGAGAGTGTGCTCCAGTCGCCCGAGGCGGAGGGCAGCCCTTGGCCGCACGTGGCTGGTTGGCCGTCGTCGCAGATCCACGCCCTCCACGCCCTCGGAGAGGCCCGGCGCCCCCGCCCGCCCCTGCTTCTCTGGCCCTTCCCCTCTCACCCCCTTGCGCCCCCGTCTTTGGAGACCTCAGAGACCGCCTAGGCCAGGCATTTGAAGGGCGCTGCTGGAGGAAGCAGGGAGGATGCAGGGAGAGAGGAGGAAATGGGGCCATGACCACGGATAAAGGACCAGCGGTCCCTCAGTTAGTGCTTCTTCTCCAGGGTGGAAACTGCTGACAAACACTCAGTAGTTTCATGAAGTTTTTTCAAGTTGTCTTATGTTCAGGCTGTATTTGGGTCCCTTGCCTTGACTTGTGAGGTCTGAGATCTGAATTCCTTTTTAAGTTTTTTTTTTCCTTCAAGTTTGTTGACATACGTATTTAGTTATTTAGAGCACGCAAGCAGGGGAGGGCCAGAGAGAGAGGAGAGAGAGAATCCTAGGCAGGCTCTGCACCGTCAGTTCAGAGAGCCGGATGAAGGATTTGGTCCTGCCAGCCGTGAGATCATGACCTGAGCTGAGCCACTGAGGCACCCCTGATTTTCAAGAGTTTATGTAGGATTGTAATTGTTGCAGAATATTTCACTCGGTCACCAAACTGCTGAGAAATCTAGATCTATTAGGAATACTAAATTTAAGGGGCACCTGGATGGCTTAGTCGGTTAAGCGTCCGACTTTCGCTTAGGTCATGATCTCGCGGTTCGTGGCTTCGAGCCCTGCGTCGGGCTCTGTGCTGACTGCCAGCTCAGAGCCTGGAGCCTGTTTCAGTCTGTGACTCCCTCTCTCTGACCCTCCCCTGTTCACGCTGTCTCTCTCTCTCTCCTAGAAATAAATAAAACAAAACAAAACAAAAATTTTAAGGAATACTAAATTTAAGAAAGGAGGGATGCACATTAGTATAGTTCTTGAAATAAGGCGTATTTTATCACTACTTAGAAAGGTGTTAAATGGCCTTTAATTTTTAAGGAAGATGATTTGCCTATTTACATAACAAGATTTTAGAGAATGTCTACAGGGCTCTCGTGAGGGCTTGGGGAAGAGAAGTTTTGCCATCTTTATCACTATTATCTGTTGGATCAAACAGCTCTTTACGGAGTTAGAGTCCTACTGACCCTTTGGAATGTTTTCATGACTCGCTGAATTTCATTGTCCTTCATTTGGAGAAACGCTACACATTCTGGATGTTCCTGCTTTGTTTTGATTTATTGGTGAGCTAATTGACATAGATCAGAACTACCTTTTCCAAAGGCACAAGTTTCCTTTTAATTTAACGTCTTTGAAAGCTACGTGTTTGTTACAGGATGAAGTGAAGATATTCTGTCAGTGTCAGGTATACAGGTTTTTTACTTGTTGTGTTGGTGCTTTTACATTTTTATTTTTTTATGTTTATTGATTTATTTTGAGATAGCATGCGTGCAGATAGTGAGTGGAGGACAAATAGGGGAGAGAGAATCCCAAGCAGGCTCTGTGCTGACGTGGGAGATCTGTCTTACAAACTGGGAGATCATGACCCGAGCCGAAATCAAGAGCCTGAAGCTCAACCAACTGAGCCACCCAGGTGCCTCACTTGCTTTTTTTAAACTAATTAAATTTGTTCATTTATTTATTTTGCTAAATCACTTTATGTATAGTTCTGGACTTGGGACAATTTATCAATTCTAGCTCTGGTTCTTTGGCGCCCTCCTAAGAACGGTAAGCGTACTGCAGTCTGAGCAGCACAGCATTCCGGCAGCGCAGAGCGTCTCTGGCTCTGAGTTCTGTCATGTGCTACAATGCGAGCTCTAAGGTTGCTCACCACCACCCCATCCCAGTTAAGTAGCATCTGCTTTCAGCTGAAAAGCTATAGTCATGGGACTATAAATTGGAAAGAGTAATAGAATGTGATCAGCAGTCCTTAAAGAAATGAAAGATTGATAAGGATGAGGTGGAATCGAGGCTTTTTTCTTTGAAAATAATTGAAGCAATGTACTATCCAGAGTTTATTTATGAAGAGGACTTCTGGGTCTCTTGAAAGACTGTTTTTTGAAAGACTTTTTATGATACGGATTCTGACTTCTCTTTGGTGCAGATATACATGATACTGCATTTGGTCATCGGTACTTTTTGTGTTCAGCTGTAAATGAGAGAGAGTGGAGGTTTTTATGGAGAGTGTGGGTAATCTCAAGAAAATGGTCCCACGTTCAAAATGAAGTTAACAAAGCTGTGTCATAAAAAAGGAAGAACTACATGTATGTAGTTTCCTAGGGTAAAAATAAATTCTGGAAGATACTGAATGAGGCAGTTCTGCTCTTGGCCCATAAGGCGATCACACAGATGAAATTCCCGCAGTCAGCTGTTTTTTCCTCCTCTGGACTCCGGGTACATTTCATTTGCTCTTGGGGGTTCGTGTGTGGCAGAGGAGAGCGATGCAGCGGTATAGGTGCACCTCACCCAGCAGGTGGGCACCTCACCCAAGCTGTGAGGGGCCTGAATGAGGCAGGGGGCAGGCTCTCGGCCACAGCCCTGGCTGGCCAGGGCTTATGGTTTGCAATGTGGAAACTGTTCCTACTGGGAAAGTGTTGGTAAGCATGTTCCGTTCTTTTTGCATGTTGTCCCAGCACCATTTATGGAAAAGCATTTTCTTTCTCCCATTGAATGGTCTTAGCACCCATTTGAAAATTCACTGGCCATGAATGTGAGGGTTTATTTCTGGACTTTTAAGGTCTGTTGTGTTGGTCTGTATGTGTCTCCTTAGGCTAGCATCATGCGGTCTTACTGCTTTAGTTTTGTAGTAAGGTTTGAAATCAGAAAGTATGAGTCTTCCAGCTTTGTTCTTTTCAGGATTATTTGGCTATTCTGGGTCCCTTGTATTTCCATAGGAATTTTAGGGTCAGCTCATCAGTTTTTGCAAAAAAGGCGGGTGGGATGTTGATAGGGTTGCATTGACTCTGTAGGCGTGTGGAGCGTTGCCACCCAGGGAACAGCGGGTATTCCTGTCCGTGAGCACAGCACGTCTCCTGTCCATGGAGACCAGGTGTCTGTACGTCAGGGCTTGTTTTCCTTCTGTCAGTGGTTCTCAGACATATTGGTCTTGGGACCTCTTTACACTTTTAAATATTATTGAAGGTCTTTAAATCATACTGAAGATCTTTTTTTTTTATGGCGCCTATCTATATTTGCATTGAACATTAAAACTCAGATTTATAAAAAATGTTTTTCTTTAACAATAATAGCAAAGCTGTTACACGTAATATAAATAACATTGCTTATGAAAAGGTAGCGTTCTTTTCTAAAACAACAAAATACTGAGGAGAATGGTATTGTTTTGTATTTTTATAAATCTCTTCGTGTGTAATAGAGTCTCAGGTGGATTCTTCTGTGTTTCTGCATTTGATCTGTTAGTGATCCGTTATTTTGGTTGAAGAATGAGAGGGAAATCTGATGTCACACAAATGAGTAGCTGGAGAAGTGAGGAGTGTCTTAATAGTCTCTTCACATAGGGGCGCCTGGATGGCTTAGTCGGTTGAGCGTCCGACTTTCGCTTAGGTCATGATCTCGCGGTTCGTGGGTTCGAGCCCCGCGTCGGGCTCTGTGCTGACTGCCAGCTCAGAGCCTGGAGCCTGTTTCAGTCTGTGACTCCCTCTCTCTCTGACCCTCCTCTGCTCACGCTGTCTCTCTCTCTCCTAGAAATAAATAAAACATTAAAAAAAAATCTCTTCATATAACCTTGACTCTTCTCCTTTGTGACTGCGCCAGAACTCCACGGCGGTTTGCGAGGAGAGAATGTGAGTGGCAAAGGCTAACAGCATCTTGGAGTTGCTGTGACGGTTGGTGTGATCTGAGGGCCCTGGGAAGGTCTCTGGGCCCCTAACAGGCACAGACCACCCTCTAAGACCCCTGTCTTAGAGAACAAGACTGAGTTGTGCATTTTCACCAAAAAATGGTGTGACAGCCCATTGGCATTTTTATTAATCTGTACTGACAGCCCGCTGGGAAGGGACCTGGGAGCTGTTCCTGCCGATCAGTACTTGTCTCTGTGGGAAAGGTACCGCTGGTGGCCCTGAATGGTTGGGTGCTTGCTGGGTAAACACGGAAGCAGCGAGCCAGGGGAGTTTCATTACGTGTGTGTGATTATAAAACAGTAAGGTATTTGGAAAATTGAGACTACAGAAATAAAACAAAGTCAGACACTATTCTGGTGTTTTAACTCTTAGCCATACATTGTTAGTTGTCTGGTGTATTTACCTTTAAGTATATTCACAGAGTTAGTTACGTGAATTTTTAAAGCATACTTGTAATTGTACTGTCCACAGTCTCACCTCCTGCTTATTTATAACTAACGTAATCTCTGAATCTTTTCAATAGTTGATTATATTGAGTTAGTTTCTGCTTTTCTGTAGTTAAATATTTTTATTTCTTTTTTTGTTTTTTGCTAAAGCTAAACATTATTCATGAGGTAGTTTACATATTTTTGTATTATTATCACAGATTTTAAACAATAGTAAGTGTGTGAAGTTTCAGATGGGTATTGATATTCTGTCCCAATTAGGTTTTTCTTTTTACTTTATATTACAGAACATTTTAACCCCAGAAGTAGAGAGGGCGGGCAGGATAGCAGTCCTCACTCAGCGCACCCATCATCCAAGTCTAGCGCTGTGTTCCTGCATTCTTGTTTTGTCTCATCTCTTAAATTTACCAAAAACAGTTACTAGCATATTTTAAAGCAGATTCCAGATATATAGTTGTATCCATAGTCTTTTAGTTTGTATATCTTGCAGTTAAGACTTTGCCACAGCACCTGGATTGCACTCAACAGAATTAATAATCATTCTATAATATCCTCTATTACCTAGGCAACATTCAGTTTTTCCTGTCAAAAATGTCATTCTAGAGTTAATTTATTTCAATCCAGAAACAGTTTTCATATAAGGTTATTTTGGTTAAAGCTTTTGTATTTTATAGCAGTAAAAATCTCCCATTTTTTTCATGTCTTAGATTTGCTGTAGAAATGAGGTCATCTGTCTTCTAGAATACGCCACATTTTGGATTTAGCTAATGGCTTTGTGTTGATGTTACTTAATGCATATTGCCCCAGAATTTCCTTTAAGTTGGGAGTCAGATCTAGAGGTTTGATAAACTACAAGTTCTTTTTTTGGTGAGAATACTTCATAAAGGGTTCTCTTTGCTCATACCAAGAAGAATGTAGCACCTGGTTGTTACACTTCCACTCAGGAGGTTGAGAAGTCACTTCAGTGTCCATCTGGTGTAACCATTATAAAGTTGTCTGTCAGCTCCCACCCGATTCCGGCAGACATCGATGGTCACTGCCTTCGTTATTTCTTTTTTTTTTTTTTTTTTTAAATTTTAATGCTTTTTATTTATTTCTAGGAGAGAGACAGCATGAGCAGGGGAGGGTCAGAGAGAGAGGGAGTCACAGACTGAAACAGGCTCCAGGCTCTGAGCTGGCAGTCAGCACAGAGCCCGACGCGGGGCTCGAACTCACGAACTGCGAGATCATGACCCGAGCGAAAGTCGGACGCTCAACCGACTAAGCCACCCGGGCGCCCCACCGCCTTCGTTATTTCATTACATGTTGTGTATTGTGATCTTCTGCTTGGGCCGTCGGCCGCCTGTTAGTGGCGCTTGCTGCACAGGGAGCAGCTTGCCCCCGTCAGTGCTTTGCTTCTGCTGCAGTCGTCACCCAGGAAAGGCGGCCTAATGGCTGTTTGCCTTTAGGGATCTTCAGGAAAATGAGTTGGAATCCTGACAGCCTGCACAGGTGACCAGCGCGGTGGTGGCGTTCTGAACCGTTGTGGATCCTAACGTGTCTGTTACCCGTACCTTCTTTTTGCTCCGCACGTTGTCCATGTGCAGCCGTGAGAGCCCTGCACGCTTGGAAAGTGGAGGGGAGTGATGAGAGACTGAGGAGTTGTCACAGCATGGAGGGGACCGAGAAGTCACAGCTAGATGCGATGCGGGGTCCTAGATGGGACCCCGGAGACCTTACCAAATGTTGAATTATGAAGCACACATTTCTGGTATATGGGAAAAGGATTCTTCAGGAACAGATGTGAGAGGATCGAACCCTCCCAGGTGTTCTTAAGATGGATAAGGCTTTCAGGTGTAGCTTTGACAGATGAAGTGTAAAGTGTCCGGCTAGCGTAGAGACCGCGAGACGGGAGGAAGTGCACTCTGCTGTGCTCTCTCCGCTTTTCCACATCGACCGGTGAAATCAGACCAAGGCGATCACTCCTGTCGCCGGGCTCGGGAGGGCCGTTGTGAAGCTGCCTCTGCCCAGCGTCGCCGCCTCAGACCACTAGGTGTGGGGCCGCTCAGGCCTCGCTTTGGTGCCCTCCCCCGCCCTGTCCCCAGCCTTCTCTTTGCAGCCCCGACACCGGCACCTGCGCCTGGCCCTTCCTGGAGGCAGTCGCTGAGGCCTCGGGACAGCTGTGCTCGCAGAATGACTGACGGGAAGGCCCGTCCTGTGCCGGAGCGGCCGTCGGTGCTGCGCCGCCAGACCGTTTCCTCTTGGATTGAGACGCTCAGTCACGTCTGATTGTGGTGCCGCTGCCTTCTGCGCTGCCCACGCAGGAGCCCTGCCTCCGGGTGTAGGACTTGTGGGAAACCGTGTGTGCTGGGCCCGTAATGACGGGGTGCAGTGGTGTGGCGTCAGGGTCACCGGTCTGTGGCTGGGATGCCTGCCGTGCCGCCGCCCCAGGATCTTTTCTCCTTTGCCGTGGAGGCTTCCAGCATGCATGGGCACGCTGGGCCCGAGCACCGCCCCGCCCTGCTCCCGAGGGGACAGCTGTCCGCCCACACACCGTGCCGTGCCCTGTAAATACTTCGCCGTGTGGCTCTCTAAGGGAGCGCCTCTTTTTTTTTTAAATTAAAAGTAGCCACAGCATCATTCTCGCGTCTTAGAAAAGACAGTAATTCTTCAGAACTGTCAACTATGCCGTCAACACTGCTTCCCTGATTGTCTTTTGTTCTCCTTTGTTTGAATCGAATAAAGCCATACACACCAGGTAAAGCCGTAGTGCGGCCAGTATGTGTGTCTTGTCTCCTTTTGTCCAGGAATCCACCCCCTTCCCAGATGCACCCACCCCCCCCACTTTGGTGCTCACGTGTGCTGCAAGCTTGTAAGGGGATCGCAGCCTGGGGCGTGGGGGCGTTGGCCGGTCCGCGCGACTGCGCCCTCGCGCCGTTGCTCTTTCCACCAGGAGGCACGTGGTTCTGACTGAAAACAAGGGTAGGTAGTAGGTATTGTGAAGGAGTCTTTGTAGTTGAATTTTTTTCACATTTGTCTGTTTTACCTTGTTTTTAACCAAACGTTTTTTCCTTTAAGAATCTTAAAAATCCAGAAGATGATATGATAAAGCATCTATAGTACCTTCTGTGACTTGTCAGTCTGTTATCGTTCTGTGTCTTTATTTTCTGGATTTGATGTGTTGTGAGAGTTGATGTCAGGTTCTATTACAATTTCACAGGTATTACAAACTATTACAGTTTTATGTGCATCATTCATCCTGTGTTTTGGAAAACACTGACCCCTCTGAAATGGGTTTGTTTCAGGCGTTTCTTGTCTTTGAGTAGTTTATATTGCTGGTCCTGTCTAAAAGCCCGTAAGTGATTTTGTGCTTCTGATGATAGAGTTGACCGGTGTAGGAGAAAGCCTTTGATCGTCGGATTGTTTCAGTATAACCAGGGTTTTGAGAATTTCATAAGCAGGTTATTGAGAGAAGGGAGCGCCGTCGCTTTTGGAGAAACTAAAAACCTGCATGGTCACCTCGCGAGACAAATAGCTTTTAGGTCTCCGTATCTGGCATGAGGATGCTGTGTTTTCAGAAGATCCTGAGGGATACGGAGATTAAATCCAGTCCTTGTGGTGCTGTGAGGCGGGGCTGTGAAGCGGGGCGGTTTGCTGCAGAGAGAAGGAAACACTGAGGTCAGGCCTGGGTCTCTGGGAAGCCTGGTTCTTGGACTGATGTGATGAAATCATGGGTATTGTGGTCCCTCCTCCTGAGCCAGGCAGTTTGGGAAAATCAGGGTGTAGCTGTTGAGCTGAGCTGGAAAGGCGGCTCGCTTTGCAGCTCTGGTCCAGCTGTCTGGAGGTGCTTTTCCATTGATGCGGGATTCCTTTTTAACTACTTATTGTTTGGTTCTCGATAACTGTTGTCCTGGAAGAAAATGAAATTAATGGTGCTAGTTAAAAATGATACACATACGTAAATATGGGATTCGTTAAATCACAAATGGGAGTACTACGAATTTTATAATTTTCTGGTTTTGAAAACATGGTTTTGTGGGTGTGAGTGGGTTTGTATGTGTTAGCACATGATTTCTAGTCTCAGCATCTTCTTGGGTTGGTACAGAGGTGTCAGTCACGGGCAGATTTCTTTAAACCACTTAGGCTCCAGAGGGTAAGCACACGCCCCCCCAAAACATGAGGGTTTGAAGACTTCGTCACTTCACTGCGCTCGTACTTCCAGTTACTGACGTGCTTGTCTTTGTCGTTCTGCAGCATCCTTCGCTGGCCACTCAGCTTCTCCCAGTGCGGCCACCAAGTAAACAGCTCATGACTTCTGATCAGGACACTAAGGTCGTGGCTGAACCGCAGGGCCAGCGAGTCCAGGAAGGGAAAGACAGCGCTCATCTGGTGAGTGCGGGTCAAGGCCAGAATCGGCCTGATGCCTTCCTCTCCTCTTCTGAGAACAGGTACTCTGTTGGATTTCAGAAGTAAATCAGAGTAGTAGTTGTGGCGTATCATATAAGCTGAATGTAGGAGTCATATTCTGAATCAGTTTACGGGTAGCTTAGTAGAGGAAGCTGTAAGTACTTAGGTGATAGAGAAAACAAATCGCTTTAGACACTTAAAGCTTTTGGATTTTAAATTCCTAAGAAAAATGCAATGATTTATAAAAGTGCACCTGTTGTACTGGTATGTATTTAAAGAATTAATTAGGATTGTAGGGGCGCGGTGGTGGGGGTGCTCAGCCAGCCAACTTTGGCTCAGGTCATGATCTCACAGTCTGTGAGTTTGAATCCCACTTGGGACTCTGTGCTGACAGCTTGGAGCCTGGACCCTGCTTCGGATTCTGTCTCTCCCTCTTTCTCTGTCCCTCCCCTGCTCATGCTGTCTCTCTGTCTTTCTCTCTTTCTCAAAAGTAAACAAACATTAAACAATTTTTTTTAAAAAAATAATTAGGATTGTAATATAAATTTTTTAATCTGAGTGCTTTTGTTTATTTTAAGATTTTATCGTGTCAAGCAAAAGATTTTTCTTAATTTTCTCCATTGAAATTACAAGGAATTTTACTTCTGGTGGTCAGAATTTTAAAATATTTTAAGTTTCAAGCCTCCTGCCTTTCTTTCTAAATACCTCACTGAATTTCTTTGTTATGTAAAATTGTGTTTTTCTCAGTGGGTTTTGTTTTTGCTAAATCATTGTGGTTTGAAAATGCTGCTTTACATTGTAACAATGGTGTATTTTTGATGTTTTCAATTTTACAGATGAATGGTCCCATATCTCAAACCACTTCTCAGACAAGCTCCATCCCAGCTTTGAGTCAGGTAATTCAGTTCTGAGATATGTCACTGCCACTGAGGAGGCCCCCAAATACTGCCTTACAACAAATATTTATTGTAACAAAATTAGAAAATGTTGATGTTTCCCAATAAAAGGGGAGTGGGGGAGGGACCCGTGGGTTGGAAGTGTTCAGTACTGAGCGTCCTCGGCTGGCTTCTGTGTGTGCTGGCTGTATCGTTCTAGACTCAGCGTGCCCTGTGTTCAGTGTCAGATGCTCATCACATTGTTTTCAGTGTTGACTGGTAATCCGTTGAATGTATATGATTAGCTCTACATTTTGAAGCCTGTGTTTTTTAAAGTACACAAGTCACAGTAAGCTCTTACTAGGAAGACTGGCTTCACATTGTAGTTGTGGTTAATGAAAGCGTAGGGAGATGGAGACGCACTGGTTTTAAATCTGGCTCTCCCTTCTCTGCAGAAGTCGGGTGCATTTGGAGCTGCTCCGTGCTCCAGACTTAGCTGGGCCGTCTGCTAAGTGATCTTATAAACCTGGCACAATGGGAAAAATAAAGGACAACTTTTAAAGTACTGTTGAAAACTTTATAGTAAACTTCATTTATTTCCCCAAATTGTGAGCAGTTCATGTAGAAATTGAAGGAGATTGGATTGCTGATCAACTTTTAATAAGATTCCCTCCAAAATGTTACTTCATGGTTGTTACTATATACGTAGAGTATTTTTGTATATTTTACGTTGATGTTGTAAGTGAATATGTTTTAAGTAATTTAAATTCTAAACTTAAGACTTTTAGTTGTCTGAGGGAAATTATACAGAAATCATTAAGAAAAAAATTTTTTTTGTACTAATCTCCCTTCTCCCCATGGTTGATTTATAATCTAATGTAATATTCAGGTATCTTTTTAAAACATATTGCAGGGCTAGAAATTAGATTTTGGATTCTTTGAGCGTTTTTTGCCTGTTTTTGTCACTTTGTTGGCAAGTATTGAGACAAGACCTATTTAGAAAATAATGGAAACACTTGAGCCGGAACTCAGGGTTTCATTTCTGTGCAGAAACAATTTGCAGCTAGTACTGCTTCACATACGCTCTTCTTCGTCATTTTTCAGAGTTAAAACATCCTGTAAAGATGTGTGGCCAGTTCTTGGTCCAGCCTTAGTACTCGGGAGCCCTGGAGTCCCTGGGGCAGGTCTCGCCTCTTACCTGAGGTTTTGTAAAGTTGTTGACCAGTGTCAACAGCGTGTTGGACACTTAGGTTTTCACAGTGTTGCCAGACTTTTTACCACAATACCTGGGATCCGTTGTCTTGCCGCTTTCAAGAATGAAGAGGTGGATGCAAAATGAGCAGCAGGCACAAGTTGATTAGGGCGTAAGATCAGAAAGGAACGGTAGGAAAGCTCTCCTTACAGAGGGGACATTCGAAGGTGAGTGCCGCCGCGACTGCAGAAAGGGTCCTTGTTTTATAGGGTTCTGGTTGCCCCCTCGCCTCCCCTTCCCCTTGTTCCTTCTCAGGTCCCACCCTTACTGGCTGGATAACTCCAGGTGCTGGGTTGTCCATTCCTGACCGTATTGATTCAGTTGTGTGAGGAGTCAGATTGGTCGTACTGTCCCCTGTATAACATGTAAGTTGAGCATGTGCATGTGGTGGTTGGTTTAGTGGCTATACATGATGATGCTCAGAAGTCTGCGGCTGTTGCGATTGTTCAGCGAGCATGCCTCACAGTGTAAGTCAGGGAGCGGTCTCTGGAAGGCTCAATCTTTCCCCCGAGTTGGTGTGAGTATGAGAATTGCCATAGTGAGGCCCAGATAAATGGCTGAACAATTCAGGAGCAGCTTTGCGTTTGCCCAGTGGCCATGTGAGTCACATTTACTGTACAGCTCCTTCCTTCCTCTACTCCCCCCGCAAAAAAGAAAACCTTACTGAGAAAGCAACTATTTACTACAATCCTGGCTACTCAGGATCAGAAATTGATCTTTAACTAAAGGAAGCTGAGACCCAAGGAGGCTTAAGTAATTTCCTCAAAATTACTCAACTGCAGAGTGCAGAACAATGGTTTGAACCCAGGCAACTGGCTTCAGAGTCCAAATCCAAGATGAGATACTTCTCTTTGAAAAAGAGAAACAAATAGAAAATAATACCCCAAACAAAATCCAGCTCTTTGCCATGAGGCACAATTTGCATCGTTTCTGAGTAGATGAAATTACTTGGGATAAACATGGAGGATTTTAGGTGGGGAATAGTGTGACTTCTATTTTAGGAAGATTATTTTAGCCTCAATATGTTTATATATGTAATGGATTGTAGTGAGTCAGGCATGGGAGCAAAGAAGGCAAATAAACCACTGAGGAATAAAAGTTACAAGTGATGGTGGTGGGGCAGACTCGGAATGAGTGGATTTCAAATTTATTTTGTGAGTGGGTTCAACCACACCAAATTGTGGATTGGATGTAGAGGTTGGAGTGAGGAAAAAATAAGTCAGGGGTAGTTGAGCAACTTGATGGATGGTAGTTTCATTTATTTTGAGATGGAAAAGCCTGGAGAAGTAAAGGATTGTGGAGAGCAGATGCACTTGCTAGAAGTTAGAGCAAGCGATGAAGTGGGCAGGTGAGCCAGGCCGACCTCAGCAGAGAGGTTAGAGCCTGAGATGTAGTTTGAAGTAAACAGATGTTTTATTTTGTAAGTTCATTATATAGAAAAGATTGTTAACTCTAATGTAAATATGATTTAACCCCTGGGTGGCTCCATTGGTTGAGCGTCCAACTCTTGATTTTGGCTTGGGTCATGGTCTCATGGTTCAAGAGCTCAGCCCCAAGTTGGGCTCTGCACTGAGTGTGGAGTCTGTTTCATGGGGATTCTCTCTCTCTCGCTCTCGCTCTCGCTCTCGCTCTCTCTCTGTGTGTGTCTGATCCTCCCCCACCGTCAAAAATAAATACATAAAGTTTAAAAATACTGTAAATGTGGGTTAAGGATATACAGTTGAAAAGTAACCAAGTTATTGTTAGTCTGGTCAAACCCATTTCTACACACACATCTACACACACACACAATTTTTGCCTATCCTAATGGTTTTTATGTCCTGCAAGGGCTTTCTTGGCTCTAACCTGTCTCTTCATTGATTCATCCTTTCTAATCATCTGTATTACTTTTTATGTATTTGATTAAATTTTATTTAAGACATTATTCTCTATCCAAATCTTTTGTTTTAATTTTTAAATGTGATTTCTCTTGGGAGTTTTAAGACTCATAAGGGCATGAACTGTGTAATGTACTTCATTGATACTTCTTTGCAAAGGCATACTTTACTTAAATTGAAAATTTTCATTAACATTGACATGGCGTAATTGACAGTCATTTACTCTAAAAACTTATCTTTATATGTATCATGTGTATATCTTTCTGCTTACCATAGGGAGTACATATAACATCCAAAAGCTGTAACTGTCTAAATTGTCTCCTTAACCTCGATAGCACACACAAACTCTACTCCTAGAAAGTTCTCTCCCTCCCTTACGTTACTGGTGTCACCCATTACATCTTAATACTATAGATTGACCATTTTATTTTATTTTAATTTTTATTTTTTTAAAAATGTTTTATTTGTTTTTGAGAGAGAGACAGCATGAGCAGGGGAGGGTCAGAGAGAGAGGAAGACACAGAATCTGAAGCAGCTCCAGGCTCTGAGCTGTCAGCACAGAGCCCGACGCGGGGCTCGAACCCATGGACTGCATGATTATGACCTGAGCCAAAGTTGGATGCTCAACCGACTGAGCCACCAGGTGCCCCTAGATTGACCATTTTAATTCTGAAGAAGAGGAAAAGTAAAGCTGTAAGTCAGACTTCACAGTGATACCGGCTTGCCGATCCGTGTGCTCACCTTCACCAGAGAGCTCTGCGCCTTCCAGAGCTTCCGCTGACTGTGTCTTGTGTTTCATCTCACAGGCCTGCTGTTAACAAACTACTTCCCTTCTGTTGATCTGAAAATGTCTTAATTTCTTCAGTTCTGAGGAGTTTTGCTGGATAAGGAATTCTCAGGGGACTGTTTCAGCGCCTGATCACCCACTGCCACCTCAGGCGGCAGTTTCTCTTGCTAAGTTGCCTTACGTTCCTACCGATGAGCTCCTCTACCTGACACATTTTTTTTCTTGTTGCTTCAAAGATTCTTCGTGTTTTGACAGTTTGATTATAAGTGTCCTGGTCTGGGTCTTTTTGGGTTTATTCTACTTTATGTTGAGATTCTGGATTTGTAAATTCGTGTACTTCCTCAAATTTGGGCAGTTTCTGGCTCCCGTTTGCTCACACTGTCTTCCGGTTGCCCTTCCTCTCCTGCGCCCGTGACGCCCCAGTGTGCTGGCCACTGGCTGACATCTCCTAACCCTCAGGCTCGGCTCTGCTCTTTTCTCTTGCTCCTTAGGTAATTCCTTTTGTCCCTGTTCACATTTGCTGATTCCTTCTTCTGCCAAGTGTGCTGTTGAGCCCTTCTAATGAATTTTTCAATTCAGTGATTGTACTGTTCAGCTTCAGAATATGTTTTTTTATAAATCTCTCTTTATTGACACACCTGTTTCATTCCTATATTGTTTTATTGATTAACTTTAGTTCCTCATCCATGTTTGAGCATATTTAAGATGATTATTATTATTTTTTTAAATAATTTTTTTTTTAATGTTTTATTTATTTCTAAGAGAGAGACAGCGTGAGCAGGGGAGGGTCAGAGAGAGAGGGAGTCACAGACTGAAACAGGCTCCAGGCTCTGAGCTGGCAGTCAGCACAGAGCCCGACGCGGGGCTCGAACCCACGAACCGCGAGATCATGACCTGAGCGAAAGTCGGACGCCCAACCGACTAAGCCACCCGGGCGCCCCTAAGATGATTATTTTTTATTTGCTTGTTATAAGTGTTTATTTTAGAGAGTGGGAGAGAAGGCACGTGCACGTGAGTGGGTGAGGGGCAGAGAGAGACGAAAGAATCTTAAGCAGGAGCCCAAAAGTGGGGCTTGATTGTAAGAGCTTGGGATCACGACCTGAGCCGAAAACAAGAGTCAGATGCTCAACTGACTGAGCCACCTAAGCACACTTAAGATGATTGGCATTTTCGAAAAAAAAAATACTTAAAATTTTTTTTAACATTTATTTATTTTTGAGACACAGAGCGCATGCAGGGTAGGGCAGAGAGAGGGAGACGCAGAATCCGAAGCTGGCTCCAGGCTCCGAGCTGTCAGCCCAGAGCTCGATGTGGGGCTCCAACCCACAAGCCGTGAGATCATGACCTGAGCCAAAGTTAGCGCTTAACTGACTGAGCCACCCAGGCGCCACCCCAAAAAAAGTTTTCATGTTTATTATTTTTGAGAAAGAGACAGAGTGTGAGTGTGGGAGGGGCAGAGAGAGGGAGACAGAATCTGAAGCAGGTTCCAGGCTCTGAGCTGTCAGCACAGAACCCAGTTTGGGGCTCAAATTCACAAAGAAGATCATGACCTGAACTGAAGTTGGACGCTTAACTGACTGAGCCATGCAGGTGCTCCTGATTTTGTTTATAATGTGTATTATGTCTCATTGTTTTGAGACTTTTCCAAACTAATTTGGAGAGGCTATTCCCTGTCATATGTGTTCACTGAAATCCCTGTTCCTTTAGCTTGTGTTCAGCTAATATTTTGAGAGATTTCCTTTAATGCTGTGAACTAAAAGAGACCAGACCCCTTCCTCCACCACAAAGCAAGAGAGAGAATGCGGGTACCCTTGCCAGTCTTCATACTGGCTCTATTCTGAGACCACTCCTCATGGAATGGTTGGAGACTAGGGATCAACCGGAGGTGAAAGCCTAAGGTCTTCTCAGGGGCTTTTTTGAGCATATGTCTTGACTGGCCATGGCTTTCACAATTTCCCATATCCATGGCTGCTTTTGATTGCCCTGATTGCCCAAAGACTTCCACCCTAGTCTTTTTGGGTCAGATGGTTCTGGTATGTCTCCACTGGTAACCCCTTGCCCCAGGGGGAAATTTAGAGCTGCCTTATAGCTTTTATGAGCATTGCCTGCCACTTCTCCCATTGTGTTCTGAGTTATGTGAGAGGGGAAACTCTGGCTAGGATAGAATAGAGACACACACTGATGTGCAGAAAAGGTTTACTCTGTTCTCTCTGCAGAGTGCTGGGGGGTGGGAGTGGGTCTGGGAGCCGGGCTGCTGCCAGCACAGACCAGGACCACACCTCTCATGCCCCAGAAGTGCCTACCGTGTGAGGAGAGCGCTCTTGCTAGCTGTCGTGTGCTCGTGTGCTCTCTCTTCTTTCAAGTTCAGTGCAGGGTGTGAACTCATGATCCTGAGATCAAGACCTGAGCTGAGATCAAGAGTAGGCTGCTTAACTGACTGAGCCACCCAGATACCTCATGGAGAGCTTTTTCTCGACTATGTGTTTGCTTAGTTGGTATAAACCTGTGATTGTTTTTCAGAGCTCCCTATAGAGTGGTCTAGAAGCCTCTGGTTGTTTTCTTGATGTTTTTGTAGGGGAGTGAAAGCTTTGAGCTTCTTAGCTCACCGTTTTGCTTGACCTTTTATAACCTTTTAAATGAGGACTTTCTCTAGGTTGGTGTCAAATTGTTTTTATTTTTGTTTTCTGAGAGAGAGAGAGAGAGAGAAAGAGAGAGACATTGTGAGCAGGGGAGGGGCAGAGAGAGAGGGAGACACAGAATCCGAAGCAGGCTCCAGGCTCTGAGCTAGCTGTCAGCACCGAGCCTGACGTGGGGCTCAAACCCACGAACTGTGAGATCATGACCTGAGCCGAAGTCGGATGCTCAACCGACTGAGCCACCCAGGCGCCCCTCAAATTGTTTTTCTAATAATATGTAGAACTACTGATAAACTCTTAGTGCATATGATTTTTACCAAATGGAAAACTTGATTGCCCAAACCAATAAAATGCAAATTGATGATGTTCATTGAGTCTGGCAAGTGATGTTTTGCAGGAACTAAAGCTGCCTCACCAGGTACTTGTGGTCTGGTTACGCATGGTTCCTTAGAGTTTGCTGCAGCACGCGTGGGAACGACTTTCCCACAGCTCTTGCCAGTTTGTTTCCGGGGTATTCCTGGAGTCACTTGGCTCTTACCGGGCTTGAATGAATTTGTAGCATTTTAAATACCACTCTCTTTTTGTTAGAGTAGGTCAATTTAAGTTTTGTCACACAGTGCCACTGTGCTCCTAACCGTGTGTGCAAATGTGGGTGTATCTTTAAATTTTTGTGTTTGCAATATTAAAAAATAAGAATGCATTACGGGGCGCCTGGCTGGCTGAGTCGGTCAAGTGTGCGATGCTTGATCTCAAGGTCGTGAGTTCGAGCTCCACATGGGAGGTGGACATTACTTACATAATAATAAAATTTTGTGGTTGCATCAGCTGCCACAGACCCTGGTTTGAGGTAGCTGATGTTACAGGCACTAAGGCTTCCTTTTTTTTTTTTTTTTTAATAATTTATTTATTTCTGAGAGAGAGAGAGAGAGCGTGAGCAGGGGAGGGTCAGAGAGAGAGGGAGACACAGAATCTGAAGCAGCTCCAGGCTCTGAGCTGTCAGCACAGAGCCCGATGCGGGCCTTGAACCCACGAACCATGAGATCATGACTTGAGCTGAAGTCAGACGCTCAACCAACTGAGCTACCCAGGGGCCCCATAAGGTGTCTGTTAGACTACTTTCCTAGAGGTATAGAGAGCAGCCAGCGAGTGGGGATGGGAAACGATTATTTGTGTGGTTGGGAGGGCTGGCCTTACGAAGGATGGGGAGACTGGGAAACAGCAGTGGAAGACATGATGAATGGTTCACGTAAAGACAGGCCATACTGGGGCTGGTTGGGCAAGTTCTTTGGATGAAATAGAGAAGGTAAGGAGGATGGTATCAGAGAAAAAGAGGAGATTCAAGGTGGGCTGGGGCCAGATTTGTAGGGTTCCTTCCTGAGTATTTTCCTTACTGTCTTCATCGCAGCTCTTTACAATAGGTATTGGATTTGGCCCCACCTTACAAGTGGGCAAACAGACAGGGATTGGATGATTTGCCAGCGCTTATATGTGTAGTAACACAGACAGCCTCACACCTGGGTAGATCACCTCAACCAGGAGGGGCTTTGGAAACTTGAGGGACTTACTGGTCCTGGCCTGGCGGCTGTTGGTTTTCTCTTTCTTTTGCTCTTTCCTTTCTCTCTCTCTTTCTTTCAAATGTTTAGTTTTGAGAGAGAGAGCATGCCCACAATGGGGAGGGACAGACAGTCTGAAGCAGGCTCTGTGCTAACAGCAGAGAGCCCGACTCAGGGCCCATGAACTCATGAACTGCGAGATCAAGACCTGAGCCGAAGTCAGACGCTTAATTTGAGCCACCCAGGCGCCCTGCTCTTTCCTTTCTCTTAATGAGAATTTTTAGATCTCGGTGCAAGTTAGAATAATTAAGTGAACCTTTGTGCCCATTGTGAACTTGAACAGTTCACTCTCTCATTTTGCTACTTTTGTTCGATCTCTTCCTTCCCTCTACACACACGCTTTGAAAAAATGGTATATATACGTTTCTTTAATTGCTGGTGTGTTTTAAAGCAAATCCCAGACAGTGTGTCACTCCCCCAAACCACTGCACTGTGCGCCGCTAGAGGACACGGCCCCAATGTCATGCCTGGCCATGCGTCATACCCCACCCCCCCTCACGCACCCACAGACCTGGGTCTCAGTGGCCGAGAATGAGGCGCAACTCAAACTGCCCGGACACCCCAAAGAACACATTCTTGTTATTGCTTCTCTTGGGGAGCGTGCATGCTCACCTCTGGTCACCACCTCCCCAATACAGAATTCAGAGAATGCGGAAGCACCGGGAAAGGCAGGAGTCTGAAGTGCCTGGTTCTGGCTGGTGTAACAGTTAATAGAACTTTCTTAACTGAGTTTATGAGAATGGGAAAAATGATCACGAAAGCTATTTGTCGCTCTTCTGAGTCTTCCACGTGGTGTTTGGGTTTTGGTGCATGGAGGAGGCTGGCCGCTGGGCAGGGCCAGTTAGGGCTCTGGATTTGAGTGGCAAGGGCATGTGACTGCTGTGCAAGGGGCTATTTTGGGATCTGGGCGTCGGCCTCTCCGCAGAAACCATAGCAGGTTCTTTGGGACCGGCTGTGGGGGCCCCAAGAAGGCCAGGCGCACTGTGTGAGCTGAGCCGGTGAGCTTTCGGACATGGGTTGTTGCTTCAGCAGGGAGCTCGGCAGCGACAGTGACGGCGAAAAGGCCAGCCTGTTGCAGGACTCTGCGGGGGAGGGGGAGCCGGAGCACAGGAGGAGCACAGCTCTGTCCTCTTTATTTGATGCCCTTGAAGGGGAGAAGCGTCACCGGGCCGGAGCTCATCTGGGGCCGAGGCCCTTTGTGGGGCCGGGGCTGGAGCGCTCGGCAGGCTCTGCTTCCTCTCTGGGGTCCCCAGTCCCCGCTTGGGGTGGATGTTCACGCAGGAGTGACAAGAATTTGGAAACCATTGCCGTTGAGCGGGGCTGGGACGGTGTCTCAGATGCCCACCGTGTAGGCGCTGTCTGCGACTTGGGCTTCTCTGAAGGTGTTTGCTCCCAAGGGGACGAGTGTCCTTCTGGTGCCCTGCTGCCTCCCGGCGGGAGCACACAGGAAGGAGCCCCCATCCAGAGCCATGGGGGCCCTTCCCCGGCTGCCTGTCCACACCTGGTACCAGAGAAGGGAGGACTGGTGGGCGTTGAAATCAGTGGTGCTGCGTGGCCACGAACAGCAGGTAGGGAGATGAAGGGCAAGGATCCTGTCCGTGCTGGTCACAAGGCACACAGGGACCTGAGAGGGAGTGAGGTTTACAGTATTTGTGTCATAGATCCCACCTGCCTGGATGCTGCCGCTGAGCCCGGGGCCCCCGCGTGTGGAGCAGCTGTGCTAGAAGACGGTCGGTCAGCTGTCCCCTCAGAGGGGCTTCGAAGGGGGGCCTGGCCTCCGGAGGAGGCTGTGCGGGGCCCAGGGCAGGGAGAACTGTCCCCACGGGTCCTGCCGGCTCTGGAGGGAATGGAGGAAGCTTTTAAGGGAAATGCTAACCCAGGTTGTGAACTTCCGACCGTGTCTTTAAGGGCATTCGCTTGCCCTGGGTCCCCTAACGATCACACAGAGAGCAGCGCCTCACATTACGTGGGCACACTCGCCGAGTCTACTAGTGACACAGACGCTGGCTCGCAAGGACGTGGGCGTGCCATCCCCGAAGAGCACGGGGCCCTGAGTCGGGAGCTCGTGAGTCCGACGCGGGGTTCACATGCTGGTTTGCTCGCCAGAAGCAGGGGGTCTGGGGCTGTAGCAGCCCGTGGAGGTCGGGGTGTAAGCTCTGAAAAGGAAAGAGAAGATAACTCCCTCAGACTGCTAGAAGGCGACGACTCCCTCAGCTCCGATGCTAGCAGACCAGACGGTCGTCTCTTCCGCGAACGTCTAGCTAGGGTCGACCTAAGTTCAGAGAGATGGGTCACTTCCCCGAGCTTTGGAAATGAGTGTCTTCCTGTTCATGCCGGTTTCCAGGAGGTAGCCCCTAACAGACTTGCTGATCCTGGACCAGAACCCCCCCCGGGGCCAGCGATGGTCGAGAGGCAGCGATGGGGTGGCCACAGCCTGAAACGTGGGAGCATGGAGCTTGCAGATAAAGAGTTGTCTTTGCAGATTGAGAGTAGTTCGTCTTCTCGAGATAAGGATAAAATGAGCATTTTTGCAGATGAGGGTCATGGACAGAGGGCTTTAGAACGGAGACCTTCACATCTGGTAGACCTGCGTGCCGATCCCGGGCCCGGCGAGGCCCAAGCACAGACCTGTGATCTAAGTGGAGCAACGCGTGACATGGCGATGGAGCAAGTGTTCGAGAGAAAGGGCACCCCGGCCCTCAAAGCCTCGCAGGAAGTGCCCCTGGGTGGCGAGGCTCTGGATGCCTCCAGATGTCGTAAGAATAATGTTATCTCCTCTGGGTTTGTTTTCGCCTGCACTGAGGAAGAAAGTGAAAATGGCCGGAATTTTACAACAGAAGATGAAATGTGTGTGAAGAATGCAGAGAGTGACGGGCAAAGATTAGCAGGTGCCGGGAGAGAGTCCCTGAAAGCCAGTCTCAGAGAGACTAGTGAGAACGGCGGAGGACATGCCAAGTCAGACTGGAAAGCCGCTTTTAACTGGGAGGCCAGGGCAGCAGCACACGGGGCAGCGCCCAGTCAGGACACGCAGGCTCGCAGTGGGTCTGACAGAACAGAGAAGAGCTCTGGCGGAACCGGCCTCGGAGAGAAACGTGAAGCCTGTCAGTGAAGGACCGCAGCCATGAAGATGCTGACTTTGCACCACCTGCAAACCAGAGTTCAGAAGTTCAGGTGAGCAGGGTCACCAGAAGAAGAAGAAGAGGGTTCTGCTAACAGCAGTGGAGAGTGCGGGGCCAGGCCCCGCGCAGGTGTTCTTGCAGTGCGTGAGGGCAGGCTCGGCGGGAGACAGGCCAGCGCCGGCGAAGAGGGCAGGCGGGGCCGGCGCCCGCGCACACCGCCTCCCAGCGAAGGTGCCGAGCCCGGCGCTTGGCCGCCCTGCGTTTGGCGACAGTGGGTTTTTGTGGCAAGTCCCAGGTGACTTGTGGAGAAACGGAGTTGGGTGAGACTCTTGAGGGACATTTCCTGCAGTAGCCGCTGTTGATCCCGGCCAAGTGGACAGATCCATCGACCCTCCTTAGGCCGGGTGCTGCAGGTCGTTCCCGCCGCCCCGGGTGAGCGGTGCAGAAACGCAGCTTACCACGCCGTGAGGACCGCGTTCTGTCCTCCCGGCAGATGCTGTGACCGTGCCCACCAGTCACGCGGGAGGGCTGAGCCTTCCCAGAGGAGTCGTACCTCAGTTTTCGAGCGGACTCGCCTGTTGCACCCAGCAGGGAAGCTTCGCGAGTCAGACATTCCCGGAGGGCTGGCCGGCGGCTGCACCGTGTCAGGAGGCTGTCCGTGGGCTCTGGCGGTTGGGAGACGCCCGAGGAACAGATGCCTGACGCGACGTCTGCGGAAGCTGCGGACCTAGAAAGTCGCTTTGTTCTGGATGGAAACGTATCAGCTCAGTGCCTGAAAGATGCTGCGATTTGGGGATGGCAGGAATAGGCGGACTCTTAGTAAGTATGTTTTGTCAGTGTTGACTATCGTGCTGGGAAATGCTAGTGTTTTGTTCTGATTGCTTTTAACTGTCACTGAGGTTTTTCTGAGTTATGACAGTTATTTGAACATTCATCTCCAGAGTTATGAGTTGCATAGCATCAGCTTAACCATTTCCAAACTGGAAGCATGACTCAGTTACTGTTCGGTATATTTAAGGCAGAGTTTGTGTGTCCGCTCTTGTGTGTCCCAGCGCCGTTGGCCACCCAGATGCAGCTTGGCACAGCCCTTTCTGTGTGTGGACGTTTTGTGGGTGCTCCTGAGGGCTGCCAGCGCAGCCCGTCACTTCTCGCTCCCGTCCCCTGCTGGAGCAGGCAGATGTTTGCCACACAATTTTAATGTCCTTTCTAAAGGGCACACTTGGACAGTGTAGAAGACTCAAATCTGTGCTCTATTACTTGTGCAGTGCCTGCCCGAGGCGGGTCAGACATGCTGCTTGTAACCGGCAGGTACCTGCCTTGTATGGGTCAGAGCACCTGCGAGAGTGCTCTGACCACACAGAGTGCTCAGGAGCTGCTCAGTTGGAAAAGGCCGCAGATACTGCTGTCATGGGCAGCTAATTTGAGAGCATCTTTCTAGACAGTCTGTAATAAATGCAAACGTTGAATGAACATTGAAGTTACTCTTGCCCTTAAAACAGTCTTTTTGGACATGTATAATTGAGAGTGTGAACAACAGTGAATCTGTTTATTCCGTAGTAGTTTATTTTAATAAGTTTATTTAAACTAAAACAAAAAACAGTTCACCCATTTTCCCACCCCACCACCCACCTCTGACAGCCACACCAATTTGTTCTGTGAGCTCTTTGTTTGTCCTTAGATCCCACATGTGAGTAAGGTCATATGGCATTTGCCTTTGTCTGACTTCTCTCACGTAGCATACTCTCTCAGTCCATCCACGCTGTCGCAGATGACAGGGTTGTCGAGAGTCATTGGTGCACTGTGTTGTACACGCACACACCACATCTTCTTTCCACTTCCGATATACAGTGGACAGGTTGCTTCCTATCTTGGCTACTGTAAATAATACTACTGTGAACATGAGTGCCTGTTATTTTTTGAATTAGTATTTTTGTTTCTTCCAGAGTAAATCTCCAGCAATGGGATTGCTAGATCATACGGTGTTTCTGTTTTCCAGTTGTATGAGAGCTAGCCTGCTCTCTGTGGCGGCGTTGCGTTCCCCTTCCTCCACACATCCTCGTAACACTTGTTTGTTGTCTGCTTGATAGCAGTGTATTGATTTTCTTGCATGAGGCAAGAAAAATGATTGATGATAGTAGGAGATAGATGGTTCAGTGTTAATGTAATTAAATGAAAATAATAAATTTAACCCTACCTTTAGGAATTAGCTTATAATAACCTCTTGTTTTCATTTCCATATTTGGGAGTTTGCCAGAAAGAGTTACATTCAAGTAATTGCTTTTGTTTCTTAAATTGTCGTGGAGGCAAACACTAGGAAGTGACTTTTGAGTGCTGCGCACATAGTGTTTCCATGAGCAGTCGTGCCTGCCGTCAGCTGCCAGGGTCCCATGAGATTCTTGGGTGCAGTGCCCCACACAGACCCCAGGCGCCTTCCTGGGGTACGTGCGTCCTGCTCAGCGGGTCTTCAGCTGTGCCATGTGCGGTGGGCTCCCCAGTTACAGCCACACATTCATACGGGCCTTTTTCAGAACCTCATGTCTCGGCGCTCGAGCTCAGCGCTCGGGCTCCGCGCTTCGGGCTCGGAGCTCAGCGCACAGTGCTCGGAGGCTCCAGCGCGCGGGCTTAGCGCCCCAGTGCTGGGCTCAGCGCGCGAGCTCAGCTTGCTTCGTGCCCGGGCTCCCGCGCTCGTGCTTCGGGCTCCGCAGCTCGTGCTCGTGCTCAGCGCTGGTGCTCAGGCTCTTGCGCGGACTCAACGCGAGCTGCCGCGCTGGTGCTCAGGCGCGCGCGGGCTCAGCGCTCGTGCTCAGGCGCGCGCTCGTGCCAGGGCTCCGCTCAGTGCTGGGCTCAGCGCGCTCGTGCTCGGGCTCAGCGCTCGTGCTCAGGCTCAGCGCTGGTGCTCAGGCTCAGCCAGTACTCAGCGCCAGTACTCGGAGCTCAGCGCTCGTGCTCAGGCTCAGCGCTGGTGCTCAGGCTCAGCGCTCGTGCTCCAGCTCGTGCTCGTGCTCAGCGCCAGTGCTCCAGGCTCCGCTGGTGCTCAGGCTCAAGCGCACCGTGCTCAACGCTCGTGCTCAGCGCTCGTGCTCAGGCTCAACGCTCGTGCCGAGCTCCAGCGCTCGTGCTCGGGCTCAGCGCTCGTGCTCAGCGCTCGTGCTCACTTCTTCCGAGCTCAGCGCTCGTGCTCAGCGCGCGGGCTCAGCGCTCGTGCTCGGGCTCAGCGCTCGTGCTCGGGCTCAGCGCTCGTGCTCAGCGCGCGGGCTCCGCGCTCGTGCTGGAGCTCAGCGCTCGATGCTGGAGCTCAGCGCTCGTGCTCAGTGCGCGGGCTCAGCGCCTCATGCTCAGGCTCAGCGCTCGTGCTCAGGCTCAGCGCGGGCTCAGCGATCATGCTCAGGCTCAGCGCGGGCTCCCAGCGCTCGTGCTCGGGCTCAGCGCTCGTGCTCGGGCTCAGCGCTCGTGCTCAGGCTCAGTGCTTGTGCGCACGTCTTTTTCATCCCAGGTGGAGGCCACGCTCCATTTGCAGGAGGCACAGAGACTTCAGAAGCCAGCAGACCGCTCTGAGTGATGGTTTGGTGGCAGATCAGTAGTCCGGGCTAACTCAGAATTGAAGAGCTGGACACCCTCCCACCTTAGATGCCACGTCCTTTATTCTCCCAGTCCCTTTCCCTCCTCTGATCCTGGTTTCCCCTCCCTGGGACATCGTCAGTGAGGCCATTCTTCGTCCAGAACACACAGGGTATGAATCGGTAGGTTTGTTTTATGGAGCACAGGCGTTGGGGGATGAGTTTCTTTTATCTTTTTTTTTTTTAATATTTTTATTTATTTCTAGGAGAGAGAGAGACAGCGTGAGCAGGGAGGGTCAGAGAGAGAGGGATACAGACTCTGAAATAGGCTCCAGGCTCTGAGCTGGCAGTCAGCACAGAGCCCGGCGAACTCGAACCCACGAACCGCCCAGAGATCATGACCTAAAAAGTCAGGCAGCAACCGACTAAACCACCCAGCGCCCCAAGGCGGGATGAGTTTCTTTAGAGCGTCAGGAGTTTATGGGTGCCGCACTGAAAGCGTCGTATTGGTCATTTATGTGAAGTTGCTTCAGGACGGCGGCTACTAAGGTCAGCCTATGTTTGGTTTTAATCAGCACTACTTAGCCATGACTTTTTAAGTGGGGGGGAATAAGACAGGTAGCAAGCGGGTGAAGCGCGGTGTCGATGGGCACTTAAGTTCCACTTGACTTCAGGAAAGACACACACCTTAAATGCAACAGAGGCAAGTTATTCTTCGTGTGAATTACAAGAAGGTAATGAACTCTTGGTAATGTTTGTTTGCTGATATTAGAATAGTCTTCTCATTAACTGTCTTTGTGGGCAAATTGCTTCACCTCTCTCTGCCTTGGTTTTCTACTTGTGAAATCCTCAGGGTTGTTGCGCTGAGGCCCAGGAAGGTGCATGGACGCGCCTGGCGTCTAGCAGACTCAGAGCTGGTCTCGATGTCATCCGCTCCCGATCACACGTCTCCATCGTTTTCAGCCCTTGGCATCAGGGCATCGCTGGTTGCTGGTTAGCACTGTTTTAAGTTGTGTTAGAAAGCTTCTAGCTTGGTTTGGATTGGAGCTTCTGCAGCGTAAGGAAGTAGTAAATTACTAAGGACAGGTTTCTCTTCGGTTGTGGCATAGAACTGCACAGTTCCTTGAGCAGTGGAAAAGGCAGGTGTTTATGTTGTTGCTTCTTAAGCATTCATTTCTCAACATGTTTCTCAGGCACGTCTGTGCTGAGGTCAGGAGCTGCTAGATAAGGATACGGCGAACCAGAGGCCACCCGGGAGCTTATGTGGGCACGGCGCGGCGCGTGTTGCAGCAGCAAGGCCGCGGTGGCTGTGACGTGAGGCCGCGGGTGCCGCTGGCCCAGGCCCGGTGAGTGGGGAAGCTAGAGAGCAGGAGGTGGCACGTACGTGAGCTCAGGGACGGGTCGGCGCGGGCCGGAACACGTGATGTGCGAAAAGCCTGATGTGTGTGGCGGTCGGTGGAGGGGTCTGCCTCAAGAACACGGCTTTCCAGCAGCGTTGGACTAGGACCCGGAGGGGCAGGCTAAAACAAAAACAAAAACACGGCCTGGAAGCGTGTCAGTGCCGAGGGTCGATTCGTGAGGACAGTGACGTAGACGTCTCTTCAATCGCTCTCTCTGGTCATGGGGGCAGGGGTTGTGTCTGCTTCATTCACCATCTTACCCTGAGAGCCTGGTGCCGCTTGGTGGGCAGGAGGCATTCGCTGGGGGATGAGGTGTGAGCGAGACCAAGAAATAAACCCAGCAGAGTGAGCACAGAGGCCAGAAAATGAACTGGAGTTTAGTTCTGTTAGAAGGAAGTGACCGGTGGTTCTTGAGTATGGTACTCTTTTTCAAAAGTTTTTATTTATTTATTTTGAGAGAGCATGAGCTGGGGAGGGAAGTAGAGGAGGGAGAACCCCCAGAGCAGGCTCCATGCTGTCAGCGCAGAGCCGATGCGGAACTCCATCCCACGATCGTGAGGTCATGACCTGAGCTGAAGTCCAGAAATCCAGGGTTGGATGCTCAACTGACTGAGCACCCAGACACCTCTTGAGTGTAATGTTCTTTTTTTTTTTTTTTTTTTTTAATGTTTATTTTTTAGAGAGAGAGAGACAGAGGCAAAGTGCAAGCGGGAGGGGCCAGAGAGGGAAGGAGACACAGAATCTGAAACAGGCTCAGGCTCTGAGCTGTCAGCACACACAGCCCCAACATGGGGCTGCCATTGCCCACGAACCCTGAGATCATGACCTGAGTAAATCAGACGCTGAACCACCTGAGCCCCAGGCGCCCTAGTGTGGTCTTCTTGAAGAAGAGAAGTCTGTTGCTCTGCACTTACCATGAGTACTTCCTGACAATCCCAGATAGGCCCTCACTTGGGCATCTGGTGTTGAAATGCGATGTTTCCTTGCCTTCCCCACTCCAGTTGTGAACAAAGTACATACTGTGGATTTTAACTGCATCAGCCTCTTCTGTCCGTATCAGAAATAGTTTTGTTTTTTTTTACTACAAACTTTATTCATCACCCAGCCAGAGTGAGTTTATTCTGTCTTTTTGAAGACTGTCAATGTACACACATTTCCTTGATGGCTCATCATGATGTTTCCTGACCCTTTTCACATCTGGAGACAGTGGCCGGGTAACATCTGCCCTTCGAGGGTCTCAGTTTGGAACTCCTGCCTGCCACTCCCTGGGGCCAGAACCAGGACCCTTCCCTCTTCTGGGAGCTCTGACCCACTGGGCATAGTGGCATCACATGTATTACCCGGGAAAGGAAAATTATTTGGCTGGGTTTCCTGACAAAAATGTGATGATGATACCCAGGTTAGTGAGAGCAGCTGCCGCCAGGACACAGATTTTTATTTAGACTCCAGGATGTACTTGAGGTTTGTAAGTAGGAGAAGAAAATCAGGGGGTAGTTATGGATTTAATGAGGTGCACCAGGAAACAGCTCACCTGTTCCCAGAGGAAGTGCAGGTCAAATGTGTAGAGCTGGGAGAGGGCTGTGGACAGACAGCGGCGGGAGCAGGAAGGAGCCCGGTATCCCTGGAAATGAGGAGAGTCAAAGCGGGGGCAACGCGAGGCACCCGTGTGGCGCACCCATCAGGAGACCCTTGCTGCTCCGAGGGGCTTGCGTTTTCCATATCCTTTGCCTCTCTGGGTGTTTGCGCTTTAAGAATTTTATCCATCTACATTCTGTTCACCTATGTAAATCTGTGAATTGTGTTGGGTTGTCTAGAACAGAGATGACGGTTGGATCCCAATTATTTACTGAATCTCCGTGACGGCGGGGACCTCCTGGAGAGCCTGCACGGAGTGGGAACTGAGGAGCCTGATGGTGAAGGAGGCGGAGCTCAGTGCGCCAATTTGTGTTACTTTGCACGTGTAATTCTCTCACGTAGATGCGTTTCAGCTCCGAGTTAAGAAGTAAAATTGTGTTTGATTGGAATTGGTATACAAACGTATGTGTCTCATTTCCCCCTAGGTACCGACAGCCAAGGTTTCAGAGCTAAACCCTAATGCTAAAGTGTGGGGGACCCCCGTGCTGCATTTGGAAGCAGGCAATGCGGCGGATGGCGGTGTGAGCGCAAACTGGGAGGAGCCGGCGGGGCCTTGCACAGCCTGCGGCGCGGAGGGTGAGTGAGAGCCTGCCTGTGCTGGGGAGCGCCTTTGCCCTCAAGGCTTGGTCTCTCTGTTCCCATTTAATCCATCTTTAGGAAATTACTAATTAAAAATTGTGCCATGGTTTGTTGCTATATTTAAGAGGCACAGTCAAGTAAAAAAATTCCAAGTAACTGCAGCTGTAAGCTTTTGTTTTGTTCTAAGAGAAAGCTATTCTAACCCTGCCTTTTGGGGTAAAATTCCTAATTCCAGGATTGGATGCCAATGGTGATGGTGACAAAGGCCATGAGAGTGTGGCGCTGTCAGATTTGCAGGAGCCAGAGCAACCAGCTGTGAGTGCGTCGGCTCTGGATCGTTCAGAATATGAATCTCCGCCAGAAAACAGCGAGACTGGTAAAAGCTCTTTCGTGAATCCATTTTTACATACACTGTGGGCTGTTTTTGTTGCTTCTTAAAATTTAGCTTCTTAAATCTTCCACTAAACCTTGTTGCCTTTTATTGCTTCCTTTGATTCTACTTTGAACTCCCTCTTACCTGGATACAGAGATGAGTTCTGGTCGGGAAGGTGCCACAGGGCATTTAAGACCTGAGCAGTTCCTGAAAGGTGGGTCTGGTTTAGTCAGAAGCAGAAGATGGACAATAGGGCTGAGTGTCTGTAAAAGTACAGAAGAGGAACATTAGTACTGAAATTGAGAGTCAGCCACAAAGGAAGTTGGTTTTCCATGGAAGGGAGTAGTTAAAGCTGTTTTCAGAAGAAGAAAAAGAGCAGCGAGCAGCCTCTTCGGGGCCAGCATGTGGGCCAGTGTGGACACACCCCAGGGTGATGGATCGGGGATGGCTCCCCTCTAATTTTGGTCCACCGTCCTCTAAGAAACCAGTCAGGGTTCACAGCGCCAGCAGACCGGGGGGCAGGCCGGTCTCTCCTCGCTGATGGTTCGATGGGGCAGCGGCAGCGGGAGAAGTAACTCCCTCGGTCGCCTACAGGGAACTGAGTAGAGCCGAGCAGACGCACCATGAGCGTGTCGGATGTCCTGGGTGACTGTCGGCAGCTACACCCGAGGTAGAGATGGGTCCCTTTCCCTCTGCCCGCTGGCACGTTCTTACTGGGGGGTGGTCGCTAACACAGGTCATTGCACGCATTGCTCAGCAGACTTGCGTAGTCGGGCAGTGTGTGTGTGCATGCGTGCGTGTTTTCCCCGGGAGGGCTGAGCCCCGTGCCCGCCGTGCCTGCACCGTGGCTGCGGCACTCGTTGCTGGTGGCCCCTGCCGGGACCCAGCTGCGCCCGCAGCACACAGAGCGTGTCCGTGGCTACTTTGTGCGTCAGCACTCTACCTGCCAAGGGCTGACTCCTGAGCAGGTGGGAGGAGGCGGCTGAACCAAATGGGTGGCGTGGGGAATGCTCTCATCGTCCGCTCGGGGTCGCGCTCCCCGCCAGCCCTGCTGTGGCCGGGGCTGCGGTGCTGCCGAGCGCCTGGACAGCGGGCTCACACTCTCTGTTCTCCTCAGGCCCCAGCCCTCTCCTCCTCTTCGCTTTTGGGGGTGTAGGGCATTAACGAAGCGTAATTGGTGTATGATAAACATCACATATTGGAAGTGCATCCCAGCTTGTCTGTAAGTTTTATTTTCCCTAGTTTGGAGCACAGTGTTGAGTGTGCTGCGGAGGTGAGTTGCTGACTCTTCCGCTCCAGTTTCTGTACCCGATTTGGTAAGATGTGTATGTGCCTGTGAACCATCAAGGTCACGAACATATCCGTCAACACTGAAAGCTTCCTGTGCCCTGTTCTTGCCCAGGCAACCACGGATCTGCTTTCTGTCACTCTTGGTTAGTTGGCACTTCCTAGAATTTTATGTAAATAGAGTTTTATGGCCTTTTTGTCAGGCTTTTACTTGGCTTACTAATTTTGAGATTCAGCCATGTTGTAACATTCATTGGTCATTTTTTATTGCTGAGCAGTATTTATTCCATTCCATTATATGCCACGGTTTGTTTTTCCATTCACCTGGTGATGAATGTTTGGGTTGTTTCCAGTTCTTGGTTATTACCAATAAAGCTCCTATGAACATTCATAAAACAAGACTTTGTAGGGGCAGATGTTTTCATTTCTCTTGGGTAAATACGTTAAGAATGGAATAGACGGATCATCTGGTAGGTTTATCTTCTGAAAAGACGGTAGAGCTGCGGTCCGTCGTGGACCTCTGTGTGCCCATCCGCTGCAGATCCAAGCAGCTGCGCATGGTCAGTCTTGTTAATTTTAGTCATTTAGAAGGTAGGTAGTTGAATCTTACTGTAGTTTTAATTTGAATTTCCTAATGACTAATGGTGTCAAACATTTTATACATGTGCCTTTTTTGGTGAAGGGTCCGTTCAAGTGTTCTGTTCATTATTGGGTTTTATTATTATCTTTGGGGAGTTGTGTTTATATTTTGAATACAATTCCTTACTACGTTTATAGTTTGCAAACACATTCTCTCAGTCTGTGGCTTGTCTTTTGTTCTCCTAACAGTGTCTTTTGAAAAGTAGAAGTTTTAAGTTTGGGGTATAGTCTAGTTTATCAGGTCTTTTTGTCTTTAGTGGATCTTGCTTTTGGTTTTGTACCTAAGAAATCTATGCTTAATCCAAAGTTTTAAGTTGCACATTTTTGGGATCTGTGGCTCATTTTAGGTCAGTTGTTGTATATGGTGTGAGGTAGACAGCAGAGTCCTTTCTCCCCACACACGTGGGTGTGCAGCTGTCGTAGCACTGTTTGCTGGAAAGAACCCCCTTCTCCCCTGGGCAGTCAGTGGCTGTCGTCAGGATCATTTGTCTCTACGTGGGGGCTCATCTCTGGGCTCTCTTCTGTTCCATCTGTTAAGTCTCTTTTCACAACAGCGCCCACTGTTTTGATTACTGTAAATAATTCTTACAAACAGATGGTGTTAGCTTTCTTTTTCAGAATTATTTTTGGCTATTCTAGCTCCTTTTCATGTCCATACAGGTAAGGATGAGCTGGTCAATGTCCACAGGATGCTGACATGCTTCCTGGGATTGCACTAAATCTCTAGACCTCTTAGTGCAGTGCACGTGAGCTGTTGTTGCATGGCTCCACTTGGTGAGGTCTTTTTCTGCTTTTTCTTGGCTATATTTTTACTTTTCAGTGTATTGGTTTTTCACATCTTTTGTCCAGTTTATCCTTAAGTATTTCATATTTTTTTGGTGCCATCGTAAGTGATTTTTTACAAAATTTAATTAGGAATTGTTAAAGCAGCTAGAAATAGAAGAAATAGAATTAATTTTTGTAAACTGATACACCCTGGGCATGTGTTAAGCTCACTTCTAAGTTGTAGGAACTTTTTGTGGATTCCATTGTATCTTCTACATGGACAGTTGTGTTATTTGTTAGTTTTCTTTCAGTTTTATTTCCTATCCAATCTGGTGCTTTTTATTTCTTAGTATTGTCTGATTGCCCTGGATAGAGCCTTCATTATTACAATGGTGAATAGATCATGAGCACAAACGTCTGACTGATTGTAGGGGAGAAAACTGCCATTTCACCAGTAAGTGTAATGTTATGTAGTTTTGTGTATATGGCCTTTTCAGGTTCGTGAGGTGCCCTTCTGTTAGGATTTGCTGAGAGTTTTTATCGGAGTGGTTGTTGGAATTTGTCAGGCTTTTTCCCTCCATCTGTGGTGATAATGATACTTTTTTCCTTTTAGTGTGTTTGGATGAATGACACGGATCGACTTTTCATGTATGTAATCCACCTTAACGTTCCTGGGATAAGGTGTATTGGGTCATGATGTAATACACTTTTGATTAGTTGTTAGATTAGATTGGCTAGAGTCATACCTGTGTTCGTGAGGGATGTTGGTCTACAGTTTTCAGTGTATTTCCTCCTGTTCAGTTTTTTGAAGAGGCTGTCATTTCTTTTTTAGATGAAGAAGTGAAGCCATTTGGGCCTAAGAGTTTTGTTTGAGGGAGTGTTTTCAGCCTTTTTTTTTTTTTTTTTGAGAGAGAGAGAGAGAGAGAGAGGGAGGGAGGGAGGGAGCAAGCGACCATGAGCAGGGGAGGAGCAGAGAGAGGGAGAGGGAGAATCCCAAGCAGGCTCCGTGCTGTCTTCGCAGAGCCCAGCATGGGGCTTGCAACTTGTAAACCGTGAAATCATGACCTGAGCCGAAATCGGGAGTTGGTACTGACGGAGCCACCCTGGCGCCCCCAGTTTGTTCTTTTATGCAGGCGGCCTCAGGTTGTCCCGTTTCTTCCCGAGGAAGTTTTGGTTACTTGTGTCTTACAGTATCCACTCTCATCGAGTAGGATTGCTCACGAGGCTCAGTTTATTCTTCTGCCGTCTATAGGGAATGTAGCTGTGCCACGCCGCTCTCCTGATGACTGGTAATCCGTGTCTTCCTTCCCTCGCCGGTCTGCGTTGAGGTTTGTCCGTTTTGTCCATCTTCTCAAAGTGGCAGTTTCTCTATCGTTTTTCTCCTTCCTGTTTCATTGTTTTTTTGTGGTCTTTATAATCTACTTTCTCTTCATTATTTGGGGTTTAATTTTTCTCTCTAGTGTCTTACAGTGGAAAAACTGCTCACTGACTAGAGGCATTTCTTTTCGGAGGTGGCCATTTATTTCTTTAAATCTCCTGAGTACTCGTTGAGCACAATCTCTATATTCTGGTGTATTGTGGGTATGTTTTTTAAATAAATTCTGTTCAAAATGATGATTTCTTTTTTAACTTTTTTTAATCATGGGTAATTTAGAAGTCTGATATTTAGTTTCTAAATAGTTGGGGATTTTCCAGGGAACTTTCTTTTATTGGCTTCTAATTTAATCTCCTTATAGTCATGGGACATAAATGACTTGAATCCCTTTAAATTTATTAAGATTTTACTGTGGCCCGGAATGTGGGCCATCTTAGTACATGGTCTCTTCTCACTTGAGAAGAACGTGTGTTGCTGCTGTTAGGGGAACTCTGTAGTGCGGCTCGTGGTCTCCGTGTACACCCGCTCCCTTCTGCGGCTGCTCCTGCTTCCAGCGCAAAGACACGAATGTTTCCGTAGCGCACGTCTGCTGCGATGGATGGTTTCAGCGTGTGTGTATCTGAAACCGTCTTTATTTTACATTTGTTTGGGCTTCATGTAAAATTGTCTGTTGTCAGATTTATTTTTTGTCGGCCCTTCACACAGACTTTTGTATCCAGCCCTTTTTCTCTATCAGCGGTTCTGGGGATTTGATTATGATGTATCTGAAAGCAGTCTTCATGTTTCTTATGGTAGGTGTTCGTTGGCTTTCTTGAATCTATTTGTAAATCTTTTCATTAAAGTTGGAAAAATTTTGACCATAATTTCTTCAAATGATGCTCCTCTATTTTTTTTTTTTTAATGTTTTATTTATTTCTAGGAGAGAGAGAGAGACAGCGTGAGCAGGGGAGGGTTAGAGAGAGAGGGAGTCACAGACTCCAAAACAGGCTCCAGGCTCTGAGCTGGCAGTCAACCCAGAGCCTGACGCGGGGCTCGAACCCACGAACCGCAAGACCGTGACCCGAGCGGACGTCGGATGCCCGACTGACCGAGCCCCTGGGCGCCCCGATGTCCTCTATCTTTGTACTCCCGCCCCGGTCTTCTATTTCACGGTCTCTGGTTACTCCTGTATTGACTCTGAAGTTGTCCCAGAATTCACTGGTCCTCTGTCCTTTTTCAAAACTCTGATTTCTTGGTTTCATTTTGGAAAGTTTCTGTTGTATCTTCCAGTTTGTTAGTCTTCTGCAATGTCTGTTTTTAATATCAGACATTGGTTGTTTTCACCTATAGAAGTCCTATGTGGATCTTTTAAATATTTCTCCTATTTCTCCCTAACTTTTTAAGCATGTGGAGACTAGCCATTACAAGGTCTCTGTCAGTTCATGTTAACGTCTGTGTTAGTTCTGGATATGTTGCTGTTAATAGGGAAGGAGTCCTCTTTTCCTGCTTCACATTAGTGGTAACTTTTGGTTGGATTGAATTTGCCTTCGTTGGGTGCTTAATGTTTTGGTATTTCTTTAAATATTTTGATTATTGCTCCAGGGTACATCTAATTTACTTGGAACTAGTTTGATCCTTTTACACCTTGCTTGCAGGTATGTTAGGCCTGAATGGAGTGAAACTTAGCTGGGGGCCAGTTCCTTCCCACCCCTGATGCAGGACCCCGTGCTCGGTGAGCGTGAGGTGCCCTGGTCCAGTGGCACGGGTGTGAATGGGGGAGGCACGTCTCCAGCCCTGTGTGGAGGGTATGCGTGCTGCTGCTCCGCCTTTCGGTGGGCTCTGGTCTCAGGGACTCCATCAAACCGCTCCCGTGACACGGCTGGCTACCTGAGCGGCCCCCCCTGCGACCCCTGTCCTGGCAGCCTCTTCTGTGCCCCTGAACACAGCATGCCCGCTGAGTTCTGCCTGGCTCCTCCCTTCCTGAGCCTGGGCCTAGGAAGGTCGTACGGCTCCTGTCTCTTAGGGCCTGATGTTCCTGCGCGTGGCAGACTTGTTCCATTTACTATTTTCTTTTTCTGCTCAGAAAATATTTATTTAGGACCTCCCATGTGCCACATTCACTTGGGATACATCAGCGAATGTAACCGGCGAGAGCCTTGCTTTACCTGAGTTTACATCTGTTTGGCAAAGACATAGATAACCCACGTAAGAAGTCTGCAGTAGGGCATCTCCACTACAGTGGAGAAGACAAGTGTAAGGAAACGGTGGAAGAAAAATGGCGGGGTGAGGTTACAGGTTTTTTGGGTTTATTGAGGTATAATTGACAAGTAAAAATTGAATCTATTTAAGGTATACGACATCGATATTACATATTCACCGTGAAATGATCAGCACAGTTAAGCTAATTAATTAACATACTCATTACCTCATGTCGTTGTTTTGCTTTGCTGTGCTCCCAACACTTGAGATCGACTCTCTTAGCCAGTTTTAGGTGTGCAGTACGGGATTGTCACCCGCAGTTCACCGTGCTGGCTGTCCCTTAGCTCCACAGAACTTGAATTCATCTGATGGCTGAAAGTTTGTATCCTGTGACCGACATCTCCCCACTTTTCCCACTCTCCAGCCTGTGGTAACCGGGGGTCTACCCTCTGGTTGTTTGATTTTGACCTTTTAGATTCCACCTACAGCATCACGTCATTTTTTTTACTTTGTATACCTGACTTAGGTCGCTTAGCGTAGTGCCTCAGCGTTCCTGTTGCTGCAGGTGGCAGGCTGTCTCCTTTTTTATGGCTGAGTAATATCCCAGTGTTTCCATATATCACATGTTTCTTCACTCGTCTGCTGCCAGACACTGGGCTTGTTTCCTGGTCTTGGCTACTGTGAATAGTGTTGCATGAACGTGAGAGTGCACATATCCCTACTGGATACGGATTTCATTTCCTGTGACTATGCATTCAGTAGTGCAGTTACTGGATCGTATGGGACTTCTATTTTAATTTGGTGAGGAGCCTCCACGTTGTCTTCCCCGTGGCTGTGCCAGTTTACATTCCCACCAGCAGGACACACAGTTCTTTTTTTCCACGTTCTTGCCCACACTTGTTATCTTGGTTCTTTGATCCAGCCATCTCAGTGGGAACGAGATGGTATCTCCTTGTGGTTTTGATTTGCATTTCCCTCATGGGTAGTGACATTGAGCATCTTTTTGTGGACCTATTGGCCGTCGGCATGTCTTTGGAAAAATGTCTGTTTAGGTCCTTTGCCCACTGTTAAGTGAGGTTCTTTTTTTGTTTTGCTGTTGTGAATGAATTTCTTACATATTGTGGATATTAACTAACCCCTTATCAGAGAGGTTCAGATCCTATAAATATCTTCTCCCATTCTGTAGGCTGCCTTTTCATTGTGCGGATGGTTTCCTCTGCTGGGTGGAAGGTTTTAGTGCGATGTGGGCCCAGCTGTACGGTTTTGCTTCTGTGTCAGATCGAAAAACTTGTTGCCAAGACCTATCTCAGGGAGCTTTTTCCTTAATTTTCCTGTAGATCTATGGTTATAGGTTTTCCATTTAAGTCTTTAATCTATTTTCAGTTGATTTTTGTATGTGACGTAGGATAAAGGTCCAGTTTCATTCTTTTGGGCGTGGCTGTCTAATTTTCCCAGCACCATTCATTGAAGACACACTTTTTCCCATTAAGTATTCTTGTCAGCCTTGTTGAAAATCAGTGACTGTGTATGTGTGAGTTTATTTCTGGATTCTATTCTGTTCACGGACCTATGTGTCTTTTTATTCCAATACCAATCTGTTTTGATTACTTAGCTTTGTAATATAATATGAAATCAGGGAACGTTTATGCCCCTTTTGTTCTTACTCGAGATTGCTTTGGCTGTGCGGGGTCTTTGTGGTTTCACAAGAATTTTAGGATTGTTTGTTCTATCTCTGAAAAATGCCGTTGGAATTTTGGTCGGGCTTGCGTGGAATCTGTAGATTGCTTTGGGTGGTGTGGACATTCTAACAGTATTCTTGCAGTCCACATGGAATATCTTTCCACGCATTTGTGTCTTGTTCAGGTTCTTTTATCAGTGTCTTACAATTTTCAGGGTACAAGCCTGTCACCCCTTGGTTGAATTTATTCCTAGGTATTTTATTCTTTTTGATGCAGTTATGAATGGGCTTGTTTTCTTGATCTTTTTTGGACAGTTTCTGCTAGTGCACAGGGCCCCAGCAGATGGTGCCCCAGTGCTTACACAGACTTCCTCACTCTTTTTTACTTTTTTTTTTTCGCCTTTTTTGCTCCTCTAACTGGCTAGTGTCACCTGACCCGTCTCGCATCTCCTGAGTCTCCTCTCTGCATGTCTGACCGTGGTCTGACATGTCCTCTCAGGTCTGTCTGTGTGTGCTTCAGCTCCAGGGTTTCCGTTTGTGTGGGTTTTTTTTTTGTTTCTATTTGTTGTATTTTAGACAGTATGAGCAGGTGAGAGGGACAGATGGTGAGAGAGAGAGAATCTCACACAGGCTCTGCACAGGGCTGGATGTGGGACTTGATCTCAATGACCCTGGGATCGTGACCTGAGCCGAAATCAAGAGTTGGACGCTTTTTCTTTTTTTCTTTTTTTCTTTTTTTTAAAGATTTTTATTTATTTCTAGGAGAGAGAGAGAAAGACAGCGTGAGCAGGGGAGGGTCAGAGAGAGAGAGGGAGTCACAGACTGAAACAGGCTCCAGGCTCTGAGCTGGCAGTCAGCACAGAGCCCGACGGGGCTCGAACCCACGAACCGTGAGATCATGACCTAAGCGAAAGTCGGACGCTTAACCGACTAAGCCACCCAGGCGCCCCAAGAGTTGGACGCTTAGCTGCCTGAGCCGCCCAGGTGCCCCTGTTTAGTTCTTTTTTATGGTTTCTGCTTCCTTACTAAACTTATTTTGTTTTTGCATCATTTTCATGGTTCCATTTAGTTGTCTGTGTTCTCTTGGATTTCACTGAGTTTCTCTAAAAGATGATTATTTTGAATTCTTTGTCAGGCCATTTGTATGTCTCCTTTTCATTGGAATCTGGCTGTCGCTCTTTTCTGGTCCCTGGGCGCTCAGGGGGCAGGGACGGCCGGGCCTCCTGCTGAGGCTCTGGGCAGGCGCAGCTGCCGGAGGGCTGCTGGCGGGGGGAGGGCTGATGCCAAGTCACAGGCTTGTTTGAGGACCTGCTGTCTGCTTGAGGTTGCGTCGACTGGCCTGTCGCCAGAGGCACTGACTACAAGTATTTTCCCGGGGGGGCCTTGACCGGCAGGCATGCTCCGGGGCTGGTGGAGAGTGCCTGGGGCCCGCTCCCAGGGCCCTGGCAGGATTTACGGTCTCACTCCGGTGGGCCTGTTCTAGGGACCCCTGGACTGCGGCCCAGGTGGCTGGAGCTGGGCGCACTCTGGGGCCACAGCCAGGGCCGAGGGCCGTGTGCCGAGTACCCAGGACCCTGGTGAGCCAGGCTCCTCCTGGGGTCCTTAGCAAGGATGCTGGCGCCAGGACCAAGCTGAACGGTTTGGTGGCGGCTTCCTCGGGAGCAGGGCATTTCCGGGGCTGTAGCCAAGGCCCCTGGCAAGCCAGCTGCCGGGATGCAGGGTCCTCTCCAGTGGCTGCGCTCAGCCCGGGGCTGCACCCAGGCTTCACTGTCTCCTCCCTGGATGCCAGAACTCCCATAGGGCATTTTTGTCTGAGGATGTGTGCTGAATTATTGATCAGGGGGACAGGGGTGAGGGACCTCTGGTTCTGCCATCTTGCCCAGGAACAGACGACCTCCGTCTGTCTGAATTGTGAAGACCGGAGCCCTGAGCACTTTCCCCGACTCTGGTACGTCTCAGCCTCTGTGACCCTCTTCTGTGCTCTCAGGGTCTTCGTGGACCCTTTCTCTGCCCTATGAGGAGTCTTCCACATTGCGGTGTCCTCTCTACACTCAACGACACCCTGTCTTCCCCCGGCAGAACTCTCCAGAAGCATCGTCTGGGCTAGCTGCCTGTGTGTGCTCATGTCCCATGCCCTCTCAGGTCCCGTCCAAGTAGACTATGCCACAGGCTCGTCAGCAGCACTGTGACTGCCTTTATCCAGGCCTCCAGTGGTGTGCTGCCGTTCTGTCCCTTGACCTTGCTGCGTCCTGTGTTTCCTGCTGACTTCACGTCCCCTCCTGGGCCACGCCCTCTCAGTTCTTCTTGGGAGATTGGCCCACCCAGGGGTCCGTCCTAGACCTCCGCTCTCCCTGCATTCTTGGCTGAAGTCCCAGCCTTATGTGGAATCGTCCCAAATACGAGTTTATCCTCGATTGCTGCACTGGCATCCTAAGCAGGCTTTTTCTTCCCTCCTTTGCCTTTACTGTTCATCTGCAGCACAGATCAGAGAGATCTCTCCAAGATGTAAATTGGTTTCCTAGCACATGTAGGTTAGACTTGTCCTGTTCTCGTAGTAGCCCGCAGGCCCTGACAGCCACCTCGCGACCTCTGTGACCTCATCATGTGCGCCTGTCCACTTGCCCAGACGTGCCGGCCTCTCTGCAGGCGCCCAGTCCCGTGCACTGGCGGCAGGCACCCCTGCTGGAGAACGCATTTCCCCTGGTCCCTACCAGGCCCACCATCTCTTCTGTCGTGCCACCGCTGTAACAGGACCCCTGTGGCCTCCATGTCTGGAGCATCCCGGGCACGCTCTCCTCCCGCCTGGTGGTGGTCTCCTTCGTGTCTGATTCCACCTGACTTTATGTTCCATGTTGACTTCTTCAGCTGCAGATCGCCTCTCCCACCGCGAGCAGAGAGGTTGTCCTTACTTGCTCAGTAAATGCCCCACTTTGTCTTTACTTTTGACGGTCTTTGAGTTTTAAACTAGTATCTCTTGTTAGAAAACTCCACAAGCGATTATGTATGCAGATCTATGTAGAGGTGTATGAAAAATGCTTCTTAGTGTGTCAGTGCCTTGGATATCCCGGCCACCTAAAAATGGGGTCCTTGCCTGGTGTGCAGAGTCCTGGGGGAGGGACAGGGCCGTCCCCCCAGACTCCATTATGAAAATCCTGCTTTCATAGTGTGCGGGTACAGGGGTTCCAGGGCCTCACCCTGAGTGCCAGCTTACTCTCTGGTTCTTGACTGGTGCCTCGTGGGACATGCGCCTCACTGTCATCCACCGTGCTGTCTGCCACCCCAGGAGAAGTCTCCTCTAGAGGCTGGGGCCAGGCCGCCTCCCACTGCGGGTCTGCTAGCTTGGCATCCTCCAGAAGGATCTCTAGCTCAGAGGCCCCTCACTTGGAGCCCTGCCTGCATGGACGTTGAAAAGCAAATTGTTAAGGCTCTAGGGTAGAGACTGCATTGTCCTTACAGCCCATGTGCTTGTAATTCCCAGCCTTTATCTTCCTGGCCTGTATTTGTCTTTTTCCTTATTTTGATTCTTCCCTTTATATTTTATTTTGGTTTAGTATCTGTGCTCTTGCAGGCTGCCTGAAAGGCTTTTTTGAATTGAGACAAGGAATTAAATAACTTACACTTATTTTCCAGGGTGGCCAGGGGCGTGGGGGGAAAGGACCTCTCAACTTTGCTAATAAATCTTACTGCTCAGATTATTTTTTTTTAATGTTGATTTATTTTGAAGTGGGGAGGGGCAGAGAAGGAAAAAGAATCCCAAGCAGACTCCGCACTGCCAGCACAGATCTCAGTGCGGGGCTTGACCTTGCAAACCGTGAGATCATGACCTGAGCCAAAATCAAGAATGAGATGCTTAACCGACTGAGCCAACCAGGCCTCCCTCAGATTATTTTTGAAACTGTTGTTTTTGTATGGGGGAGAGGGGATCTTAAATTTTTGCCTCTGATTTCTTTCTTTTAGTAGATGAAATAGCATGTTTCTTACTATCAAAGCACAGTGCAGGTGAATTAATACATATTCTGAAAACAGGAGAACTGCTGTGCCGAATCATCTGCTTTGTAAATTTTAAGCCTTTTTCTTAAGTTGATCATTACTTTTATGTAGGAGGAAATGAGTCTCAACCGGAAACCCAGGAGGACCCCCGAGAAGTACTTAAAAAGACATTGGAATTCTGCTTGTCTAGGTAAGGATGCCAGGGGTTTTCCTCGTCCCTGCTGTCCAGGGTGTTCTGAGCTCGTTATTCTGCACAGATGTGCCACTCTGTGTACACACGGCGGGAGGGGTGTATCTGTTGGTGTCTGTGTATATAGTTGTTACAGGGAAGTAGGGAATACGGAGTAGTCAGAGCCTTCAACACGGCTAAGAACCAAACGCAGTCATCTAGGCCGGTGTTCCCCGCATGGCTGCACAGATCCATCATGATGGTGATGGTGATTACCTGGGTTGCTTTTTGAAATTCAGAGTCCTGGGCACCCCCCATCCCACAGAATCAGACTCTTTGGGTGGGGCCTTAAGTCATTGGTCTCACAGAGACATTCTTCAGCACAGTGAAGTATGAGAATCATTTACTGTTAGTAGGCCACACGGTATGCCAAACTCTGCAGTGGCCAAGTGTTCTATGTATGTAGCACTCGTGTTTTTAGTAATGCCTTTTTGAGGAATACCTTTTCTCTTGACAAGTAAATAGAACAGAGTCTTCAAAGTGAGAACCGTGCATAAGAAGATGGGGTTGGGTTAAATGTAATTTTCTTTGAGCATGAAGATAACTGATGGGTCACACGTAAACTTTTCTGTTAGTGGTGGTGATTTTTGAAGTGTTTCCCCAGGCCTGCCTTCAGATTTCAGAGCATCTGATGAGGGCTGCCCGTAGACCAGGAAGCTGCATGGTGGCGAGTGGAGGGGCAGGGCAGGGGGGTGCCCTGCTCTCCTTCCGGGCCACCCCGCACACTGCCTGCGGGTGTGTTCTGAGCCAGAGAGCCATGGCTCTGAGGCTGTACGCTGGAGGACCCGGGTCTGCACCTTGCTCAAGCCCTGCTCTCGCCCTCCTGGGCTAGCTGAGAGGTGGGGACAGAGCAGCGTGTCCCTCTGTGGCTGTGTGGCTTCATGGATCCTTAAGATTGTCCTCAGCCTTCGCTGCGGGGCCGGTGTGTCTCTGTTGAGGTGTTTGGAGCACGTCATCCTGGTTATGGAGACTTACCAGAAGCATGCGGCATGGGCCACGTGCCAGCACGCGACTTACCTTCCCCTGGGCTGCTGGCACCTGCAGCTTACCTGGAGTTGACCCCGTGGTCACGTCATCGGTCGTGTTTCCTCTGTGTAACCTGGCTGCCACTGGGCCTGCGGCTCCACTGGCGTGTGTTCCGGACTGAGTGCGAACGCTCGGTACCCACCTTTGCCGGCCTTCTCGGAGCTTTCTTACCTTCTTGTTCTGCCGCTGGGTCTTCATGCCTAGAAAAGTGTGTTTGTGTCTTTAGTAAGCTCCTCAAACACTCTTTAGACCAAAGATAAGCTGTAAATACATTTCTAAAGGTTTACCCACTCATTAATCGTGATTTAACGAGCGCACTACACTTTTGTCCTCCCTGACTCCCCAGATGTCTTTAAACATTTTTACCTAAGGTCAGAGAGGTATCAAGTGACAGAGGGGTTTGAACTCCAGTCTGACTCTGGACTGTGGACTCTGCTCCCAGTCCACACTCCTGCCTCTTTTGAAGCTTGCTCTTCAAGGAGGATTAATTCAAAGCCGTTGTCTTCTTTCTGCAGGGAGAACCTTGCTAGTGACATGTACCTTATATCGCAGATGGACAGTGATCAGTACGTGCCAATCACCACGGTAGCGAATCTGGACCATGTCAAGAAGCTCAGTACGGACATGAACTTGATTGTTGAAGTGCTGAGGTGTAAGTAAATGGTGGATGGTGATCTGGGCTGGCTCACAAATGGTCTTGATGGCTGTGTGAGCTTGTACATAAACAGCCATTCAGTGCAAGGTACTTGATGGCGAGTGGAGTCTTACTTCACGGTCCCGGCCTTTCTGAGCAGCTCCCACGTGTGGTGAGGGCATTGAGGGGCCCCGGGACCCAACCCCATCCATATCCCAGATCATGGGTAGTGTGTGTAAGAAGGGCTAATGTACAGACTAATGACAGCTGTGATGCTCATGAAATGTAGAGTAAAGAATGGTGTTAAGGGTAAAGTAGAATACGTTTTAATTAGCATTCTAGCAACAAAAAAGATTTCTTTAAATACCAACTTCCTGTTGAAGTTTTGGTGAAATATTACTGGTTTTCTCTAAAGGGATATTGTAAATGAAATTGTTTCTTGGACATTTGACAGCATCAGAGGGAGGCTTAACCCTATATCGGAGGCCTGCAGGGACTTAGGAAATGTGGATCTTTAAGGTGTTGCCTGGCACACCACAGGTGTGGTTTACTGGTATCCTGGTTTGCTTTGCAGATAGAGGCTTCTGCAGCCTAACTGTTTTATTTCATGTTTTTATAAAAACCACTTGGCTAAGGTGTAACTGACACACAGTGAACCGCGTGGATTAGGGCATTGTTGGGTCAGTTTGGACACAGGTAGATCCGCATCAGTGAGGCCGTCACTGCCCGCAGTTCTCTTATGTCCTTGAATGCTCCCATCCTGCCCTCCCACCCTGGATGGCTTCACTGGCGATGAGTTTTAAAGTAAATGTACAATACATTGGATATCTTTTTTGATGGGATTGTTTTTAATTATAAAAGATCACTTTCTGTAATAGGACTGTGGGCACCAAATGAATTTTTTCTGTACTCTCCCTACTCAGGGCTGCCCTGAGTCCTTCATGAAGAACAGCGTGCATGTCATGTCCCCCTGCCCGGAATATTTCTAAATGAGAAACATCATCATACCAGAACTAAAACCCATTTCCTCACAGTGTCACCACTGTGACTTTCCATCACGGACACTTAGGCAGATGTGTTTACGAGCTCTCCGTGGCTTAGCCAGCTGGCTGACAGTCAGTGATGCATTTGACTTAGGAGAAAAACAGAATGAGTATCTTACCTCAAAACTTCGTTGGACTTCTATTCCGTACTTTCTGTTCCTAGGCAAATGCCATAAGGTTGTGGAATTATTGGAGCAGTGAGTGAAGAAATTAGCAAACATAATCTATGAAGTTTGAATTTTGAAAATTGTAACTGCTGTTTCCCAAGACAGCCATATGCTTTCCAGTGTCGCTTTGTCTTTACGTTGAGAACAGAGATCTGCGATGCATCGTAGAGTGGGTTTTGGGTGGACCCACTTGCAGAGGCCAGCGGGTGTCCTAACTAAGAAAAAAGAGCTCGTTACTCTGTTAATGTTCTTTGCCTGTTACTTGGAATTCCAGATGTGGGCTTTTCCCCCAGGCATTCCTTGGAAGCCTGACTACCCCGCGGATAGTGTCTCAGGTGATGCTTAGCTGGGAGTCGTTCGTGCAGACTGTGAGGATGTTTAATTGTCCTGGGTGGTTGCTTCACGTTTCTCTCCAGGGACAGACAGCCTGTCACCCTCTCCACCCCTGCCACCCCCCGTTCCAGCATGGCATCGACGGAGGGTCTTGCATTGTAACATTACCTACACACCTGCGTGTGGCTCTTCGGTGTCTGAGTGCCTCTTTTCACTCAGTTTTTAGACACAAACATGTGCACATGTAATAACCTGAGGAATAGAGTGTACTTAGTATATTAGTTGTCATTCTGAAGAGGGTGACATAAAGAAGCCTCTGAGAGCAGAGGCCTCATGTTTAAATCTTAACCCCATTCCCAAAACACCCAAGATAAAGTTAGATCCACTGTAGACATTTTGCATATTTCCTGCTGTGACACCAAAACTCTAGCATTGATTGAGTTGCATCAATTGTTTCTGTATCGTACTGTGCATGGTGTGTAGTGCATGGAGCAGAACGCTGATGCAGATGATTTGTTTTTACACTTAGCAGAGTTGAAGTTGCTAATTTAAAAGTAGACTCAGGTATTTGTCACCAGAGGATGAAGACATACGTTGTGATCAAGCCACACTGTGACCACTAGAACAGGTAAGGTGAGCTGGGCCTGCGCTTTCAGTAAGGATCTGTGTTAAAATCCTAATGTTGAATCTGGAAGCATGTTCCAGATGTGGACAAGATGCTACCGCGGATCCAGAGGTCAGGTGTGTGGAGAGCAGAATCTGTCTCCTGGGCTCAGAGGTGCAGGTGTGAGAGTGGGCCTGCCTGAGCGGGACTGACCCCGGGGTAAAGGGGCCCTTACTGGGGCACGTGCACCGGGGACAGGACGGGTGTGAGAGGCGAGGAGAGGCTTGCCGGTCCCTGCTGCTGGTTTGGGGTTTACAGCCTTATGGAAGTAGAGTGTCCGGACCTTAGATGTGCGTGCTTAAGGGTCCGTTAGGGAAGTCACACTTCCTCACACACACACACAACCACCGGAATCAAGATGACGACCATCCTGTCACCCCCAGGAGTTCCCTTCCCCTTCAGACAATTGCTCGTCTGCTTTCTCTGGCTGCCGACTAGTTCACGTTTTCTAAAAACTTTATGTAAATGGAACCAGTCATCCAGTAGCCTTTTCCCCCTGGTCTGGCTTCTGACACTCAGCATGATTACTGCTGAGTCGTGTTGCATTCAGTAGCTGGAGCGCATCTGAATTAGTCACCCCCATTGACGGGCTTGGTTACTGCCGGGTTGTGACTACGACAAGTAAGCGCCTTGAGCACTGGTACGAGAGTCTCCGTGTGGAAGGGACTGAGGCGTTTGTCTCCCTCGGCCAGTGGCCGGGTGTGTTGCAGTTCGTGAACCTGTGGACCCGTCCCCAGGGCGGCAGGTGGGGCCCTCGCTGCGCATGGCATTTCCATGTCCCGTGTTCCCATGGTGCATGGTGCTCACCTCTTGGGACTTGGTTTCTGTCTCCCTGCTGCCTGGCGGGCACGGAGCCATGTTCTTACCGGCTCGTTGGCCCTCCTTGTGTCTGTTCTGAAGTGTGTGTTCACATGCCCTCCACCCACGTTTGTTACAGCAGAGATTGGACGGGTGTGTACCATCATTTGAGACGTGTATTATCTGTTCCATATAGAAGCTCAAATACGTTCTCCTAGGCTCTAGCTTCTCATTTTTATTCTAATAGTGTCTTTTGAAAAACAGTTTTGAAGTTTTTGTAGAGTGCGATTAATTTTTTTCTTTTTTTAAAAATGTTTATGTATTAATGAGAGACCAAGAGAGAGAGCATGAGCAGGGGAGGGTCAGAGAGAGAGGGAGACACAGAATCCGAAGCAGCTCTAGGATCAGAGCCGTCAGCACAGAGCCTGACGCGGGGCTCGAAGTCACAAACTGCGAGATTATGACCTGAGCTGAAGTCGGACACTTAACCGACTGAGCCACCCAGGTGCCCCTAAAGTTTTTCTTTTGTGCATCTTTTGGTGTTGTCTTCAAGAAATCTCTGCTTAATCCAAAGCCTCAGAGATTTCTCCCAGAAGTTTTATAGTTATAAGGTTTACATTTTTAGGTCTGTGGTCCATTTGAAGCTAATTTTTGTATGTGGTGTGAAGTAGGGATCTAAGTTCTCAGCTTCTGCACATGTGGGTGTGCACTGTCCCTGCGCCCTTTGCTGGAAGGACACCCCTTTCTCCCCTGAGCTGTCCTCGTTGGCTTGCCGGGACCTTGTGTCCTGGATCTGCTTATGGGTTTGAACACCGGCACCACAGTGTCACCATCACTCTGGCCTTATGAAGGGTCTTAAAGCAGGTGCTTTGTTTCAGCTCTTTGACATGGTTTGCATTTCCACATGGCTTTTAGAATCCACATTTCAGTTAATCAGAAAGGCCAATTGGTATTTTTATTGGGATTGCATCAAATCCAAACATCAGTTTGGGGAGAATTGACATCATAGCAACAATGAGTTTTCCATTCCGTGAACACAGAATATCTCTTGATTTGTTTACATTTCTTAAAAATTTTCTCTTGGTAATGTTTTGAAGTTTTCAACGTAGAGGTCTTCTATATCTTCCCACATTTATAACCATTTCTTGATTTGGACACAATTTTAAATGTTTAAATTTCAATTTCCAATCGGAGTTAGTATGTAGACCCATAGTTCTTTTTTTTTTAAGTTTATTTATCTTTTGGGGGAGGGGACAGAGACAAAGAATCCTAAGCAGGCTCCGGGCTGTCAGCACACAGCCTGACGAGGGTCTTGAAGTCCCAGACCGTGAAATCTTGACCTGAGCCAAAACCAAGAGTCGGACGCTCAATCCAGGCATCCTTAGAGGTTCATTTTTGTATATTGATCTTGCATATACAAATTTGTTAAACTCTAATTCTAGTTGTTTTGGAGATTTTATCAGATTTTCTGTAGAGATGAGCCTGTCGCCTATGAACGGAAAGGCTTCCCTCTTTTTCTCCAATCTGAGTGTACTCAGTTTCTGATTCTTACATTACTGCCCTGGCTCGAACCTGGCTCGAACAGTCCTGAGCAGACACAGAGAGCAGTGGTTTTGCTTTGTCCTGTCTTTAGTAAGTGTGATGCTAGATGGTGATGTTCCTTAAGTGAGGTTTCCCTTCCATTCCTAGTTGGCTGAGAATTCTTTTCAGGAATGTTGGATTTTGCCAGATACTTTGTATGCATCCATGAGGTAATTGTATGGCTTTTTTAGTCCATTAATGTGGTGAATTACATTGCTTAATTTTGATTGCTTTAACACTCCAACCTTACATTACAGAGATAAACATTGCTTGTCATGGTTTAGTACCGTTTTTATATATTGTTGGATTTATTTGGCAAAATTTGGTAAGAGTTTTTGGTCTGTGTTCACAAGGGTTTGGTGTATAGTTTTCCTGCTTTGTGATGTGTTTATTTAGTTGACTGGAGAGCAGAGAACTTCTGGTCTCCTAGGCTGGCCTGCGGTGTGTTCCCTTTGCTGTTTTGGGAGAGGTTGTCCTGTGGGATTGGTTTACGATTCTCTTAAATGTTTGGTAGGACTCTCAAAGGGCACCGTCCGGCCTTGAGTTCTCTTTGCCGACGTGGGTCCAGGTCTGTCTGGTGACCATCTTGTCAGGGTTCACTTTGGTGGTGTGTGTCCTGAAGGACGTTTCTAGTTCCCGTAAGTAGTCTTAAGTTTCTGGTGTCAACTTTTCATAATGCTCCCTCATGATCTTTTTCATGTGAGTAGAACCTGAGGTAGAGTCATTCTCCCGTTCCTGGGGTTGGTAACTTGTGTTCGTGGGGACCGTGCTGAGCCCCGGTTGTGATCAGGCTGTGTCGCGACGGGAATCCACGTGATACGGCTTCACAGACGTGACACTGGAAACAACGTAATGAAAGGGAGTGCGCGTAAACACTGGTGAGGTCTGATTCAGGCCTGTCCCTGTGTGCGCTGTCCCCCACACCAGCCTCCTCGTGTGGACGCTGGGTGTGTCGTCACTGTCACTGCCTGGGTGACGCATGTGTGATACCTCCTCATGAGTTCAAAATAAAACGTCAGAATAGGACAGAAAGTTCTTTTATGTTAGGGCTCGTAGAAAAGAGAAAGCTAGTTAACTCTGAGTTGTGATCTGCGTTTAGTTTGAGCTCTTTAGAGTCTTTCATAGAGGGTGTTAAATTTATTATAGCTCTGAAAGGACTTTTTGAATTCCCCTGTTCCTTTGTTTTGAGAAATGAAACATGCAGGACGGGTTTAAAACCTTCTGATGGTTTGTGTCACGGTGACCCACGGTATGCGGGTTTCTTCAGCGCGGTTAGTAATGTACTGTGGCACTCTGCACGGGAGCGTCTCTGTCCCATCGTAACAGGATACAGATGGTTTGTCTGCTTTAATATTTGTGCTTTACCGCTTGTTTTTCTTCTCTATAGCTTTACCTTTAGTCCAAGTGGACGAGAAGGGAGAAAAAGTAAGGCCAAACCAGAACCGCTGCATCGTGATTTTGCGTGAAATCTCCGAGTCCACCCCTGTGGAAGTAAGTCCTCTTTTCCCCGAAGTGCGCGCTTGCACTTCGTTACATTGGTGTTTTGTTTTGTTTTTGTGTGCTTCTGTGTTTTTTGGGGGTATATTTTAAAGAATATGCGCAGTGATGCTTTCTTCGCAGGACCTCCATGAGATAGGTAGGGTCTCACGACTCCATTGTGTACTTCATGCTACACAGTTAAGGAGAGTCTATGGTAACTCAGTATTTAGAAGTGAGAAGGGTTTAAATATTCATTTAAAAATAAGAAACCCGCAAGTTAAGATGAAGAACCTGTTTTTATGTTACATAACTTTTCAGGACGAGTATCTCCCCAAAAGGGGGGCTCGGAAGAGCTGAGGGAAGGTGCAGTAGCGTGGACTGGCCGGCCTGCCCGCGTCAGGCTCCTCCGTCCCGCGGAAATGGGGCCTGGAGAGCACGACTTGAGAAGTACCCACTTGAGCAGTAATTTTAGGAAACCACAGTATTTGGTAGTGTAGTAGACCTAGAGAGTGATCTCTGTCACTGCTTGCTGCAAAGTGTGCTCCCCGTGCAGATGCTCACGCTGGGACACTGAGTGGTGCAGCCCCATGGGCCGCCCCTGGGGACGATGGGAAGCCGTGAGGCAGGGCTCTGGCAGAGTCCATTCTTGGCGTGCTCAGAGCGGACTGGTTGGCTGCTGCTCGGATTCTTCCAGACCTAGGAAGTTTGCTTCGTCAGTCCTGGGTCTTCTGTGAGTTAGGCCTGGGTCAGTCGTGCTGTGGACATTCTCAGTACCTTTTCTGTAGAGGAGATAGATGAATGTACTTGCGGGCTTAGGAAGGACAGTTCCAGTGGAGCCTCACAAAGGTGGGGCTTCTAACAAACCCCTGATAGGATAAAAAGTTACACCTTCTTGAGCACGGCACTGTTCTCGCAAGGTGTGCTTTCAGTTCCCCCGAGCTCATTTTTACTAGTTTTGTATTACAGTGTGTGAAGAAAAAGAAATTAGTACTGAATTTTTGGTCCCTCTTTTTAAGGTTCAAATAGGAAGGATCCTTCTGTTTCTTCCTACCAATGTGGATGCCTGTGTTAACTCACGTAATATTTAAAATACAGGTCCTGTAAGATATCTGTAAACACTGTAACGAATAAGAATTTTCTACTTGCCGCTGCAGACACCGATTTTGGTATTTTCTGTTATTCCAAACAGCATACTCTTTGTCTGTTGTAAAACTTGAACCGGCGAAGTTTTGAGAGAGGGCTCAGAGGAAATGATGATACATTAAACGTCGAACGAGAAAGGAAGGGGGATGGACGTGGTCACGCGAAGCTGAGTGAGGGGCCAGGAGGCCGCCGAGCACAGGCATTGTGCTCTCTGGGGCGGGGGCGGGGGTGGCCCGGGCGGCCGGCAGAGTCTTCAGAAAGTAGGCACATGTGTGTTGGTGCTCAGAACGGTTTTTAAAATGTAGTTCATTTGGGTGATTAACAGTCTTTTATCAGATGGCCCTGTTTTCCCTGGCAGCGTTCTGCTCTGGAATCGATGTTGGTGTTATGTGGCCGCTGCAGTTCTGTCGTGTTACCGTAGGCATGGCGTGTCGCCTTTGTGCCCACGGAGCCTGTCTGCGTCCTCGTGGTTAGCGGGCACTTCCTGTGAGCTGCCCGTAGGTGGCCTGTGTGCTCCGTGCCCCCCAGAGCTCTGCTCCGGGTGCCCGGCTGGCGCCTTTATCACGGAAGTGATTAACTATGTGGTCAGGTTGAGATCTACCGCCTTGCGGCTTGGCTTGTCTTCTCTTTGTCTATACTGTTCTCGTTTCCTTGCCTCCCTTTGCTTCGGGTCAGCGTGGCTTTTGTCTCCCTTTTTGGCTTATTCGATACAACTCTTTGTTTCGTTTAGTGGCGGCTTTTACAGTTTGTAGTTGACACCTGAGTATATCAGTGTCTCTGCCTTAACATAATCCCACTTGTCACCTTTCTGAGACAGGCCCCCCCGCTTCCCACGGCTGGCCAAGCTCAGGAGTCCTGCGTGGCCCTCAGTCACACCGCGCTTTCCTGTGCTTGCTTTAAACGAGCCTGTTTTCTTTTAAAGAGTTTAAAAATAAGAAAGATGTGTCTCATATTTCTCCAGCATTTACCATTTGCAGTGCTTTGATTCTGTCTCTAGACCTTAGACTCCCTTCTGTCCTCCTTTCTGTCTGGTTATTGCTTTTATTTCTTGTAGTGCAGGTCTGCTGGTGTGAGTTTCTGCAGCTTTTGTGTGTTTGAGAAAATGTTTATTTTACTGTCACTTATGAAGGATCCTGGTGTAGAACCCACGACTGACAGGGTTGTTTCTCCCTCCTGTGTTTTGAAGATGTTCTTCTGTGCCCGGGTGTGTGCTGTTTCTGAAGATGAGTCTTTCATTTTTGTCTCCTTTCCTCTGCACATAGCGACCGTTCTTTTTTCTCACTGCTTGAAAATTTTAGGCAATTTGATTGTGATACATCTTGGTGTAACTTGTAAGTTTCTTGTGCGCAAAGTGTCCTGAACTACTATTTCTTCAAATAGTTTTTCTTTTCTCCCCTTTTTTTTTTCAAAGTTCTAACTAACCATTAATCCTACTTTAGCACATTATTCATTCCAGAAGTTAATTTTGGGTCTTTCTTTCCTTTTCTCTGTCTTTATTTAACATGCTCAGTCTTTACTTTGGTGAATGTAGACTATATATGTGCCTAAGAACTATTTAATATCCTTGCCTTTTAATTCTGTCCTCTGTGTCAGTTTGGGGTCTACTTTGATGGAATTTTCTCACTTATGTCATCTTTTTTCATTTCATTTCATTTCTTTTTTCATTCCTGGTGAATTTTGAATGGAGGCCAGGCATTTGGATTTTGTGTTACTGGGTACTGAATGTCTTTGTATTCTTCCCCTGCAGGTATTTTTGAGCTTTGTTTGAGGTTCAGTTTGACCCTTCAGGCATATTGTTAGGTGCTAGCGGGGCTGCCTTCGCTCAGGGCTGGTTCTTACCCACGCTGCGGCCGGGCCCTCCTGCGTGCATGGCCTGACGCCCCGTGAGTTGGGAGTGTTTCCCACTCTGCCTTGTGGGGAGACACACCGCCCCCTCCCCGTCCTAGCAAGCTTTGCTCCTGTTCCCTCTGGTGATTTCAGGAGGCTGTTAATGCACGCCGAGCCCTGGGAGACCCCCCCCGCAAGAGCCCTAGGCTCCTGGGCCTGGGTCAGCGCTCGCCTCCTGGTTCTGGGTGGTGGGGCTCCTGTGGGAACTCCAGGCCCAAGCTGGGCACTCATGGGCTCCCCTGCCCTGCATGGCCTGAGCTCTGCTGTCTGAAACTGTTACTTCATGTATGTTGTCTTTTGTTTTTTGAGAATGTAAAGCCGGCCCGTCTTAGCTGGAACCAGAAGTTCGGCCACTATTTACATTTCTGAGCTTACCGCCCTGCTTCCCCAGCTGTGTAGTCACCAGTGCTCTGGTGCACTACGGCGTGTCTGCATGTTAATTTACCTTAAAGGGACCTTGGTACGAAGAAAAGCTATCAATATGCTGTGGACTTACTTCCTATGGCAGTGAAGCCCTGATTCTGGAAGCCACGCACAGCACCTCTGCTTTTCTGGAAGAGGTTTACTAGCCATCAGTATTTTGGATGGGCTCTCTGTCTAAGAATCTGTCCTTCAGTGTCCATGTCATTTCTATTCGGTAAGGACAGATGGAGCATAGTGGAGAATTAATTTCTACCTCTCTGTTTTCTGTAGGAAGTAGAAGCACTATTTAAAGGAGACAATTTACCGAAATTTATAAACTGTGAATTTGCCTATAATGATAATTGGTTTATTACGTTTGAGACGGAAGCTGATGCCCAGCAGGTGAGTTCTTCCCACCCCCGTGAAGCTTAGCATTACTAGGACTTACTACGTAACATCGGTTGTACATGGGTGTTGACATTACTGTTGCATTGTGGTGCTAAGTTTGATGATAAAGTGCAGGGGAAATCAGGCTGCAGAAACTGAAATAGAGGTGTTTGTGTAGATAGTTTTCGTAGCGATATGTGAAGTATACGACCGTATTTCTTAAGGACAGGTAAGACAAGCAGCCCATGAAAAGGAGCTCTTTTCTTGTATCTGGGCAGAGAGAAGTTGTACAATTTGGAAAGTGTTCTGGGAAATTTGAACGTAACCCTAACTCTCGCCAGACATCACTGTGTGCTGTAAGACCGCTGAATGGCCTGCGAGGCTGCGAGCAGACGCGGGGAGTTGTGACGGTCTCCCTGCCCTTCAAGGGCGAGTCTTACTGGCGGAGATGTTAAATGTGCTTCAGGGGATTGCTGGTACAGGTGGCCCTTCAACAACGTGGCGGTTAGGGACGCCGACCCCACGTGGTGGGGAGTCCATGTACAACGACTGATTCCCTCAAATCTGAACTATTGCTAGTCTCCTGTTGATCTGCCTGAAGCCGTACTAATAACATAAACAATTGACTAACACCTGTTTTGTCTGTAATTTGTATTATATGCTCTGTTCTTTCAATAAAATAAGCTGCAGAAAATAGTGCTGAGTAAACCATAAGTGGGAGAAATACATTTATAGTCCTGTGGTATAGTTCTCGAAAGGAGGCTGCGTGTGAGTGGCCCTTTGCAGTTCAAGGGCAGCTGTGTTAGTGACATGAATGCCGTGAAATTCAGAAGAGAGAGAGACATGGGGAGGATGAGTGTTAAAGGACTGGAAGGGAAAAGGCAGAGGAAGAGCCTGTGAGTGGAGCAGGTTGAGCTTTCCTTACCAGAAGGGTGCGTGCGGCAGGCCCAGACCAGGTCAGGGGGCTCAGGGCCTCCCGAGGCAAGGAGTGCACCTGGGAGAAGAATAAGGAGCCACATAAGTACAGACTTGCAAATACTGCGGTCTCTGGCTTCTTCTCCCCAGCTGTGTGGTTCCATTTCCGATGCAGGTTGTGGCTGGGGACTTGGTTCCACTCTTACCTGCGGGTCAGGACGCTCAGCCTGCGGCCGGGGGACGGGTGCTCTGCAGTGCCTGTTAATCTGACAGAATTGTGGTCCCAGATTGACCATGAGACTTTTTGCTGGAGGTTCCCTAACTCTTAGAGGTTCTTTTAAGGAACCAGTGACCCAAAGTAGGTTAATTAAGAATCTCTGTTCGAGGGCCTGCCCATCGTATTTTAAATACCATTCCTTAGTTGAGGTAGTGCGTTAACTTCCAGTTCGTTGTGTTTCTAAGATTAACACAATGGTATTTTGGACAATTTTGCCCTCAGGCTTACAAATACCTTCGAGAAGAGGTCAAGACTTTTCAAGGAAAACCAATTAAGGTAAGCAAGACCATTCCTTATACTTTCTTTATTTTTGCAGACCAGTACTTCAGTATTCTGATAGACATTTCTGTGTCCCCACACAGGCACGGATAAAAGCAAAGGCAATAGCTATAAACACATTTTTGCCAAAGAATGGATTTAGACCCCTGGACATGAGCCTTTACACACAGCAGCGCTACACAGCCTCCTTTTACTTACCTCCGGTCTACAGCCCCCAGCAGCAGCTCCCTCTGTACAGCCTGATCGCCCCCCAGGCGTGGTCGGCCACACACAGCTATCTTGATCCACCCCTGGTGAGTCCCGCGTGTGCTTGGAGCCTGTGCGGCCGGAGGTCCTGTGGTGGGCGCTGCAGCAGGTGCTCAGGAGGGTGAGGCCCCAGGCCCCGTAGGGGAGCCGGACGTGTCCACAGTTGCCCTGGTAAAAGAGACCCTCGGTCCTGTAGCAGACCTAAATTTATTGGGAGACCAGCGTGTCGCTGGGCGCACTGAAGACCATAGGAGGCTCTAATCTTGATCCTCGGCGCGGTCCCCCTGCCTTCCTGTGTAGCAGCACCTTCCTAGGCTGTGTCGTCTCCAGGAAGACACAGATGATGTGGTCCGAGTTCTGGGGTAACCAGGTTACTTCTGAGCGTGGGGTGCCAGGGGAGATGCTTTTATGGAGACAGCTGTTTTAACAGGCTTCGGATGGTTGAGAACAAATAGGCCTGCAGCTGTCTTCCTCCCCTCAGCCCCGACTGGCCCGTGTGGTGGGTCCAGGCAGCTTTCCCCAGCGGTGCTGCTGGGGAGCTCAGAGAGGCCAGGTGGGCCCCGGCCGGCATGGGACACAGCCGGGACTCTGATCAGCCCTGGTCCCACCGCAGACAGTGAGCTCCCACCGCAGACAGTGGAGATGGGCTGATGGACAGGCTGTGTGAGGCCGCGGGCCAGCTCTAGGCGGGGCCAGACACAAGGAAGGGTAGAAAGCGAGGAAGGTTGTGTTTGGGAAGCAGGAATCCAGTAATGGTCTTGAGGGTATGGCTGCGGAAAGCTATGTGGTGCTCGGCGGGGGGTGTGTGTGTGTGCGGGGGGGGGTGTGTGTGCAGGAGAGGCCTGCAAGCCAGGCCCCACCACGTGGACACGTCATGTGGGGCTCTCGTTAGAGATGCAGTGGCGACTTGGGGGGTGGGGGAGTGTCCATGCCTGTCACGCATGTGCAGATGAGCACATGGCCTGAGAGCTCGTGGCCTGGGAGAGACCACTATGGCAGGCAGACAGGCGGGAACTGGAAAGATGGGACCTGGACAGAATACTGTGAAGCTTACAGCGGGGGCTTATCTGCTGTGATGTCCTCCCCGCTGAGCCTAGGAGGTGGAAGGAGGGGTGCTGCAGGAGAGCCCGTGGCTGTGCAGGGGCGGCGGGCATGCTGAGGGCCTCTGAGCTGAAACGGAGGCTGAGGCCGGGAGCTCGGGGGGGAAGCTGGGGAGTCCTGTCGGGGTCAAGCCGTGCGGCGTCTTCAGTGTGTCCTGAGGCTGCACACTCAGCGCCTGTGGCGTGTGGGGCCAGAGGAGTCGGGACAGGTCATCACAGGCACTGCCAGAGCCCTGAGGTCTGCAGACACCGTGGACGAGGTTTCTCTCTCTCGTCCTATTAACGCACTGCTGCTTTTAAATACTCGCCACATTCTGTAGAAGGCACCGGTGGCCATGTGGCCCACAGATCGTGAGAGAAGCGTAACAGGAAGTAGAGTCCTCGAGCCCTGCCGTTGAGGAACGTCCCCAGTGGAGGCCAGCCGGCGCGCTGTGCCGCCTGCTTTCTCTGGAGTAATGTTGCTGTTCTGACGGCTCTCATCGTGGCCCTGCCTGTCTGGCACTCGGGGTCAGCTGGCCGTTTGCGTCGTTCCTTTGACCCTGGTTCGGGAATGAGGCCTTTGGCTTGCTCGAAAGCACACTGTGTCGTTTGGAGCAGATGTGAAGAGATGGTGCATGTGAATTCTCAGCAAGTAATGTGAAATGATTGGAGTTAGGGACTAATTTATTTTTATTTTTTTTTAATTTTTAAAAAATGTTCTGTTTTTTTTTTTGAGACAGAGACAGAGCATTAGTGGGGGAGGGGCAGAGAGAGAGGGAGACACAGAATCTGAAGCAGTTCTAGACTCTGAGCTGTCCGCACAGAGCCCAATGTGGGGCTCAAACCCATCAACCGTGAGATCATGACCTGAGCTGAAATCGGATGCTTGACTGACTGAGCCACCCAGGCGCCCCAGGGGACTAACTTATTTTATTTATTTATTTTTTTTAATGTTTTTTTTTTTATTTATTTCTAGAGAGAGAGAGAGAGACAGCGTGAGCAGGGAGGGTCAGAGAGAGAGGGAGTCACAGACTGAAACAGGCTCCAGGCTCTGAGCTGGCAGTCAGCACAGAGCCCGACGCGGGCCCGAACCCACGAACCGTGAGATCATGACCTAAGCGAAAGTCGGACGCTTAACCGACTAAGCCACCCAGGCGCCCCAAGGACTAACTTATTTTTTTTTTTTTTTAAATGTTTTTATTTATTTCTAGGAGAGAGAGAGAGATAGCATGAGCAGGGGAGGATCAGAGAGAGAGGGAGTCACAGACTGAAACAGGCTCCAGGCTCTGAGCTGGCAGTCAGCACAGAGCCCGACGCGGGGCTCGAACCCACGAACCGCGAGATCATGACCTAAGCGAAAGTCGGATGCTTAACCGACTAAGCCACCCAGGCGCCCCAAGGACTAACTTATTTTTAAACACTTGATCAGAATTACTCAAATACCAGAGTTCTGTATGTAAAAGTACATACAGGAAGTGATGTGTTACGACTGGTCTTACTGTGATTTATAATCTGGTTCCCGTGTGATTGACAAGAGTTTTAAATAGTCTGACTCTGGCAGCTGTTCTTTAGCCAGCATGCTGGGGATTCTTGCAGAGCTCTACGTGTGTCTTTCGCCCCCAGTTTCCCTCTGCTGCTTCTCCTCTCCCCCCCGCCCCCTTCCCCATTTTCCTGTTAGCAAACAGCTTTATTTGGTCCTGAGCAGTATGTAACATGTGCTTTCTGCCATAGCTTATGTTTAGCTCCAGCCCCCATGGGTATAAGTTGGCTTCCTTGGGGCCGTTGTGCGGAGGTCACCTTAGTTGGCCCAGAAGGCGGCCTTAGCCCCAGCCTGGCTCGGGAAATATTGGTTATTAGCAATAATCTAACACCGTGTTCTTTTCATCTGGGGAATATTTCATCTGAGCTTGCTTGGCGAGTGGAGAAAGAACACCTGCAACCACAAGTGCGCCGTTAGTGTGAAGGCTGTTAATGGCTTGCTGACTTGTTTGTTTTTAATGCATCTAGGTAACTCCGTTTCCAAATACTGGATTTATAAATGGGTTTACGTCTCCAACCTTCAAACCTGCAGCGTCTCCTCTGACTTCTCTCAGACAGTACCCTCCAAGAAGCAGGCAAGTTCCGCTAGTTGGGGAGGGCAGTAGCCCCGGGGTCTGTGGGGAGAGGTCCACCACGCTGCGCTGTGCTCTCAAGGAGCGGAAAGAGCAAGCAGTTTCCAAGCGGGGCGTCCTTACCACGTGCTCGAGCCATGCTGACTGCGTGGAGAAGCTCTTTCTGACGAGATGTTGTGATCCATTTGACCAGTGGAGATGAAACCTCCCGAGGCCTAGAATTGCGCTCTGAGATCAGACCCTGAAATGCCTGCCGGAGGCTTGCATAAAGCACAGGTTCTCCGGACACAAGGCTTGTGTCCGAGTGGGCCCGCTCTGAATTTGGACCTGGGCTGCAGCTACACAAAATGTTGATACTTTGTAGATTCGCAGTAGCAGACACGGCATACCTTAACTGTTTCCTGAATAACATTTGTACTATTTTTTTTCTAACTAGAAAGTACCTTTTAGCCGAGTCCTTTCATGTGTTAGCAGCTCATTTTATGACACCACGATTGCTTTAACACTGAGCGCGTGCAAACCTTTTGTTTCCAGGAATCCTAGCAAATCTCATCTACGCCATGCCATTCCCAGTGCAGAGAGAGGACCTGGGCTGTTAGAAAGCCCTTCGATATTTAACTTCACTGCAGACCGGCTAATTAACGGTGTCCGGAGCCCACAGACACGGCAGACAGGTCCGCCTAGAACACGGATACAGAACCCTCCTGCCTACACCAAGAGGGAGGTTGGGTCTGGTCGTGTGGAACAGAGCAGCGCGGAATCTCCCCCTGGTTTAGGGAGAGGGAGGTGAGTGCTTGAGAGCTGCTCTCAGACAGCTACGGCCTGTCCCCGTGGGCTGTGAATATTGACCCAGTGTCCTCTCTGCAGGTGTGGCTTACCATTCCGTCTTCACATGCAGAACACGGCCTCACATCGAAGGCTGCACCCATCACAGGTTTTATGTAATTACTCAGAGGGTCACTCAAGAGACTTGACAGGCTTCCTCTTCTTTGTATAAAACTGTGGGGAGAGCCCTAGATGGACAGGAGCCATGTTAGGTCACGGTCGTTGGTGGGCATTTGGAGCTCTGCACACCCCTGCCTTGCACAGAGGCCCAGTGCCCCAGCCTCACTCCATTTCCATGGTAGTGGGTGGGTTGTACACCAGGCGGACCAGGCTGATGATTATGTTTTTCCTAAACATATTCATAAAAATGAGCTGCACTGGTAAAGCGAGCCTGCTGGCCACCCTCTGTGCTGTCCATGGGCACATGCATGAGCCCCTGGGGTCCACGGTGTGTGTGCGTTCCCACGCCCCTGACATCGGGCTGCGCCAGCACCTCTTCACCTTTCCCCAAGGCAGCGTGCGTGCCGTCCATTCCTGCCTCCTGTCTCTTCCTCTTCCATTCAGGACTGAGGTTAGAGGCGGCGGACGGGGTGCTTCCGTCCGGTTTTTCCTCTCTTGTGCTTGGGGCTGTCCAGAATGAAATCCCTTCTGACACATCACCTGTGTGTGTTAACCCACCTAAGCATTTCTTCAGCCTGCTTGGAAAACCTCAGTGCAGACGTTCCCCAGTGTTGCACACCAGCACAGTGTCTGCACACACAGGCTCTGGCAGCCTGGGTTCCGCTCTGTACTCACTGCGGCTGGGGCATGGTGGCGAGGGTGGCAAGTCACGGTGCCCTGCACTGGTGGTGCGTCAGTGTGCACCGTCTGGCTTGGGTGGGGCCACGGGACTGAGTGGCTGGTGGCAGCCCCCCGCCTTACGTGTCCAGGATGTGTGCTGTGAAGGTGGCTCAGGGGGTATTGGAGAGATGAAGGACGCCAAGGGGCTGGGGTGACAGAGGAGGCCAGAGGCTTGCAGCAGGGCCAGCGGAGCTGAGGCAGGACCCAAAGGAGGCCGCACCTGCCACCTGGGTGCTGCCTGGGGTGCTGGGTCATGCTTCACTGCAGACACCGCAGAGGAAGTGCCAGCGGGACTTCCCACTCCCCGCTTCCCTGCCTCCTGCCTGCCTCTTGGGAGCTTAGCTCCATGGAAGTGTCCTGGCGGTGGAAGGACAGGGCCACTAGGTGCCCAGAAACCAAGGGGCACCTGGCTGACCCACATGGGCCGCCTCCAGTCACAACGGTTGTGTGCGATCTGGCTCTGCGGTAGGACTTCGCAGAACCGCGGGAACTGCCTGTGCTTCTGTCCCACGAAGGGCTGTCCGCACCCACATAGTCTGTACGCTCCAGACCGCGGCCGCCCCATGGGACATCCTGGTGCTCACCTCTCCCGTTGTCTACAGGCAGGCTCTCGGCCCCTGGGTGTCTTCAGCTGGAGGGTGAGCCACAGTGGCCATGTCTTCTGCTGGCGCCCCCATACCAGCAACTCTATTTCTCTTAGGTTTATATTTTTTAAATTTTTGTTAATGTTTATTTTTGAGAGAGAGAGAGAGAGCGTGAGCAGGGGAGGGGCAGAGAGAGAGGGAGACACAGAATCCAAAGCCGCTCCAGGCTCTGAGCCGTCAGCACAGAGCCCAGTGTGGGGTTCGAACTCCCAGACCGTGAGATCATGACCCAAGCCGAAGTTTGACGTTTAACTGACTGAGCCACCCAGGTGCTCCTCTTTTTCTTAGGTGTTGTTTTCCTTTAGCTTTGTCTGTTGGACAAAGGTAAGGAGCAGTATGAGGGACCCCAACAGCCCCCCGGGACCACATGTGGTTCTCCCACCCTGTGTGGCTGTGACCCCCAGCTAGGTTCAGGTGTGTAATGTGGTGAGGGCGCCTGCCAGGCTCAGAGCTGTGGGCCCAGGAAGCAAGTGCGCTGTGGGTGGAAAGGCCGGTGTGACCATGAAGAGCCCTCCCCGGGCTCCGTGCTGCTCTAGCCCCGTGCCACGCTCACCTTTCGAGTCCGAGCTGTGTCTCCTGAGGTAGGACTGTCCTCTGAGGACACTCAGGCCCTGGCTGGGTGGCCCGGCCGCCGCCTCCAGAGACATGCCCGTGGTGCCGACTCTGGTGGAGGCCCGGTGGCCACCTCCAGGACAGAAAAGGGCAGTGCTGTCAGCTGGCCAGGGCCCACCGGTAGGGACACACTGCTAGGCTTGGTGGCAGGGCCCAGTGTGACTGCCGCACCCCTAGGAGCCTGGCACACGAGGCAGACGCACCTCTTCTTTCCCGGCTGTGGGGGTCTTGTCTAAAGTGCCTTGTGCATCGCAGATGCGCGCACGCTGCCTCTTCCACAGGCCACCCGAGGGCTCCTCATCACTGTGCACTCAGGCAGGTCTCACCAAGGCCGCCGTCCAGCCGGACCCCGAGCCCTCCCGCTTCAGAGCTGCCTTCAGCCGTCCCGCCTCCAGACACAGGACGCAGCAAATACGGTGCCTGAAGTTCCGGGCCTGGGAAGACACTCCTGCGTCCTGGTTTTGTGGAGCACCCTTAGTTGTGTGGAGTGGAGGCAGCCTGCACGTTGCATGCCTGTCCCTGGTGCTGTTCTGGAACTGACCCCACTCCCTGGTCACTGTTCTCAGGGACTCCCTGCGAGGAGGCCTCAGCAGTGGACAGAGCGCTGTTGCTGGTGTTTGTGCTTTTCAGTGGGGCTTAGTGCCCCGTTCCCGATGGGCAGCCGAGTCCGTGGTCACGTGCTGTCCTGTGGCCCAGCATGTGGTGTCCGCTGGGGGCTGGTGAGAGCAGTTGTTGTTTCTGGAGTACTTTCAAAGGAGAGGGGATGGCTTTGCTCCAGAGTCCTAGAAGTTCGCACTGTTGCTTCTCCTGGGGTTCTAGCCGGGGCCTCAGCGTGTCCTTGCTCGGCACCGAAGTGGAGGGCTCCTAGCCTGTCCTAAGTAGTTAGGCCGTCCTGGGCAACACTGCTTGTGGGCTCTGTGTAAAGGAGAAGAACGGGTCAATATTATTTCTTTGAGCTCCTTTCCCACGTGCACCTGCAAGTGTATTCAGTTGAAATGACAAAGGGACAAGTGAAGACAGAGAATTAGAAATGAGAGTTACCTTGTGAGCTTTTAGGCCGCATAAGGCCATCCACAGTGTGAACTTATGCTGTGGCCTTTGGGTGGTCGCCCGCAGAGATCTAGAGCCCTGTGCACGTAGTTGGCCGCTGGGGATAGGTGGTGCCAGGGGTTTGGAAACCCTGGAGCCAACCGGTGGTAGCAGGAGGGGCTGAGAGGGAGAGAGTGAGGGCAGACCAGGCCACTTTGGGTCTTTCCATTTGAATGATTAATCTCATGCATTTCATTACCAGTGTTTAACAGTTCACCTGTGTGGCTCATTGTTGGATTGTATAATCTTGTCATTTCAACCGAGTGAACATTCAGCTATTTCTGCCATAACAGAATTCTAAATAACTTCTAGGAAGATTTTACCAGTAAATTTTTTTTCTTCTTGTTTTTCTTTAACTTATCTGTCTAGGTATCACTTGTAGTTTTTTACTATGAAATTATTACTTTGCGTCTTAAAGTTGGGATAAAAAACTTTTTTTTTAGTGTTTATTTTTGAGAAGAGACAGAGCGCAAGTAGGGGAGTGGCAGAGAGAGAGGGAAACACAGAATCCGAAGCAGCTCCAGGCTCTGAGCTGTTAGCGCAGAGCCCGACGCGGGGCTTGAACTCACACTGTGAGATCATGACCTGAGCTGAAGTTGACCGCTTAACTGACTGAGCCACCGGGTGCCCCTAAAGTGAGGGTTTTATAATCCAGAATCATATGTGAAAGAAGGAATAAAGGAATACGAAGGAATAAAGACTGAAGAAATCTGCACATACCTGTGGTCATTGAAAACCTTCCCATTGGGAAAAAGTTCACAGTCTTTTGCTTTCCTCTTTTCTAGGAAGAATTCCTTTGGTTATCGGAAAAAACGGGAGGAGAAGCTCACAGTGAGTACATCTAGTCCATGACAGTTTTGCAAGACTCTTAAGCCTAATTCATATTAAATGTGAGATTTAACTACATGAATGAAGGTTAAGATGTGCTGAGCTTTGCAGAAGAGGTTTTCTCCTAATCTGATGTGTGTCAGGTGATAACTGACATTGTCGCAGCCTAAAGAGGAGAAGCTGGAGGCAATTGTAAAATGCTGGTCGCTAAAGAGTTTCTGGAGTGTCCCCACACAGTACCTGCGTGTGTGTGTGCTGTGTAGTAGGCACGGCCAGAACATGGTGTGCACACACATTCGAATGAATTCTCTGTGGATAACTGGACAGTGTGTTAAATGAACTGAAGTTAATAGTTCTGACAAGCAGCATAAACTTTTCACTATAGGAATTAGTGCATCAGTAGTTTTCATTCAAAACATTTGACTTTGTATCCCCTATGTAGAAAGCATTGCTGCCTTCTGCTCTAATGGTCAGAACAGCGCACTAAGGGTGGGCCTAGGTGAATGCTGAGCACCTGAGGTGTGGCCACATTTGCTTGGGCTGATTACATAGCTTCTCCTAGGTAATGCTTCCATCAGGCTCTGGTGTGGGTTGGAGCCATACCTTTCCACGTGAAATATGCCACCTTAGGACATGTAGACACGTGGATGGATGAAAGCATGTCTATCCCCCACCCTCCGCCCCCAAGCCAGTGAGTATGTCCTGTCCCATCACAAAAGATATATTTACTGTGTCTAGAACTTAGAAAGTACAGCTTAGTAGTTAATAAAATACCCATAATTCTGCTCTGTTGGTCAGTTTCGTTTTGGGTGAGCCCTTTGATGAGTCCGTTTACACTGGTTGGTTGCAGTTGGAATTAATGACTGCCTCTAACATTTGGACTAACGAGGTAGTATCAGAGTGTGTCTTCAGACATCAGTTCCCTGAACTGAATTGTTCTGAATTGGGTTACTAAATTGCCTTCAGAGGTGACCTTTATCCCCATTGCCAGCTCTGTGAACGTTTTGTGTGCTGACTCGCATGCTCGTACCCGGGAGCCACTCGAAGGCCAGGCCCACGATGCAGGTGCATTTAGCAAGGGGAGTGCCCGTGCGGCTACCTTAGGACATTCCGGTGACTTCAGGAACTTAGAGACCGTGATCGCGTGTGCGCGCTCGGCCCGACCGAGCTGTGGGACCAGGGCCTCGTCACCTTGTGTCACACCGTACAGACCCTGAAAGCAGTGTTGAACGCCGCACCCGAGGCGAGGCCTCACCTGGAGGCGCGCCATGTTGTCACTCCCGCACCAAGGCAGCACCGCCTACCTGGTGTTCCTGCAAAATCCAGATTCAGTAAAATATTAGTGAAATCTGAATCCCTGAAAACCTGGGATCATCTCAGACAAGTGCTGATGTTCAAAATTAAGCCTCTGAGACCTGCTTTGAGGTCACTGGCCTGTGCGTAACTTAGAGCTTTGGTGAGTTAAAGAGCGCGCAAGAGCAGCCGGTAAGCGAGAGCTGGGTTCGGGCGGCAAGTCACCAAAATGCACCTGAGCCATAGGAAGGGTAAGAGGCAGGCAGGGATGCCCCAGAGAGAGAGTGCGGATTTTTTTTTTTAGCTTCCAGTGCTTCTCATTTATTTATGTATTTAAAGTTTTATCAAAGTTCAAGTGTGGCGTATTAGTTTCAGGAGCACAGTGTAGATTCAGCACTTCCGTACATCACCCGCCGTCATCACGACTGGTGCCTCCTTCAGCCTCCATTCCGTCTGGTAACCAGCATTTTGTCCTTTATATTTAAGAGTCTGTTTCTTGGTTTGCTTCTCTTTTGTTCCCTTTGCTTGTTTCTTAAATTCCACATTTGAGTGAAATCCTGTGGTATTTGTCTTTCTCTATTTCACTTAACATTACCCTCTAGCTCCATCCATTTAGTTGCAAGTGGAAAGATTTCATTTCTTTTTCATAACTGAGTAAAATTCCATTATATACATATATCGCCACTTTATCCCTTCATCCGTCACTGGACACTTGGGCTCTTTCCATAATTTGACTATTGTAGATAATAAACATCAGGGTACATTTATGCCCCTTCTAATTAGGATTTTTGTATTCTTTGGGTAAATACTAGGTAGTACGATTGCTGGGTCATAGGGTAGTTCTATTTTTAACTTTTTGAGGAACCTCCAGAGCAGCAGCACCAGTTTGCATTCCCACCAGCAGTACAAGCGGGCTCCCCTTTCTCCTCATCCTCGCCACGTCTGTTGTTTCGTGTGCTGTAAATTTTAGCTGTTCTGATGGGTGTGAGGTGGTCTCTCCTTGTGGTTTTGATTTGCGTTTCCCTGATGATGAGTGATGTTGAGCGTCTTTTCACGTGTCTGTTGGCCATCTGGATGTCGTCTTTGGAGAAATGTCTGTTCATGTCTTCTGTTTTTTAATTGGATGATGTTTTTTGGGTGTCAAGTTTTAGAAGTTCTTTATGTATTTTAGATACTAAATCATTAGCTACGTCATTTTCAGATAGCTTCTCCCATTCTAAAGGTTTTCTTTTAGTTTTTTAGATTGTTTCTTTCACTTTTTGTCTTGAAGTTCTAGTAGTTTGTTTTTGCTTTTATTTCACTTGCCTCAGGAGACATATCTAGTAAGATGCTGTGGACAGTGTCAAAGAGGTTACTACCTGTGTTGTCTTCTAGAATTTTTATGGTTTCAAATGTCACATTTAGTTCTTAAATCCAGTTTTAAGTTTATTTTTGTGTATGGTGTAAGAAAGTGGTCCAGTGTCATACTTTTGCATGTTGCTGATCAGTCTACCCAAGACCGTTTGTTGAAGAGACTGTTTTTTTTCCCCCCATTGGCTATTCTTTGCTGCTTTGTCGCAGATTAATTGACCACATAATTGCAGTTTATTCCTGGGTTTCCTCTTCTGTTCTGTTGATCTCTGTGTTCCAGTACCGTGCTGTCTTGATCACTACAGCTTTGTAATGTAACTTGACGTCCAGAATTGTGATGCCTCTTGCATAGCTTTTCTTTTTCAAGATTGCTTTGGGTGTTCAGGGTCTTTTGTGGTTCCACACAAATTTTAGACTTTGTTCTAGCTCTGTGAAAAATGCTGGTGTTATTTTGATACAGGATTAATAAAATGTGTAGATTGCTTTGTGTAGCATGGACATTTTAACAGTATTTATTCCATGAGCATGGAATGTCTTTCCATTTCTTTGTATCATTTTGTTTTCTTTCACCAGTGTTTTATAATTTTCAGAGTATACGTCTTTCACTTCTTTAGCTAGGTTTATTCCTAAGTATCTTGTTTTTGGGTGCAATTGTGTTTTGTTTTTTTTATTTATTAAAAATTTTTTTAATGTTTTTATCTTAGAGAGAGAGAGAGAATATGGGTGGGGGAGGGGCAGAGAGAGAGAGGGAGACACAGAATCCGAAGCAGGCTCCAGGCTCTGAACTGTCAGTAAAGAGCCCCATGCAGGGTTCAGACTCATGAACCACGAGATCATGACCTGAGCCAAAGTCAGACGCTTAATCTACTGAGCCACCCAGGTGCCCCATTTTTAATATTTATTTTGAGAGAGAGCACACGGGCAAGCAGGCGAGGGGCAGGCACAGACAGAGAGAAAATCCCAAGCAGCCTCCGTACTCAGTGCAGAGCCCAACGTGGGGCTCAAATCTCAAATCCCAATGTGAGATCATGACCTGAGCCAAAACCAAGAGTTGGACACTTTTACCCACCGATCCACCCAGGTACCCCCAAGTTTTTCTTTCGTTCTTTATTTATTTTAGAAAGAAGGCATGTACCTGCGATCAGGGAATGGGCAGAAAAGGGAAATAGAAAATCTTAGCAGGCTCCATGCTCAGCATGGGCCCCAAAACAAGGTTCAGTCTCCTGACCCTGAATTCATGACTTGAGCCAAAATCAAAAGTCGGACACTCAACCAGCTGAGCCATCCAGGTGCCCTGGCATATCAGTTTTCATGATGTCTCTTATTGTTTGTATTATCTCTGTGATGTTGGTATTTCTCCTGTCTCATTTGTAATTTTATTTATTTGGGTCCTTGCTCTTTCCTTTGTGATAATTCTGGGGGGTTATCCATTTTGTTAACTTTTTCAAAGAATCAGCTCCTGGTTTCATTGATCTGTTACTGGTTTTTGTTTTTATGTGTTTTTTAAGCTTATATCATTTATTTCTGCTCTAATCTTTATTATTTTCCTCTTCCTGCTGGCTTGAGGCTTTGTCTGTCCTTTTTCTAGCTCTTTTGGATGTCAGGTTAGATGTTTATTAAAGATTTTGCTAACTTCATGAGGTAGCCCTGTATTGCTACCTGCTTCACTGTTTGAACCACTTTTGCTGCATCCCAGAGGTTTGGGACCATTGTGTTTTCGTTTTCATTTATTTCTGTGTGTGTGTGTGTGTGTGCGTGTGTGTGTGTTAAATTTCTTTTGATTTCCTGGTAAACGACTTCAGTCTTTAGTACCATGTTCTTTAACTTCCATGTATTTGAGGGCTTTCCAATTTTTTTTCTTTATTCTTAAAATTTTTTTTTTTAATGTTTATTTCTTTTTGAGAGAGACTGCTGTCAGCACAGAGCCCGATGTAGGGTTTAAACCTACGCACCACGAGATCATGACTGAGCCGAAGTCGGACACCCAACTGCCTGAGCCACCCAGGCGCCCCTCCAATTTTTTTTTCTTGTGGTTGACTTCTAGTTTAATAGTGTTGTGGTCTGAAAATATGCATGGTATGATTTCAGTGTTTTTTTATTTGTTGAGTCCTGATTTGTGACCGAGTATGTAATGTATTTTGGAGACTGTCCCATGTGCACTTGAAAAGAATGTGTATTCTGCTGCTTTAGGATGGAATGTTGTAAATGTCTGTTAAGTCCATTTGGTGAGTAGGTCATTTAGGGCCACTGTTTCCTTGTTGGTTTTCTGCTTAGATGATCTGTCCATTGCTGTAGGTTGGGTATCAAAGTCTCCTTTATTACTATTATTATTGATTAGTCCCTTTTGGTTATTAATTGACTTCTATATTTGGTTCTCTCACATGGGGTGCATACATATTTACAGTTGTTAGCTCTTGTTGGAGAGAACTGTTGATTAGGATACAGTGCCCTTCTTCTTCGTCTCTTGTTACAGTCTTTGGTTTAAGATCTAGTTTGTCTGATAGAAGTATGGCTACTCTGGCTTTCTTTTGATGTCCATGAGCATGCGAGATGGTTCTCCATCCCCTCACTTTCAATCATCAGGTGTCTGTCTCTTCAGTCCACAGTGAGTCTCCTGCAGGCAGCATATAGATTTTTTTTTTTTTAATCCGTTCTGACATCCTATGTCTTTTGATTGGAGTGTTTAGTTTGTTTATATTCAAAGTAATTATTGTGTATTTTGTGCTGTTTTATTACTTGTTTCGTTGTTGTTTCTGGAGATTTTTCTGATCCTTTTTTGTCTTTGTCACTTTTGGTCTTTCCACTCAAAGAGTCCCTTTTAATATATCTTGCAGGGCTGGTTTAGTTGTCGCGAACTCCTTTTGATTTTGTTTGTCTGGGAAACTCTTTATCTCTCCTTCCATTCTGAATGATAGCCTTGCCGGGTAGAAAATTCTTGGTGGCAGATTGTTCTCATTCAGAACACATCCATCCTGGCCGGCCTAGTTACTGTTGAGGTATCTCCAACTCACCTCCTGTGTTTTCCCTTGTAAGTTAAGGACTTCTTTTGTCTGGCTGCCTTCATCTCTTGATCTTGCAAAATTAACTACAATAAGTTTTGGTGTTGGCCTGCTTTTGTTGATTTTGAGGGGAGTTCTTTGTGCTTCCTGGATATGGACGTCTGTTTCCTTTCCCAGGTTTGCAAAGTTTTCAGCTGTTCCTTGCTCAAATACATTTTTGGGCCCCTTTTCTCTCTCCTTCTGGGACTCCTATAATATGAATGTTTTTATGTTTGATGGAGTCACTGAGTCCCCTAAGTCTATTTTGTGTTGCAGAAATTCTTCTTTCCCTCTTGTTAATTGTCAGTATTTTCCATTATTTAGTCGTCTTCTTTTTTTTTAATGTTTTTTAATTTATTTCTAAGAGAGAGAGAGACAGCGTGAGCAGGGGAGGGTCAGAGAGAGAGGGAGTCACAGACTGAAACAGCCTCCAGGCTCCAAGCTGGCAGTCAGCACAGAGCCTGACGCGGGGCTCGAACCCACGAACGCAAGATCATGACCCAGGCGAAAGTCAGACGCTTAACTGACTAAGCCACCCAGGCGGCCCCATTATTTAGTCTTCTAAGTCACTAATTTATTCTCTTGTTTTCTTCCAGCCTTGTGCTCATTGCATCAAGCCTGTTTCTTATCTCAGTTTTTACATTCTTCATCTCTGATTCTTTTTTTAACTCTCATATCTCTGTGGTAAGGGTCTCCCTGATACCTTCTTTTCTCAAACCCAGTGAGTATCCTTATGATTGTTGTTTAAAATTCCCATCAGGTATGTTACTTATATCTGTTTTGCTTAGATCGCTGGCCGTGCCCCTATCTTGTTTTGTCGTTTCAGATGAATTCCTTTGAGAGAGAATGGGGTTTTTGTCAGTGTGGGTACTTGCCACCTCTTGAGTTCTAACAGACCTCGTCTAGGTTCTGTCTCTGTAGGGAGTAATTTTCCTGTTGGTGAAGGTAGCTGGGCAGTGCTGGCCCTTCCCAGCACGTGAGTTCGTGGCAGCATTGCTCCCGCTCGCCCGCACCTACTCGCGGACGCCTGCCTGCCACCTGCACGCCTGTCCCCGTTCTGCTCCCTGTCTTCTTTAACCAAGGAACTGGGCACCCATAGAACGGCTTGTAGCTTGTTAAAGCAGTTTGCTTTGATAATTTTTTAGTAAAAATACATCATTGCATTTCTCTTGGGATCTTGGGTTTATAAATTATATTATTCTGAGTTTATTTTCTTGAAGTCGAAGAATCTGATTAAAATCTGTTGTCAAATACCATGTTTTTACATAGTAAATCAGTTTTCAGATAACTGAAGCCCATTTCCCCCTTGTTAAACCATTTTTCAATGGAAATCTGTGTAAAATTCTTACACAAGTTTTAGAGAGTTGAAAGTGGCATTTTTGGGTTTATTTCTTTCACTGTCTTCATTATAATTTAGAAGATAGGCTCTCCTGTAGTAACACAGACCTTGTCTGGACAGGAGTAGGGTCAGGGTCTAGACTCAGGCCCTTGTGATGTTCGAGCAGTGGGGCCAGGTTGTTCCCCAGTGCTCCCTTGCTTGTCTGTCACCATGTCTGTGCCATCCTCAGCTGCACGCCTGTGTCCACCTGGTCTGTGTCGGCCAACTGTGGACCCGGAACGGGACAGTCGGAATCTCAGAGAAGTGGCTCTATACAGCCGACGACAGCCTCAGGAGGTCGAGCTCTACAGCTTGTTCCTGATGGTTGCAGGCGCCTAATAAATGATTTTTGATTAGGTGACCAAGTGTTGAGATTGTTGGGTGACCTCTCTGTTGTCTTCAGGCAGAGGCGGAAGTCAGAAGGCCAGAGAACGGATTGTTTGCCTTCCTCTTCTGCTGTGTGTCTGTGTTATCTTGCAGTCTACACTTGTGCAGCATGACGGTGTTGTTCTCTTTCAGAGGAGTCAAACTCAGTCTCCGACGCCACCGAGGCCCCCATCCCCGAGCTTTGAGTTAGGACTGTCCAACTTTCCTCCGCTGCCTGGAGCCGCAGGCCACCTGAAGACTGAGGACCTGTTTGAAAACAGGCTGTCTAGCTTCTTAATAGGATCATCAAAAGAAAGGGTAAGATCTGTATCGCTGATGTTCGCTTAGTGCTGAGTTTGGGTCCAGTGCTTCTCTCAGCTCTCCCTAGGGCAGCTGTTTGCACACAGAGGAGGTTCAGAGAGGGCAAGTGACTTGCAAAGGCCACATGGATTCAGAGTAGTTGGGTCAGGGCTGAACCTGGGACTAGACCCTCTCAGACCGTTCCCTTGCTGCCTGCCGAGGCCAGAGGTGGACACCTGTGTCGTGTGCCACACGGACCCCCTCTCTCACTGCACACTCAGACTGCACTTTTATTGTTGTTATTCAGAACCTGCCTTTATTTTTTTCAAGTCTACAAAATAAACACCTGAAGTATAATGGAAGTGACATAATTTTTAGTAATCGGCATCGCTAAAGGGAGGCCTGGAATGATCTTACTGCAACTCGTGGCTATGGCCAGCTCTGCGGGCCGCTGCCCTGGCTGTCCTCACTCTTCTGTCCTGAGGGCGGGCCCCACAATCAGGGGCTCCTGACCTCAGAGAGGGTTAGTCTGCAGCGCTCCTCCTGGGGCCCGCGATTGTGAGGTGTGGAGGTCTGTGCTGCTGCTGGGCGTGCTCTGCGGCACTCAGCTGAGCGCTCGGCTGGGTCGGGGCGAGGAAGCTGTCAGGTCCCCGTGGCCACATTTGTCCTCGAGCTCCCTCCTGGCTCTCCACCAGTCTCCTCGTGTCTCTGTCCAGTGGAAGCCCATGCACCTGCTGCCCCCAGACGAAGGCCTCTGGGTTGGGACAGGCTCCGCCTTGCAGCCACACCCAGGCTGTGGACCCTTGCACGGCCACCGCAGAGCAGCCCAGTGACCGGGCCAGCGCTCGTGGCAGGGTTCAGGCCTCGTCCAGGTGCTGCGTGGCTATTGCTCCTATTTTGTATCTAAATGTTTATGTATTTATATTTACTTTTACTTACCTGTTTTTTAATGTTTATCTTGTTTTTGAGAAAGAGAGACATTGTGGATGAGGGGCAGAGAGATAGAGATGGGACCCGATGTGGCCTCTGCACTGACAGCAGCGAGCCCAGTGAGGGGCTTGAATTCATGAACCGTGAGGTCATGACCTCAAAGTCAGACACTCAACCGATTGAGCCACCAGGCGCCCCTATTTGTTTCTTTTGAGAGGGGGTGAGGAGGGGCAAAGAGAGAGTGTGTGTTTTCGTTTTTTGTTTTTTTGAGGTTTACTTTTGAGAGAGAGAGGGTCACAGAATCCGAAGCAGGCTCCAGGCTTTGAGCTGTCAGCACAGAGCCTGACACAAGGCTCAAACTCCCCAACCATGAGATCTGACCAGAGCCAAAGTCGGACACTTAGCCCTGAGCCATCCTGATGCCCGGAGAGGAAAATCTTAAGCAGGCTCCGTGCTGTTAGTGCAGAGCCGAGCATGGGGCTCAGTCCCGTGAACCGTGAGATCACAACCTGAGCTGAAATAAAAAATTAGACGCGTAACTGTTTGAGTCACCCAGGCACCTCTGTATGATTTATTTTTTGAAGACCGATGGCTACGTGTAAAAAGTGTCAGCCAGATCGCACACTCAGGTCGAGGCCCTGCAGCACGTCTCTCTGTCCCCTGGTGCCTGTGTGAAGACTAGTGGGGACCCTGGGCGGGGCCGCAGCACTGCCCTGCTCACCTTGCGCGTCCGTCCCCGTTCTCCGTCAGTCCACTTCTGAACCTTTTATCTGCTAGGAAAGTGGAATCATAAGAAAATGTTACATTTGCACTTAATCTCACTTCCAGGGGCGCCTGGGTGGCACAGTCCGTTAGGCATCCGACTTCGGCTCAGGTCATGATCTCGCGGTTCGTGGGTTTGAGCCCCATGTCGGGCTCTGTGCTGACAGCTCAGAGCCTGGAGCCTATTTCACATTCTGTGTCTCCCTCACTCTCTGACCCTCCCCTGCTCATGCTGTCTCTCTCTCTCTCAGAAATAAATAAAACATTAAAAAAAAAAAAAAAGTCTTACTTCAGCTACATATTAATCACGTAGTAGGAAAGGGACTGCGTTTGTGTAGCGTCGCCATGCATGGGGGTCACTGGCTGGAATAAGAGCTCCAGCGTTATTCACATCTTCGCCCCATGATAGGGCGCACATTAACGTGATTGTGCCAAGCCTTGGTTTCCTTGTCTGTTAAAGTGAGAATTCACACACCTGCTTCCAGGGGATGGTTTGTGCATTCAGGCGGGAAGTGTGCCCCCACCCGTTACCCATCAAGAGACCCCCAGACTTCTGTCTGTACTGAAGTGTTGATCTTCTGGGTTTTGGTTACAAGACTGAGTTGTGTGGGAATTAGGTTGGAAACTCGAGTGTTGCGCGTGCCAGGCTCTGCTGGGCTCTGGTGTGTCAGGAACAGGGTGCCTCTGAGATTTATTCCATAGAGAAAAGGAGCTTGTGGAGGAGTAGAGTGGAAGCCCGAGGGTGGCCCCGGTCACAGGAGGGAAGAGGTGTTTGTGGGCGGAGCAAGGGCTCCCCGGAGGCCAGGGCTCTGCTGCTGCTGCTGTTGGCTAGCGGCGTCTTCCAGCCGCTGCCCTGGTGGGCGCCGCACATTCAGCTCAGGGAGAGTGACCCTGGGCCTGGGGAGGAAGGCAGGAAGCCGCCTTGTCATTCAGACCAGGACTGTTACCGGCGTGTTTAAGGTCGCTCTGAGAGAGCTGGGAGGGCTGCTCCTCCACCCACCTTCAGCTGTCACCCTGGTTTTCAGGGCCTGAATGCGGACGCAAGCACGAACACGCTCCGTGCGGTGAGCCCCAGAGAGCCCTTAGCCCCGGCTGCCTGCACGCTGTCCGCAGCCTGCGGGCGCTCCCCCTCCCCCGCCCGCCCGCCCGAGTAAGTACCGCCTGCCGCCCGGCCTCCGCGCTGTCCTGTGCCCTTGCCTTTTGTGTGGGGGGATTCACACCGTGGGCGGCATTTTTACAGGGATCCCAAGGTGGTGGAGAAGCAGAGGGAGACCTCGAATGTGGACAGACTTCCTTCTGCCCTCACTACGACAGCGAGTAAATCGGTGCAAGTGAATGGCGCTGCCACGGTAGGTGCCCCGCAGCCCTTCTCACCCCCCCGAGGAGGGGTCGGTGTGGGAAGAAGACCGTCCCTTTCCTGCGTCACTTACCCGCTGTGGAGTCGGATTTGATGCGTGTTTTTTATGTGTGTGCACGTGTTGTGCTTTCTGTACCCAGTACCTCGCGTATTGGCTGCTGACTTCCTGCCTCTTTCTCACTGCCGCTGCCCGGGGGCCTTTCTGCTTCTCTGTCGCTTGAGCGAGGTTGTCTGCCAGTCTCTGGACTCCCGCGTTGTCCGTGGATTCCGCTTAACTGGGGCTGGTGCTGTCGCAGCGGGTGCCCCTGCTCCCACCCCGGGAGGCTCCGTCCTGGCCGCGGGCCCCTTCCGCTCGTCTCCCCGCGGCTTCACCCTCGGTGCGCCACCCTGCTTGCTGTGATTTGTGTGGTCCTCTGTGTGATCTTGGGTGAGCTGCTGTCGTTGGCATTTGGGAGTTAAACCCTTACTGTCTACAGGCTTGAATCTTTAAAGAAAAATTTTTTACAGATTATAATTATTTTTAACTTCGTAAATGGCTTATGGATGTGAAATAGTTTTGAGTTTCTTTTCTTCTATTTAGCCTTCAGCCTTCTTCTACTTACCTGAAAAATTAGCTTTTTTTAAAAAGTTTTTTTTTTTAAACTTTATTTTGAGAGAGAAGAGAGTGAGCTGGGGGAGGGCCCGAGAGAGAGAGAATCTCAAGCAGTTCCCATGTTCCTGATATGGGACTCGATCCCACCACCCTGGGCTTACGGCCTGAGCTGAAAGAGCCGAAATCAAGATTCAGACTCTCAACTGGCTGAGCCACCCAGACTCCCCTTTTTAGAACATTTAACTCTGACTTCACCTTTTCTGGATCCAAATTCCACACCACCAGCCTCCAGTAGTTTGAAGTGGGCACAGACATTATTTGAAGTTTTTTGGCAAGTAAGGGGCTACATCACGTTCGGGCGGTCCAGGAAGCCCGTGCCGTGTGCCGTGGCATGCTTGGGAGGGAGCGAGGGCAGAGAAAGCGGATACTGTTCTTGCCTCTTTCCTGGAGCACCGTTTCTCACACCCCCTTGGAGGCCTCCGTGTGGCGAGAGTGCGCAGAGGCCAGCACTGTGTGTCTCAGCACCTTTTCTAGTTCTACCCATTTTTACAGGATGTTTCTGGAGTGTCTTGGAAGGAAGCCTGTGTTGCAGGAAAACAGAAGTTGTTGATATTTCCGGACTTTTACAGGCAACGGTACTTTTGAATGTGGAATTTGGCTACTGCTGAAAACTTTGTTCACTTTTACCTGAAGTAAACTTTATTTTCACGTTTTTGAAGACTTCATTTTGTGTACGTAATCCCAGCGTTGTGTCTGTTTCCCAGGAATTGCGAAAACCCAGCTACGCGGAAATCTGTCAGAGGACGAGTAGAGAGCCTCCGTCTTCCCCGTTGCAGCCCCCAAGAGAACAGAAGCCAAACGCCGTCGGTTGTGGGAAGGAAGAAAAGAAGCTTGCGGAGAGAGAGCCCCCTGCCCCCAAGTCCAACCCGGGACCACCCAAAGACCAGAGGAGGCCGCCGGGCCGCCGGCCCTCGCCCCCGGCGGCCGGGAAGCGTCCACACAGAGAACAGAGCACTCCTCCTAAGTCCCCTCAGTGAGCGCCGAGGTCTGGGAGGGCTGTGAGGAACTGAGGTCGCCACAGCTCAGCACTGTCCTGCGCGGGGCCGAGAGTGAGCCGCTGGTTAGGAGCTTGCAGCGTAGATGGGCCGGTGAGGTGCCTGCAAGTGGTGTTTCTTCCCTGAGTTGGATTTTCCCCCCTCTTGAAAAAAATCTATTTTTCAGGATTTAATTAATATAAACCTTATTTTAGGTTGGTGCTTAACTGGAGGTGATGCATAAGTCTGATTTTTTTCAGGATAGAAAATGCATTTATCCTAACAAATTGATATTTTTATTAAGCCTCCATGTGGCTATGAATGCAAGCTATATATAGTGAGTTTTTCTAAATTAAGCGGAACTATGCTACTTCATTTTTTTAAAATACCTGGTTAGCAAGTGCATATCTCGGAGATGTCCAGGCTGACGGGTGGGCTGAGGGTGGTCAGGGTCGCGGTGGAGGCAGCACAGGCAGTGTGGCCTGGAGAAGGGTGGGGTCAGGCGGTGCCCTTGCTGGCCTGGGGGTTGTGCTGCGCTCAGAATCTTAGCAGGTGACCTAGCGGGGGTTGGGTTGGGTTGGGTTGGGTTGGGTTTTGTTTTTTTGTTTTTTTTTGTTTTTTTTTTAAGTTTAGCCTGTTTTTGATCTACTGGGCAAGATGCACCCAAGAGAGCCCTGAAACCGTGAGTTTTTATGTGCTGCAAGCAAGTAACCAGCCTCTCAATCCAGACTCCGTGGCTGTTATGTAAGATAGAGTCAAAGCACATTGTGAATAGAACCTACATGAAAACGTAAACCTGGTTGGCCACCGACGCGTCACCGTGAAATTGTACCCTGATGTGGTCTTGGTCCTGAGAGCTGGCCCGGGGGGGGCGTGGGAGCCACCGTGGCTGTTGCCATGGCTGTGGCTGCCGCGGCTCCCCCGCCTTAGCCAGCTCTGCGGGAGCCTCCCGTACCTCTGTGTTGGCACGCAGTGGAAGTGTTGCTTAAGTCGTGAGAGAGGTGTGTGCGGTGCCCGTGGCAATGGGGCCGACAGTCCCCTCGGAGACGAGGGTCTCACCGACTCCCTTCCGGAAGTGCTGCACTCTAACACGCATGCACTAGCGCTAGCAGTGGGTAATAAAGTTCAATATAAATTATTTTCTTTTAAGATGCCTAAATTCTTTCTTTGAGTATTCTAAGCAGCAGACTTAAGATATTTCCTGCTAAATGTAACCATACAGTTTATTCCACAAAATGTTATTTAACAACACTGAGGGTTTTTTTAAAAAAATTATTTCCATCCAATATTTAAAGACTTGAATTTTATTTAAACTTGAAAATGACTTTGCCTTAACTTTTGTAGAAGACAGCTTAGAGTTGGCGGAGACCGGCCCCCAGGTGGGCGAGCGGGCTCCAGAGCCGCTCAGCCACGGGGGCCGCCACCAGGGCGTCTGAGTGAGCGCTCCGTAGTGCGGGAGCCGGGCCGGCAGCGGTGTCCGGGACGGACCCTGAAGATCTGCAGCAGCTGACCTTTCTCAGATTGTTGAGAAACCCTGTAAATGCAAATAGTCGATACTGTATTAAATATGTGCACCTGGGAGTGTGTGCTTTGCTTGTACAGTTGTAAATAATGAGAACATATTAAAAAGGTACCCTAAAGAGAAAAATCTGATAAAAATTATTGATATATTATAAATGTTGCTATTGAGCTGGATGTAGATAAAACTAAATGTTGTGGTTTGAATATTATTTTAATTTGTTGAGGTGTTTTTCTTTTTCTCTTATGCTGGTGTGTTGGACTGATTCTCCTCTTTGCTGCTGCAGAAGGGAAACGGAAAGTCCTGTTAAAGCCCTCTGACGTCTTCATGCTCTTCTTAAAAGTCTGTAAATATGTACTAATCATAGCTAATGTGAAAGCGTAATGTAGGAAGCAGAAACTGGGAGGATCTTCAGGAGAACGTAAAAGATAATCTACTTAAAATCACAGATAGCTGTGTGCGATTCGCCCTGCCAGAGGAGAACGCCCTGGTGCGCTTGACCGTGTCCTACAGAGAAACTGCCAGTACTCAGATTTTACCTAGAAAAACGCAGTGCTAGGATGTTGCAGATGCCTGTAAAAGGAACGTGGGGATTCATTTTTTTTTTTTAATAGTTGAGGGATTGTGGACTTAAAAAATCAGGAAGATCTGACCGGACACCCCAGCTGATGAGTACTGTGAGAAGAGTTGGAAAGGCAAGCCCCAGGAGGTCCGCGCGGCGTGGTCTTGGCTGGAGGAGGGAGCAGATGCCGTCAGCCTTCGTCATCCCCAAGCCACAGACCTGTGAGGCCTGTGGGGCTGAGATGCTGGTTTCCAGGAGCGACGCATTGTCGTCGTCTCCCCCCGCCATCAGCGGGAGTGTGAGTGTGTGCCGGAGCCGGCTGCTGCCCACGGGATGGAGGGGGTCGCTCCTGACGGCGGCGGGTCCCGCTGCGCCCGTGTCCGCACCTCACTGCAGCTCCTGTCCCCGTGGCCAGAGTCTGCCGCATCCAGATTTGCAACCTCGCCTTGGTGTGATTTTTTATAGCACCCTTTTTAATTAAGCAAACATGATATGCCAAATAGCTATATTATGTCAAAAAAACCCCACCTTTCTGAGATCCCTATAAGATCTTCCACTCACAGAAGAGGAGGGGAGCCGTCACAGGAGGAGGCTGGGACACAGCCCGGGGTCGGCAGCCCTGGCGCAAGCAGCCGGCAGTCTGAGGCTTTTTCCGTTTTCAGAGACATCACTCTTTCCTTTCCTCTCCTCAGCAGTACCTCAGGGCGTAGAGTCAGAGATACAGCAGTCACAGGTGACATTTTAACTTGTGAAATTGTGTGAGGATACTTCTAACTTGGAGAGAGAGGGATGAGAATCTGGCCACGTTTCACCAGACATGAATTTCAAGTAGAGTAGTTGCTTTTTAAGAGTTTGTGTCCCGATGTTCCTGGTCTGGCCCTCCGGTCCTCGCATCACTGATTGTCACTAGCGGGTGGCAGGGAACGTTTCCTGTTGCTGGATTAGCCAGGAGCACACGGTTTACATTTAAACACCGGCTCCGTTTGTTCCGATGGCAGCGGGCAAGGAAGGTGCGCGTCCGTGCGCCTGCCGCCCGCGAGCTGCAGTCGGGCGCTCGTGCGCTTCGTGGCCTGTCACCCGGGGCGCGGCAGACAATCCAAGTCAGGAGCAGAGCGGGATGTAATACGGAAGCTTTCTTGAGGGCTTTTGTTTTTGTTCTACTTATTTTCATTAAGACTGGAATCAAGCTTACGTGTAAACTATTGGTAATTTAAGTTTCCTTTTGTGTCATTCGGTGTAAAACTGTCTAATTTGAAAATGTAGGTTATGAAAAATAAAGATTTAGGCACTGTTCAATTTTTCTTTTGATTATTTTTAAACTAAAACTTCTTCAAGAATACATCTTTTTAAAAAATAATTTTCGTGTCTTCCCATCAGTGTACGTGAAAATGAAACATGGCTGTTTGCCTCCAACTTGTGTTTGGTTCATCACGGCGCCTCGCACACTGAGTGTCTGCAGCGTGAGGGTCCCAGCAGGCGCAGTGGTTAAAGGCATGCGGGGGAGCACTAAATCCAAGATTTGCACAAAGATAAATATCCCCGTGTCAGGATCTTTTGTTTCTTGTTAAACGGCCTGTCTTCCCTGAGTTGTTCCCGTAGAGTCACTTGATGATGGGTCCCTTTTGGTTCTCAATCAGGTGTGAGCCTCAGAAACAAAGTAACTGACTTACCCCTAAATACTGGGGATGCCAGCACTGCCCAAAGCTGAAGGGACGGACATGTTAGTATGTCACCGAGCTGATGCACACGGGTCTACTTAGATGTTAATGGACTGATTTTTCTCGTCTGTGAACTGCCTGTTCATATCCTTTTCCCATTTTTCTGCGGCGTTACCTTTTTCTTACTGACGTGTTCTCGATCCATTCTGGCTATTAATTCTTTGTCTGTTATGTATGTTACAAGTATTTCCCCTCAATCTCTACCAGTTGTCTTAACTTTTTTAGAGTATGTTTTATCTTACAGTTTTTAATTATCATGTAGTAAAATTTATCAATCTTCTCCTTTCCAGTTCTAGCGTCTTGGTCTTGTTTATGAAGTATTTCCCTACTCTGCAGGCGTAAAGATAATCGTGTGTGTGTGTGTGTGCGTGCGTGCGTGCGCGTATGCGTGCATTCAGTCTGTCTGGAATTGCTGGCCTGTATGTTGTGTGTGTATGGCCTGGGGTAAGAACCTAATTCTGCTTTCACTGTACAGAATATATTTTCTCCGTGTCGCCTATTTGTCTTCCTCCGTGATGTGCGGTGCCATCTTGTTCCGTAGAGAGGCTCCGCAGGTGCCTGCGTGTGCCTGGGCACTCTGTTCTTCATGGTCTCTGGTTCTCCTTCTCTCTTGACACCATAGGGTTTCATTCAGCCGTCACTTGGCATTGCTAGGGATTGCTTTTGTGGAGCTCCTCACAGCAGTAATTGAACGTGCTCCATGAAGGCAGGAAGTGAGCCCTCCTGACCACCTCTGTACCCCTGTTCTTAGTACACTGTCTGCAACATAATAGATGCTCAATAAATGTTAAATCGCGAATATTTATTGAGTATGTATTCTTTGTGCACAGCACTGGCCTGGAAGACTTGGAAAAAATAGGGCAGTGAGTTGCTTCACTTTTTCCATGTCAAGCTCCCTACCCAGCCTGGTGGCTTGAAATGACCATCACACATCAGGGTTTGCTGCTGTAGGCTCAGCTCAGTGGTTCTGCTGACCCTTGGCCATACTCGCTCATGGATGTGGGGTTGGGGGGACACGGATCTCATCACCACGTGCTGCTCGTCTGGGCCAGCCTGTGCTCTCACGGGTGTGGGAAGGTGCAAGAGTTGAACCCCAGGGTTTAAGCCCCCCTTCCAGAGAAGCTGAAGTTGTTGCGTTCCTTGGTATAGCCACGTCTCTTATTAACATTAAAGTCCTGTGTTTTTCTGAATCATGGTGTAAAAGGGACAGTGGAAGAAAGTGCCTCCGGCAGATGGCCACGGGCTGTGGGGCCTGACGCGCTGTGAGCCCCAGTGTTGCCTAGTGGCCTGTCGGTGGCCTCACTTCGGGCTGTCTGGGGCTTCCTCTGACACACTGTTCCCGGCCCGCCAGGCAGAGGCAGGGAGGAGGTAACGGAAATCAGAACAACGGACCTGCCGTTCAGGTTCTGCGTGTTTGCGGACCAGAGACTGGGGCATGGCTAGTGCGTTGGGTGCTTGCCGGGTGGACCTGGCCCCTGCGCCCCCACAGTCCTGCTCTGAGCGGAAGTGGAGCCGGGAGCCACAAGCAAAGGGAGGTCAGCTGGGTCCTCGGTTCGGGTGGTTACCAGGGGAGGCCACCTGTGAGCAGACCGAAGGAGGGAAGGCTTTCCACGGCAGGGGCTGGCGATTGTGTATCCAGGAGGCGGAGATGCAGCCCCCGAGGGTGTAGGGGTGTCCCTGGCACGGAAAGGGCCCCCAGTGCCTGGGTTCCTCCTACGCCAGGTTTCCTCTGAGCCACCGTGGCCGCCTTGCTTAGCTGAAACTCCTGGCTTAGTCACTGTGCTGTCAGCACAGAGGCCCCGTACGTGGTGAGCAAGGGCCCTCCAGAACGTTGAGAAACAAAGCGGGTGGCCATTCGTCCAGCAGAGCACTGGCCCTGCTGCCCCAGCCACAGGACGCAGGGGGCATGCCCAGTACGCTCACAGCGCCAGCAGCACCGCGGCTCCCGAAGTGGCCCGGCTGTGTGGCTCGGATCGCTGGGCCTCCAGCTCCCAGACAGCTGGGATCCCCCCAAGGGATGAAGAGCCGTCCGCGCCTGTCCCGGGGCCAGCCAGCGGCGGTGACCCCGGGAAGGGCGGCCCCCGCAGCCAGCGATGCGTCTGGCCCAAGGTGATTGGAGTCCCCGTGTCTAAGTGTAGGAGAGGATGTGAGACGCAGGACCAAGCAGGGCGTCACACATGGCCAGGGTTTCGGGGCAGCAGTGCCGTCCGCGGCCCACGGCCCACGGCCCACGGCCCACGGCCCACGGCGCTAGAGTAGCCCCTTGTGTCAGCGACTGTGCGGGCCTGCGCCCTGCAGCAAGCTGGCTGCTAGACCGGAGAGCAGGGCCCCTGAAACCACACCAGGAGACGCTTCCTCTGGGGACAAGGTTCTTGTAGCTTGGGCCTCATTTGCAAAGTCAAATGAAGATTTCTTCCTGCTGACTCTCTTCCCATGAACTTGGGGTTCAGGTGGGGGGTGGTAAGGATGCAGAGGGTTGTTGTCAAGAATTAATTCACAGTCAAAAGGTGCTTGTGGTTAATGGGCATGCAGGTCACGAGAGGTGGGGGAGGCAGGCGGACCCGCAGAAGCCGGGGACCGGTGCCCGAGTCAGGAGGCCACCGCTGCACGCTCCCCCTTGGCTCGGGTTTGCTCTGCTGCTTCCTTAGGATCCGAGAGGGCCGGTTCATAACCGCCCCGAGGCAGGCGCTCCCCGCTGTACACGCCCCTGGGAGCGGAGTCCCTCCTCTTTGTACGTTTACATTCTTCGTCCTGGGGAGTATGTACAAGTGAGTCCTTCCTCTCCAGGGCGCGGGACAGTTTCCCGCTGTCTCTGTGTCACCGGACCCTGGTCTGGTTCCACTGTGGTCAGAGAGCGCACCGGACGACCTGGGCGACCGGGCCGGCTCCGCCGCGGGACCCCCGGGGCCTGGAGGAGAGCGCAGGAGGCACCCGCGGGCCGCCCTGCCCCCCGGGGGCTCGCGCCCTCCTCCCAGCTCCGGCGGCGCTCGGACGGGGTGCTCAGGAGCCTGTTTGGCGCCTGCACTTGAGGATGGCTGCGTGTTCTTGCGGGGTCCATCCTGCGACCGCTCGGTAATGTCCCTCGGGTTCGCAGGCTCTGCCGGCTTCCTTTACTTGACGTTAGTGTACTGCTCCTGCCTTTCTCTCCCCCGGTGCCCGTGAGGCGCCCTTCTGGACCCTCTGCCGGAGCTCACCCGCCAGTGCGGCCGTGACCCGGCGCGCAGACCACTCACACGGGAAGGAATCTGCGCGCGCCGCTTTCCGTGAGCTCCTCTTCCTCGCTCCCTTGCCTTCCAGGGCCTGCACACCGGGGCCGCTCGAGGTCCGGGTCGTGGGCCGTGTCGGGGTCGGCGAGCCTCCGTGCCGCAGGCGTGTTTGCCCCGGGGCTCTGCCGGCGTCTCTTCCGCAGGGGGCCAGCGGGCCAGCCAGCGCCCGGGCCTGCTGCTCAGCGGCCCGCGTGGTGCCCGCCCCTGCGTGACCCCGAGGCTGCGGCGGGCACTCGGGAGTGGGCGCCGCCGGCCCCGCGACCCCCGGCTCGCCGCCCCCCGCGCCCCGCCCCGCGACCCCGGCACGCCGCCCCCCGCGCCCCGCCCCGCGACCCCCGGCACGCCGCCCCCGCGCCCCGCCCCGCGACCCCGGCTCGCCGCCCCCGCGCCCCGCCCCAGCGACCCCCGGCTCGCCGCCCCCCGCGCCCCGCCCCGCGACCCCCGGCTCGCCGCCCCCGCGCTCCCGCCCTGCGACCTCCCGCCGGCTCGCCGCCCCCCGCGCCCCGCCCCCAGACCCCGGCTCGCCGCCCCCGCGCCCCGCCTCGCGACCCCCGGCTCGCCGCCCCCCGCGCCCCGCCCCGCGACCCCCGGCACGCCGCCCCCGCGCCCCGCCCCCCGCGACCGGCACGCCGCCCCCGCGCCCCGCCCCGCGACCCCCGGCTCGCCGCCCCCGCGCCCCGCCCCGCGACCCCCGGCACGCCCCCGCGCCCTCCCGCCCTGCGACCCCGGCTCGCCGCCCCCGCTGCCCCGCCCCCGCGACCCCGGCACGCCGCCCCCCGCGCTCCCGCCCCGCGACCCCGCAAGCCGCCCCCGCGCCCCGCCCTGCGACCCTGGCACGCCGCCCCCTGCGCCCCCGCCTCTGCGACCCCCCGCAAGCCGCCCCCGCGCCCCGCCCTGCGACCCCCGGCACGCCGCCCCCCGCGCCCCGCCCCCTGCGACCCCCCGGCACTGCGCCCCCAGGCCCCCGCCCTGCGACTCCGCACGTTGCCCCGCGCCCGCCTGCGACCCCCGGCACGCCGTCCCCCCGCGCCCCGCAGGTGCAGGCGGCCTGATCCCGTGTCCGGGCCGGGATGTCCCTGTCGGCTGGAAGCAAGCGCGGCACCCAGAGCCCAAGGCCCCGTGTCCGGCTCAGGACTCAGGGCCCGCGTACCGGGTGCCGGTGAGTGAGGAGCTGGGGCCTGGTGGCCGGTCGGGGAGAAGTGAGACGGAGCCAACTGCCCTTGGGAGCCGTGGGGACGCCGGGTCCCAAATAGGCGGGAGATCACAAGACAGCCTGGAGAGCTCTCGACCTGAGTCCCGGACAGTGAGTGACCATCAGCCGACTGAGGGCGGACGGTGAACGAGTGACCATCCAGGTGACTGCGGTGTATGAAAGGGGGGACAGTGTGGGCATGTGACCACCCACGTGTCCGAGAGAGACTTGAGGGTGGCCTGAAACCCGCAAAAGCAAGGCGGCCGGTCTGCCCACGGGGCCCTGGCCACCTGGGTCCTGTACTGGAGAAGGGCGCCCCCCGGCCACTCGGTGCCGCGCCCCCGCAGCCTCTCTGGGCAGTGCGCCCCCAAGCCTCAGCTGCGGGTCAGGCGCCCGTGCAGGCCCCCGCGGAGCTGCCGAGCAGGGGAGCAGGGGAGCAGGGCGGGTCGCTGGGCAGCTCTCCCAGGGCGCAGGGGGCCGCTCGGCAGATGGGCTCCCAGTGCTCGCCCGCCACGGCCGGCTCCGCGCTCAGGGAGCCTCCACCGCACCTCCGCGGCTTCCCCTGCGGTCCCGCCCGACGGCCCGCCAAGTCCCGGGGGCTGAGCGGCCTGCCGAGCTCACGGAGTCCCCAGGGCGTCCCGGCAAGGCCCATGTCCCCCCGCAGAGCAGGCTGCCGTGGGCACCCACGTTACCGCCCGGTGCTGGCGACCGCGTCGGAGCCGCCCTGGCCGAAGTCTGCAGCCCCTTCTGTCCTGGAGCAGTGACTTTCCAGGGCACGGGGCTCCTGCAGAGGGCACACGGGGTGGCCCTGGACGCATACAGCTGCCCCCACCCCACAGACCACGTCCCGCGTGCCCCACCCCATCCCCTCCGCCACCGTGGCCGTGAGCTCCATGCGACGGCACTGCCGGCTCAGGCCCTGGAGACGCTTCAGCGGCTGCCCCGGCCGCCAGTCCACTCCTTGTCCCGCACCCCCGGCCCACGTGGCGGAGTCTCATCACCCCCAGGTGTCACCGAGGTCCCTTCTCCAGGACCGGGCCTGCCTCCCTGGACTCACCTCGCTTGTGGCTCCAGCCGCCGCTGCTTTGTTGCCCTTGAGGCCCCAGCTGCCGTTGGACAGACAGGCCGCAGCCCCTAGAGCGGCTGTCGCGGGCTGCCCTTGAGGGTGCACCGCGCGGGGCCCGAGGCGGGGCTGCGCTTGCTGAGCGCTGTTGGCCCAGTGCCGGGAATTGCACAAAACGTGTTCAGCAATATGTGCTGAAAACATGCTGACGTGCGTGAGGCAGTTAGGTTTTCCGAAGGCCGTGCTTTGCCGCCCCGTGAGAAGTGAAGTGGAGGGTGGCGGTTGAGAGGGACATGGCCGCGGAGGACGGGGAACCGTGGCTGGAGCACCGGGTGTGCGGCCTGTGGCGGGCGAGCCAGCTGCCCGCAGCCCCTGCGTGGTGACAGCTGGCCCAGGCAGCTCTGGGCCGCGGGGCTGGCGGGGACGCAGGGTCCAGGGCAGCCCCGCTCCCGCCAGGTGGCCACCGGGCTCACAGAGTGCCGCATCGCGAGGGCAGCGGGGTGGGTGGGCCGGGATGGCTGCTCCTCCCCTCCATCCCCGTCCCTGTCCGTGGGCAGCAGTCGTGGGTCCCCTGGCCGTGTGCCCTGCAGTCTGGCAGGAGGGACACTCCCGGCCACGAGCCCCGACAGGCCGGGCTGGAGGCCGGCAGCCACAGGGCCGTCGGTCTTAATTCTCCGGACGGGACACGGAGGGCAGGGCTGGGGCAGCCCCCCAGGGGCGGCCTGGCCTCGGCCTCGGTGCCGGCCTGTGGGGGGCACCAGCCTGTGTGCAGCGGGGGCTTCCCCGTCCACCCTTAGCCCTTTTTCAACAAACCCGCCAACGCTCCTGGCCAGCGCTGTGGGCCCAGCAGAAACGCAGTGCGAGCCCGCGTGTCACTGTGAGCGTCCTGGTAGCCAGGTAAAAGCATGAAAAGAAACAGGTGCAACTACCTTGGAAGCATCTGCCACCTACCCAGGTCTGCCTCCTACCCTGCGAGGAGCTGGGGCTTCCTCTCAGCCCTAGGCCTCGGCTGGCGGGCACGCCGGGGTGGGGTCCCGGCTTTGCCACCCCCACTCCCCCACTCGGGGCCATCTGAGCCGACTTCCTCACTGTGTGGGGCTGAGCCAGAGAGTCTGCTCTGCCAGCAGGAGGGCTCTGCTTCGACGCCCCTACTGGTGGATCCCCGGGGTCCAATGGCCTTCGTTTCCGAGGGTCCACACTCCTGCCTCCTTATCCCCATGCGGACTTGGCTTGTTTGCGGGCAGACGGAGGCCAGCAGCACGGCACTCAGTGTGGACCTGCATCCTCAGGGCCCTGAAGAGGCTCGGGGCCCGCGCCCCCACTCAGCGCCTGCTGGCCGCTCCGGCTCCACTGCCGCCCTGCCCTGCCCGCGCACGGACGGCGCTCGGGCCCGCGTGGGACCTGACCGCGGGGCGCTGGCCTCCGAGGGTGGAAGTAGCTCACGCAGCTCCGGTAGAGCCCTGGCTCCCTGCTGCCTCTCCCTCCCAGTGGGCGTAGGGTTGCGGGAACTCCGTCGGTGCCTGGCCTTTCCTTCCTGATCCTTCTAGAAGTTCTTAAGTCTGCTGCAGGAAGCTTTGCAAACCGAAATCACCGAATTCCTGCCGTGTGGTCTTCTGGCAACTGCAATCTCGGCCCCAGCATTCCGATCTGAGATCCGCTGAGCTAAGCTCCGCGTAAGGCTCGAGGTGAACGCCGGGCGCTGCCCGCGGCCCCGCCAGTGGATGAAGGGGCGTCTCCCCAGTGCGACGCTCGGCACCTTCGTCGCAAGTGAATCGACGCGGCAGGTGTGGGTCTGCCTCTCGAGTCCGCGGTGTTCCGTCTGCATTTCTGTCCTGCTCGCGCCCGGCATCCTGTCGCTGTGTAGTCGGCGCGAAGCCAGTGGTCAGTCCCCATTCTGCCCTTCACGCGCAACCCCACGCGGCCGCACCGGGTCCGGGCGTCCCAGGCCCGGTCGCGGCCAGCGTGTCGGCCGGGATCCCGATGGGAGTTGCGCTGGGTCCGTGGGCCCGTGCAGGGGGTCGGGGGCCCCTCCGGGAGAAGGCGGCCTCGACGTGCGCGGCCCGCGCGCCCTTTAAGTTAAGCCCTTCGTGTTCCGTGCGCGGACGCCGTCGTGGGTGGTGCTTCCTTACTGTCCGGGCCGGCGTGTGGGCTCCGGGCGGACAGGCTTGTGCGCCGGAACCTGCAGCCCTCGGTGTCGCTGCTGTGCAGACGCCGCCCAGCCACTTCCGCGAGCGTGGCCAAGTCCGGTGTCGCCCTCGGGAACGTGTCTTTGTCGAACATTTTGCAGGATCAGATAAGCCGCTGGGAAGACGGAAATGCCGTCTGAAGACCTGCGTTGAACCGCCCGCCCCGCCCAGCTGCTCGGTCTCCGTCCACGTGCAGAGGATTGGGGGCGCCCTGGTGGCCCAGTCAGCTGCGCATCTGGCTCTTGACCGTGGCTCGGGTCTCGATCGCAGGGTCGTGCGGTCGAGGTCCCCCCGCCTCAGGCCCCTTCACTCTCGGGCAGAACCGCAGGGAGTGGGGCGGAAACACACGTCACGTCCACCCTGCGAGCGGGTCCCCGCGGTCCGGAGGGGCCGACGCAGCTGTCGTCGCCCGTTCGCCCGACAGCAGCTGGAGGCTGGGCCCCGGCAGCCCCCTTCTGTCGTAAACACGGAAGCTTAAACTTCGAAGCCACTCGTTGAGTATCTGGAACACACGGCTGTGTCTGCCTGCGTGTCGGGCCGTGGGCGCGCGCCCGCCTGCCGGTCACCGGGCGCACAGTGACAATTTGTTTTGCGATGACAACAGTTACGGTCAACTCTCTTAGCAGCTTTCAAATATGCAATATGGTATTGTCACCTACAGTCACCATGATGTCCCTAGGACTTATTTCTCTTATGACTGGAAGTTTTGTACCATCTGACGGTCTTTGCCCATTTTGCCAGCCCCCCCAACCCCCATCTCTTGTATCTGTTCTCAGATCTATGAGTTTATTTTTTTAGATTCCACAGATAAGTGAGATCATGCAGTATTCGTCTTCCTCTGACTTATTTCATTTAGCATAATACCTTCAAGTCCCCCCCCATGTGGTTGCAGCTGGCAGGATGTCATCCTTTCTTACGTCTGTGCGTGTGTATACACACCGCATCCTCTTTACCCTTCTGCCCGCGGACGCTGGGCTGCTTCCGGATCTTGGCTGCTGTAAGTAATACTGCAGTGAACAGAAGAGCGCAGACACCTTTTTGAGTCATTGTTTTCATTTTCTTCATATAAATACCCAGTAGTGCAACTGCTGGGTCATAGGGTAGTTCAGTCTTTAACTTTCTGAGGAAGCTCCATAGTGTTTTCCAGAAGGGCCGACCTGTTTGCATTCCCACCGGCAGTGCAAGCTGGCTCCTTTTCTCTGTGCCCTCACGCATCCCCGTGGCTTCTTGTGCTGCTGAGTTCGGCCACGCTGACAGGTGCGAGGTGGCATCTCCTGAGGTTCTGATCTGCGTTTCCCTGATGATCCGCGGTGCTGAGCATCTTTCCATGTGTCTGTTGGCATCTGGGTGTCTTCGTGCAGAATGTCTGTTTAGTTCCTCTGCCCATTTTTTAATCAATTTTTGTGTTTCCTTGCTATTAGGTTTTCTAAGTCCTTTACGTATTTTGGATGCCGACCCCTTGTTGGACACGTGACTTACAAGTATGCTTTCCCATTTTGCAGGTTGCTGGCTGACGGTGTGCTCTGCTCTGCGGAAGCTTTAGGGACGTGGCCCCTTGTGTCTTTTATTGCCATCTTTGCTGTTGGTGTCAAACCCAGAAAATCCCGGAGCACAGTGTCAAGGAGCTCAGCATCTGTGTTTTCTTTTAGGAGTTTTAGGGTTTCCGGCATTACTTTCAAGTCTCTGATCGATTTCAAATGAATTTCTGTGTAAGGGGTAAGATGGGGGTCTAGGTTCATTCTTTTGCATGAAGTTGTGCGATGTCCCAGCACCATTTACTGAAGAGACTGACCCTTCCCCCATTGCATATTCTTGCTTCCTTTGTTGTGAATTGACTATACTTGTGGGAGTTTATTTCTGGGGTCTCTATTCTATTCCATTGATCTATGTGTCTACTTTTATGCCAATACCATGCTATTTTTTTTAAATATTTTTATTTATTTCTAAGAGAGAGAGAGACAGTGTGAGCAGGGGAGGGTCAGAGAGAGAGGGAGTCACAGACTGAAACAGGCTCCAGGCTCTGAGCTGGCAATCAGCACAGAGCCCGACGCGGGGCTCGAACCCACGAACCGCGAGATCATGACCTAAGTGAAAGTCGGACGCTTAACCGACTAAGCCACCCAGGCGCCCCGATAGCATGCTATTTTTATTGTAGCTTTGTAACATAGATTGAAATTGGGGAATGTGATGCCTCCAGCTTTCTTCTTCTTTCTCAAGATTACTTTGCAATTTGGGGCTTTAAGTGGTTCCATATAAATTTTAGGGTGGTCTGTTTTATTTCTGTAAAAAATGCCTTTGGAATCTTGAGAGGGATTGCATCGAATCTGTAGATTGCTTTGGATAATATGGACATTTTCACATTATTCTTTTTTTTAATGTTTTATTTATTTCTGAGAGAAAGAGAGAGAGACAGTATGAGCAGGGGAGGGTCAGAGAGAGAGGGAGACACAGAATCTGAAGCAGGCTCTCCAGGCTCTGAACTGTCAGCACAGAGCCCGACACGGGCTCGAACCCACAAACCGTGAGATCAGGACCTGAGCTGAAGTCGGACGCTCAGCCGACTGAGCCCCCAGGGGCCCCGAACATTATTAATTCTTTCAATGCATGAATGTTGTATATCTTTCTGTTTGTGTCGTCTTCATTTTTTTTATTTAATCAACATCTTACAGTTTTTAGTGTACAGATATCTCGCCTCCTTGGTTAAATTTGTTCCTGAGTATCTTATTGTTTTTCGTGCAACTGTAAATGACACTATTAATTTTTCTTCTGATTGTTATCAGCATATGGAAACAACGGATTTGTGGGTATTGATTTTGTAACCTGCAACGTTACTGAATTTGATTAGACGTCAGTGTTTTCGGGGTGGGCATCTTCAGAGCTTTCTATATAAACATCAGTCATCTGCAAACAGGGACAGTCTTCTTCTTCGTTTCCAGTATGGGTGTCTTGTATTTTTCACACGGCCTGATGCCTGTGGCTGGGACTTCCACTAGTGCGTCCAGCAGGAGTGCTGAGAGCCGGCATCCCTGTCTCGTTCCTGATCTTCGAGGAAGAGCTCTTAGCTTTTCTCAGCTGAGTGTGACGTGAGCTGTGGGCTTGTCGTACGCGGCCCTTATGCTGAGGTGTGTTCCCTCTATTCTCACTTTGTTGAAGTTTTTTATCATGTGTGGACATTGAATTTTACCAAATCCTTTTTCTGCATCATCTATTGAGATGATGATGTGATTTTTATCCTTCATTTCGTTAATGCATCACGTTGACTTGCAGATGCTGAACTATCCGTGCTTCCCAGGGATAATCCCACTTGGTCATGGTGTGTGATCCTTTTAAGGTATTGATGAATTTGGTTTGCTAACAATTTTTTGAGGATTTTTTTAAATCCATGTTCAGAAAAACTGGCCTGTGGGATTCTTGTCACATCCTTGTCTGGCTTTGGTATGAGGGTAATGCTGGACTCGTAAAATGAATTTTTAAGTGTTCCTCTACCCCTTCTTCTAGTTTTTTTGGAAGATTTGAAGAACGATTGGTGTTATCCTTCCTTCAGGTTTTGGTAGAATTCCCCAGTGAATCCATCTGGTTCTGGACTTCGGTTTGCTGGAAGTTTTTGATCCCTGAGTCAAAACAGAGCGTCTGTTCCTTCATGCCTGTCTCTTAACTGACTTGCAAGTACGCTGTCGCGTTCTAAGTGTATCTGGATTCTCTAAGCCAGTGGCTTGAACCGCTCCTCGGGCTTCCGAGTCAGTCCCTGTGGCTGTTACCTCCACCGCTGCTGGAAGGAAGTCTGAGGCGGATGCAGGTCTTCCGGGGACTGACCGTCTGCTGGGGGCTGGGGGCTGGGGGGCAGCCGTGTCTGAGCACGGGCCCTGCCCGCACACGAGCCTCACCTGTACGTCACCCCAGCACATGCGCTGCAGCCTTCGCCCCGGTCCCGGCCTGAGGGTCGCGGCCCCACACCCCCTCAGGGATGTCCGCTCCTGCTGGGCCGCTGGGTCTCCCTCCAGAACAGGCCAGGGGGTTGGCCTCAAGTGGGCGCCCGCGCTCTGTCACCAGAGGGCGCCAGCGGGCGGCGGAAAGACTTGAAGCTGCAGGCTTGGTAGTGCCTCCTGCATCGTCCTGGGGACAGAACCGTCTCAGCTCCACCCTTCTGGAATCCTGGGCCCCGTCAGCCCCTCAGTGCCTCGTGCCCGGGGCCACGTTCTGCTCAGGCCGCTCTGTGCTGGTTTTGAAACCAACTTCTGGGTAACCTGGATCCTGGCCAGGCCCGGGTACACCACCCTGGCAGGGCCGGGCACCGGGGAGGGACTCGCCGCACACAGCCTGCCTGAAATGCTGGCGACATGTGTTTGTTTTGACTTCCCTGCCGCCTCCCTGTAACCAGTCGGGGGGGCTCGGCCACCGACGGCCTCCTTGGTGTCTTCCTGCCCAGGCCCCGGGGCTAAGTCTCTGGGGTCCCCAAGCCTCGGGCACACCGGGATCCCGGAAGCCGTGGGTGCAGTTCTAGGCCTGCAGTTCGGGGAGGTGGACGGAGCCACATGTGGGAACGTCCGTGGTCGCGGGAAGAGCCGGGGCGGCCGTCCTGGGAGACACACAGCTCAGGGTCAGTCTTTGCCCAGAGGGTGAGGCGTGTTGGCCCGGAGGCTCCGGGGCACCCGGCAGCCTCCCTCTGTGTCCCCTGTGCGGCCCTGTAGTGAGCCCGCGGCGGCTGGCTCGGCCCTGCCTGCTCCTTGCTCGGCCCGAGGTCGCCCCCCCACACCCTCAGCATTCTCTCCAGGGCAGCTTCTCACTTCTTCCCAGTTCTTCCCGAACGTTCCAAATTTCCAACAATTTTTCCCTTAACAGTTCCTCCACTTTGTGTCGCCCCTGTGTCGTTCTCTGGCTTCCCTCCTCGTTCACAGCCACCCCGGGCCGCGCCCTGGGGGGGCTTCTCCCCAGCTCTCATCTCCCCACCCCCTAGAAAAGCGCGTTCCTGCAGCAGAAGTGTGGTTTTCCTGAAGCTCCTCCGCCCCGCGTCACCCCCACAGGGCGCCCAGCGAGCCCGCACGCTTCCCAGGTCCGAGGTGGGACCCGAGGCCGGCAGGCGGGGTCCTGGGGGTGAGGGCTCTCTCTGGCCTGGGCCAGTGCCTTCGCGCCCCGGGGGAAGAGCTCAGGTCTCTTCTCATGAGGACACTGGTCCCCCCATGGGCTCACTTCCCCCAGTCACCCCCACAGAGGCCCCCCACCCCATCTCCAGATGCGGCTGCGCTGCGGGGACCCTATCATCAGCCCCGGTGGAAACAGGAAGGTGCGGGCCTTGTGGAGGGAGAGGTGGGGCGGGGGGGGTGCGGAGGGGGCTGTGTCCAGGAGAAACGAGGACCTGGGGCTGGCGGGTCCTCTGGAGGAGGGGTCTGGACTTTGCCCCAAGGCTGAGGTTCCGCGCACAGCAGGATATCGTTAGTTTTCCAAGTAGGAGCTGCGCTGCCAGTTGGGTGGAAGAGGCTGGGAAGGGGCGGAAGTCGTGAGGACAGCGCAGGGGAGGGATGTGGTGTAGAGAGGCCTGGGGGCAGCCGGGGAGCTGTGAGCAGCGGGTGCGGGTGGGGGGCCGAGGAAGCGCCGGGGCAGCACTGCACTGGGGCCAGGCCCCCCGGGGAGCGCAGCCCTGTGTCCCCGCGGGGGACATGGGGAACCATGCCCTGTCCCCCACATCCTGGGCCAGGCCCAGGGAGCCCCCTGGGGAGCGCAGCCCTGTGTCCCCGTGGGGGACATGGGGAACCATGCCCTGTCCCCCGCATCCTGGGCCAGGCCCAGGAGCCCCCGGGAGCGCAGCCCTGTGTCCCCGCGGGGACATGGAGCCATGCCCTGTCCCCCGCATCCTGGGCCAGGCCGGGGAGCCCCCCGCAGCCCTGTGTCCCCACCATGGGGGACATGGGGAACCATGCCCTGTCCCCCGCATCCTGGGCCAGGCCCGGGGAGCCCCCGGGGAGCGCAGCCCTGTGTCCCCACCATGGGGGACATGGGAACCATGCCCTGTCCCCCGCATCCTGGGCCAGGCCCAGGGAGCCCCCAGGGATCGCAGCCCTGTGTCCCCGCCATGGGGACATGGGAACCATGCCCTGTCCCTCGCATCCTGGGCCAGGCCCAGGGAGCCCCCAGGGATCGCAGCCCTGTGTCCCGCCATGGGGGACATGGGGAACCATGCCCTGTCCTCGCATCCTGGGCCAGGCCCAGGGAGCCCCCCGGGGGAGTGCAGCCCTGTGTCCCCGCCATGGGGGACATGGGGAACCACCCTGTCCCCCGCATCCTGGGCCAGGCCCAGGGAGCCCCCCGGGGGAGTGCAGCCCTGTGTCCCCGCCATGGGGGACATGGGGAACCACCCTGTCCCCCGCATCCTGGGCCAGCCTCCAGAGACACAGAAGCTGAGCCTAGAGCAGCCCAGTCTGGGTGCAGGTGATGAGGGGCCAGAGGAACAAGCGTGGGTGAACAGATCCCGCACAGGACACGACTCGCTGAGCTTAGTGTGAAACAAGAAGGCCTCTCCCTCGCCGTCCACACCCGTCCCTGCGGGACCCTCAACACCTGCAGGCCTGGGAGGACTCGGCAGAAGCGGAGTCTGCGGGTGGCCTTGGGGACAGACCCTGACCTGTGTCTCAACGAGCACCCTGTCTTCTCTGGGGTCCTCGGTGCCATGCACATCTCCTGCCTATAAACAGTAAAATCAACTGCATTCCGCTTCATTTTTAAAAATGAAGAATCTGAGAAATGTTATCCGGAGGCATGAACGGAGTTACTCCCCTGCTGGCGCTCACCCCCTGCCCCGGGTGTGCCCTCGCTGCCTCCAGCCAACGTCAGGGACCCGATGTCACCAGGCTCTGCCCCCCCGCAGCCCCCCCGCATGGGCCGGCGTCTCCATCATGAAGGAAGCCGGGTGAGGAACCGGACCGACGAGGCCCAGGGGTCTCTCCCTGCTTCAGGGTCCCCTTCACGGGGCCCCGTCAGTGCGCCCCCAACCCCGTGGCGGCTCCCTACCCGCCCCGCCTTCTAGCGTCCCGGAGCGCCTCGTGCCGCCCGCCCCCCCGTGGCCGCTCCCCGTGGCCGCCGCCCCCGTGGCCGCCGCCCCCCGTGGCCGCCCCCGTGGCCGCCGCCCCTCCGTGGCCCCCTCCATGGCCGCCGCCCCCCGTGGCCGCCGCCCCCGTGGCCCCTCCATGGCCGCCCCCCGTGGCCGCCGCCCCCCGTGGCCCCCTCCATGGCCGCTCCCCCGTGGCCGCCGCCCCCGTGGCCCCTCCTCCATGGCCGCCCCCTGTGGCCGCCGCCCCCGTGGCCCCTCCATGGCCGGCCGCTCCCCGTGGCTGCTGCCCCCCTGTGGCCCCCTCCATGGCCGCCCCCGTGGCCGCCGCCCCCGTGGCCCTCCATGGCCGCCCCCCGTGGCCGCCCCCCGTGGCCCCTCCATGGCCGCCCCCCCCGTGGCCGCCGCCCCTGCGGCCCCCTCCATGGCCGCCCCCGTGGCCGCCGCCCCCCCCGTGGCCCCCCATGGCCGCCGCCCCTCTGCGCCTCCTGCTTCGGTTCCGAGACCCGCCTGCTCCCCGCCCCTGGAGTGGGCGGCGCGCGCTCCACGCAGGTCATCAGAAGGCCACGTTCCCCAACCCCGAGGAGCCGGTTCCTGACCCTGTTCGTTCTTCCCGCCTGGACCTGCGGCCTCCGAGACCAGAGCCCGGGGCGAGGCCCGCGGAGGTGGGCGGCCAGCCCCCGCGACTTGCGTGGGGCTGCGGGGGGGGGTGGCGGCGCTACGCGGCGCGGCCCGCCGGCCAGCGCGCAGGGGCGGTCTCCCCGGAGGCTCTAGCGCCTGCCCTTCGGGGGCGCAGCTCCCGGCAGGGGGAGGGACGCAGGGCTGGGATGACCGCACAGCCTTCCGCCGCAGGAAAGGCTGCGGCCGGGGCGCGGCGGCGGCGGGAGAGCCTCCTCCTGGGAGCCTTCCTGAGCCCGGGCTCCAACCGGCCCGGCCCGGCCGCGGGCACCCGGCCACTGCCCCGCGGCGCTGGGAGGCGGGCAGGGTTTGGGGCCCGGCGGGAAGCTGCGGCGCCCCGGCTCGCCGGGGACTCCGCGGGCGCCCCCCTGCCCCGCGCGGCTCCGGGGACCCCCAGCCGCCCCGCGCCCACCACGCCGTGTCCCCACGTGTCCGGCCGTCGGTAACGGTTCCGGTTACTGTCCCGGCGCTCAGTGAAGCTAACGGCTGAGCAGATCACACGCGCGGAGAAGAGGGACCGGCGACGACATACAAAAACGACAACCGCTTCGGTGCTTAACAACCGAGCTGCTCCCCTTCTTCAGCCCAGCGCCTCGGCTCCGGGCGGAGAGGCCTCCGAGCTGCGTCCCCGACCCATTACCTGCAGTCGGGGAGACACTCGGCTGATCCCCCCGCTGGAAAGAGCCCTGTTTGCCGCGAGGGCAGGGCCATGCGAGGCCGCCCACGCGCGTCCTGCGGTCCCGCTCGGAGCTGGCGCGCGAGAGGAGGGCGCACGGGAGGAGGGCGCGCGCGGGAGGAGGAGCCCACGTGGAGGAGCCCACGCGCGAGGAGGGCGCACGGGAGGAGGGCGCGCGCGGGGAGGTGGAGCCCACGGGAGGAGGAGCCCACGCGCGAGAGGAGGGTGCATCGGAGGAGGGCGCGGGAGGAGGAGCCCACGTGCGGGGAGGAGCCCACGCGCGAGAGGAGGGCGCACGGGAGGAGGGCGCGCGGGAGGAGGAGCCCACGTGCGGGAGGAGGAGCCCACGGCGGGAGGAGCCCACGCGCGAGAGGAGGGCGCACGGGAGGAGGGCGCGCGCGGGAGGTGGAGCCCACGCGGGAGGAGCCCACGCGCGGCCTGGCGCAGCGGCGCAAGCGCCCGTGGGCAGGGGGCGCCGCGTGCTCGGTGGCCGGAGAGCTCTGGGCCTGCAGCGTGGGCCGCGCGGGACCGCGCCCCTCCGTCCGCGCCTTGTGGGCCGGGCTCTGCGGGGCCGCGTCACGCGCGGCGGCAGGTGCTCCTCGGCCGCCTGCACAGACGCGCGAGGCTCCCGCACCTCCGAGCGCCTTTGGGCGTCAAGGACTCCGGGATTCGGAGGCCGGGACCTGCCCGAGGCGCGGGCGTGGCTGTGCCCCCGCGGGGGTTCCGCCGCGGGGGGGGGCGGGGGGCAGCCCCCCCCCGCTTCCTGCAGAAGCGTCCGCACCGCCCTGCAGCGCCCTCCTGCGGGAGCACCCCGGGCTGCGGAGGCCGCGCGGCCGCCGGAAACCGGAGCGAGGCGCACAAGTGGTTTGAATTTCCAAGTAGCCACGTTAAAAAAAATACACAAAAGAATCAGGCTGAGTTCATCTTATCGTTTATTTACTCACATCCAAAATATTGCTATTTACCAATGGAGGCCTCATAACGCTGCAGTCGCGCGGGAGGCGCAGGGGCTGCTCCCCGCAGGGCACCGGCTCCGGGGCTCCCCGCGCCCCAGCACCGGCCCGCCGCCCATGGGGCGAAGCCCCCTCCTGTGGGGAGAAGCCCCCCGCCGCCCATGGGGCGAAGCCCCCTCCTGTGGGGAGAAGCCCCCCGCCCGCACAAGGAGGCGTTAAAAAATACACAAAAGAATCACATCTTATGTTTATTTACTCACATCCAAAATGAATTTGGAGGCCTCATAACGCTGCAGTCGCGCGGAAGCGCAGGGGCTGCAGGGCACGCCCGGCGCTCCCCGCGCCCCCCAGCACCAGGCTGAGTTCGCGTTTATTTACTGGGGCGTCATTGCTATTTACCAATGGAGGCCCCCTAACGTGGGGAGAAGCCCCGCCGCCCATGGGGCCCCCCAGGCACCGGCCCCATGGGGCTCCCCTGCGGGAGAACTGCCCGCCCCATGGGGCGAAGCTGTGGGGAGAAGCCCCCTGCCGCCCATGGGGCGAAGCCCCTCCTGTGGGAGAAGCCCCCGCCGCCCATGGGGCGAAGCCTCCCCCTGTGGGAGAAGCCCCTCGCCGCCCATGGGGCGAAGCCTCCTGTGGGGAGAAGCTCCCCGCTGCCCATGGGGCGAAGCCCCCTCCTGTGGGGAGAAGCCCTCGCCCATGGGCGAAGCTCCTGGGGAGAAGCCCGCGCCCTGGGGCGAAGCGAAGCCCCCCGCCGCCCCATCTCCTGTGGGAGAAGCTCCCCCGCCGCCCATGGGCGAAGCCCTCCTGTGGGGAGAAGCCCCTCGCCGCCCATGGGGCGAAGCTCCTGTGGGGAGAAGCCCCGCGGCGCTCATGGGGCGAAGCCCTCCTGTGGGAGAAGCCCTCCGCCCGTCGCTCCTGTGGGGGCGAAAGCCCTCCTGTCGGGCGAAGCCCCCCGCCGCCCATGGGGCGAAGCCCCCCTGTGGGGGAGAAGCCCCCGCCGCCCATGGGGCGAAGCCCTCCTGTGGGGAGCTCCCCCGCTGCCCATGGGGCGAAGCCTCCTGTGGGAGAAGCCGCGCCCATGGGGCGAAGCCCTCCTGTGGGAGAAGCCCCCTGTCGCCCATGCGAGGCCGCCCGGCTTTCTCCGAGAAGCCCCCTGTGGGGAGAAGCCCCTGTGGGGAGAAGCCTATGGGGCGAAGCCTCCTGTGGGGAGAAGCCCTGCTGCCCATGGGGCGAAGCCCCTCCTATGGCGAGAAGCCCCCGCCGCCTATGGCGAGAAGCCCCCGCCGCCTATGGAGAAGCCCCCGTTCCCGCCCATGGGGAGAAGCCCCGCCCCATGGGGAGAAGCCCTATGGGGAGAAGCCCCCGTCGCATGGGGCGAAGCCCCCCATGGTGTGAGAAGCTCCCCCTACATGGGGAGAAGCCCTCCGCCCATGGGGAGAAGCCCCCGCCGCCCATGGGCCTCCGCCGCCTATGGGGGAGAAGCCCCTCCTATGGGGAGAAGCCCCGTCCATGGGGAGAAGCCCCTCCTATGGGAGAAGCCCCCGCGCCCGAATGGGGCGAAGCCCTCCTAGCCTCCTGTGGGGAGAAGGGCCATGGGGAGAAGCCCTCCTGTGGGGAGAAGCCCCCCTATGGGGGAAGATGGGGAAGCTCCCCTATGGGGAGAAGCTATGGCCGAGAAGCCTCCCATGGGGAGAAGCTCCCACCGCCTATGGGGAGAAGCCCTCCTATGGCGAGAAGCCCCGCCGCCTATGGGGAGAAGCCCTCCTATGGGGAGAAGCCCCTCCTGTGGGGAGAAGCCCCCGCCGCCATGGGGAGAAGCCCTCCTGGGGAGAAGCTCCCCGCCGCCTTTGGGGGAAGCCCCCATGGGGAGAAGCCCCCCCCGCCTTATGGGGTGAAGCCCCTCCTGGGAGAAGCCCTCAGCCGCCTATGGGAGAAGCCCCCTCCATGGGAGAAGCCCCCGCCGCCTATGGGGAGAAGCCTCCTATGGGCCCCTCCTGTGGGGAGAAGCCCCCGCCGCCTATGGGGAGAAGCCCTCGCTGCTCTATGGGGAGAAGCCCTCCTATGGGGAGCAGAAGCCCCCCGCCGCCTTGGGAGAAGCCCTCCTATGGGGAGAAGCCTCCTGCGGGGAGAAGCCCCCGGCTGCTCATGGGGGAGAAGCCCCCTCCTATGGGGAGAAGCCCCCTCCTGTGGGGAGAAGCCCCCCGCCGCCCATGGGGCGAAGCCCCCTCCTTTGGGGAGAAGCCCGCCGCCAGTGGCCGGCTCTGGGGTCACAGTGTGTTGCCCCAGCTCCCTCCCGGGAGCCCAGGTGATGCAAGTTCAAGTTCTGCTTTCTCATCTAAAAGCGGTGTGACCTTGGCATGTCACCTAACCTCTCTGAGCCTCAGTTAACTCAGCTGATAAATGGGGGAAGTAAAACCTTCCTGCTGGCTGTTTTGAAAGGAATGAAGAGAGTCATGCGCAAAAATGGCAAGACAGGACCTATGAGGACCCTGTACGCGGTGACAGCCAGGCTCCCTGGCCTCAGTCCTGGGAGCTCAGCACCCTGAGGGGCTGACCCGTCCCCCCAGGAACACCCGGCCACCCTCCCCGCCCGTGTCTCATCAGGCTCAGCCGGTCCCCGAGGGCCTGTCACCCCCAGGCCCACACAGGGACCAATGCCGAGAGCCCCCAAACACAGCACCCCTTCTTGGAGAACTGCCTGTCGCTCCCACATCTCCGCTGTGCCCAGCCGCCACCTTTGGTTATGTGTCACCTGAGGCGCAGGGACAAAGAAGGGCAGGGACACGGACGACCCAGGCCGGGAAAGGCTGGGCAGGGTCTGGCCTGGGATCTGGAGGGCCCGTCCGTGTCGGCCGAGCCTCACCAGAGACCTGGGGGCACCCCTGCCCTCGTGCCGGTGAGACGCCCCTGCAGGATTCTGCCCCCGGGGTGCGAGCGGTTCCCCCGTCCCCCGCGAGCCCTGCCTGGACCAGCACGGGTGTGACCGGCCTCGGCCCCCGGGAGGGAAGTGCGGGCACCCCAGCAGGGACCCACCAGCGCCCCGTGGCCGGGGCCCGCATGTTCCTGGTGTGCAGGGGGCCGGGCCCTGCCCGTCTCGCAGGGGCTCCTGTCCACTCCGCCTGCCACGCCCGGCGTGAGCCACGCCCCGGCTCTGCACACCTGACTGTCTGCAGCAGAAGACTGCAAACCCGCTCCGTCTGGGGGCTCCCTCCCCTGCTGAGAGGGGAAGTGAGGCCCCGGGTGTCCTGACGAGCACGCACGGGGCCAGGGGTGAAGGGCGGGTGTCGGGGTACGCCAGGCGGTGGCTGGCAGCCCCTGGGTGCCCTGTGGCCTCCCACCGGGTGTGGGCTGGACCGGCGGCTCTTCTTCTTCCCAAGCAGGAAATACAGGGGATATCATTTCCAAGATGAGGTCACCAAAGGCCCCCGCGCCGCCTGGGGGACGGCGGAGGCTGTCCCCCCCTCGCCCCCTCCGTCAGAGCCCCTGGCTGAGCCACGCCTGGATTCCTCAGCAGACACAGAGGCCACAGAGGCTGGGCCGTGGAGCCGCTGGGGGAGGGGCTGTTTACCCGCAGTAAGTGGCCGCTGCCATCATCACCCGCGTTCTTCCCGGACTAGGTGTGGCCTCTGGGGGCACCTGAAGCCCATGCAGCTGGATCCTGACCCTGGACTTGACCTTGGCGGTGTTGCCAGGACTCGGGGTCAATGCTCTCTGCCGGCTAAGCCTCAGCCACAGCCCCCACAACGCAACATAGCCGCCAGCAAGGGAGACTGGCCCCTGCCACTGGCTGGAGGGGGTGAGAAACAGGCCAGCGAGACACCGTGGACTGCGGGTGGAACGTTCCAGAATGGTCACAGGACAGGGTGCCCACCCAGCCCTGGCCCCAACGCCCACGCCGGTGATGGGGGCCTGGCAGCGACAGGTGGGCTCTGAAAGTGGCAGAGGCGGACTTCCTTCTGCCCGTTTCTCGGAGCAAAGCGGGGCGTCAGACAGGCTCACCCGGAGCCCAGGCCTGGCGCCAGGCACTGCACGTCTGTGGGGTTCACAGCGTTTGCTGCAGTAAGACCAGGTCAGGGTCAGCGTCTGCAGGGAGAGGCACGGGAGGGCATCCGCAGTCCCCTCCACACTGCGGCTCTTCCCTGGGGAGGCGTGTGCTTCTGGCCCCCCTGAGGGAGCCCCAGCTTTTCTCCAAAGATGGTCCCTGAGTCATCAGGCCACCAGCCCCTCAGGCCCCCCCGCCTGTCCACATGCCGTCCCACACCTGTCCTGAGAGGGGCCCCGCCTCACACCTGTCCTCGCTTAAGTAACGCTGTGGGGGAGGGGCCCTTAGATGGTGGCAGGGCACATCTCCAAGCCCTCCCCCCCAGCTGGCTGCTGCCCAGGATGTGGGGGCTGACCCCTAGGTGTGACCCGGCCTCAGGCCTGGATTTCTCTCCTGGGATGCAGCATGCTTCCCCACCTTGGGCACCCAGACACAGCTCAACCAGGCTCAGGCCCAGTATAGACAAGGGTCCCGTCCCCGTGCGGCCCCCCTACCGCGGACCTGGGTCCCGTCCCCGTGCGGCCCCCCTAACGTAGCCTCCCTCCCCATCGTAGACCCAGGTCCTGTCCGGGTGAGAGGCTCCTTTGCCAGCTGGGCCTAGGTGAGGGCGGGACCTGACCTCGGGGCCTCGGGCTGGCAGGGCCGTGTGGGCGGCCTTGGCTGCTCTGCGGCCGCCGTCTCCCCCTGCTCTGCCTGCTGGGAAATGGGGCTTCTGCGATTTCTATTTCCATAGCGGAATTTCTGATTCCCTGGCCCTGAGCCCTCGGTGAGGCTCTGAAAATGGCTGCTCAGAGCACTGAGTCAGTGGCTGGGTTTGTCCCTGCCGTGGAGGAAGGAATGACTCACCCTCCCACACGGAGCTGGAAAGGTTCTCTGACCTGACTTGGGGGTTAGAGTCTGGGTCCGAGCTGGTCCTGAGGGGGCGGCCCCGGGGCAGGGACGTGTCGGATTAGAGTCCCCACCTCCCGGGAGGGGGGACTCACTGTGCCGGCCCCAGGTCAGAGGAGCACCCCTCTGGCCGGCCGCCTCCAGGAGCTGGCCTGCCTGCCCACCCCTCCCCGCAAAGCTGCCCCTTGATCCGTGTCGCACAGAGGGCACCACCTTTGACCGAAAGCTCAAGGACACACTTGGGGTTTCTCGGGTGCTGGTCCCACTCGGTGGGGCCCCGGGGCCTCCCGGGAAAAGTCCGGGGGAAGGTACAGCCCGGACAGCTCCCCAGCCTCAGCCCACGGGCTGGACAGGCGCCCAACCCGGCTGCAGGGTCCCGGCCTGCCTGCCGGCCGGCCTGGGTGCCAGGGAGCCGAGTCTCTCGTGACTTGGGCTGGGGCTTCCCCCGAGAAGAGCTGGGGTTGGCATTTGGGTGCTAGTGGTTGATGTGGGAGATGTTTCTGGAAGAGCTGGTCAGGGAGCCAGGAGGGGCAGCAGGCCCCAGGAGCCTTGTCCAGTGCCGGACAGCGCGGGCAGGCCCAGGTCCTCCCCACGACCCCGCCCCCCTCGGTGGCCAGAGGGGGCGGCCACGTGGTGTCCAGTCCAGCCTTTCGGCCATCCCAGCAGCGCTCCGGTCAGAGGGCCTTCCTTCCCAGCGGGCCACAAGACCGCCCACGACACAGCAAGGTGCCCGAGCCACGCCAGGGGCCGCCCCCGAGAACGAACGGGGGAAGAGGGTATGGACCTGCCCACACCACAGGCCCGGGTGCCGAGGCCGGCGGGCGGAGCGGGCTGGGCGCCTCCCTGGCCACCTGCCAGGCCTGCGCGAGCAGCTACTGGCCCGGACCGCTGTGCGCCCCTAACTTGTAAATGATTCCGGAGAAGGGCTGGCTCTCCCCGTGGGACTGCGGCAAGCCTTCCCCCCGCCGAGTGCTTTGGGTTCTCAGAGAGCAGGGGTTGGGGGGCCTTTCTGCTTGGAGCCCCCAGGCCCCCAGGCCCCAGAGGGGCTGCTGCCGCCCCGGAGCGGACTTGAAGGCAAGAAGCCGGTTCCAGGTCGGGAGCCCCCGCTGGCGAGCTGCTCGTCTACCAGGCGGCTCCCTGAGTGCGACCACCGCCCTCTACAGCACACAAGCTGCCTTAGGAAGGAGCCGAAAATCAGAATCGGGCCTCAATCGGAGGCTCCAAGGTGCCCCCACCCCGTGCCCTGGGCCCTGCTCTTGGGGGCCTCCACTGAGATCCCACTGTAGGCTCTCAGGCCACGGGCGGGGCTGCCCCAAGCCCCGGGCCAGCCGGCGTCTCCGTCGTGGCCTCCGACGGCTCTAGCTGGCGAGGGAGGCCGGGGCACCGGACGGGCCCCCAGAGGCGTCTGGGCGGAGCGGGTCAGCACGGAGTGCCCTGGGCCGGCCCGGCCGCTGGCTCCCAGCCCCCCTCACCCCTTTCTGGGCTCCATGACCGGCCTGGCATCCCCCCGGAGCTGGCCCTGAGCGAGAAGACCCCTCCCAGCGCCTTTTCCGGCACTGCGTGGTGGAAGGCGCGAGGGCCCGTGTATGGCGGGCGGCTGCCGCTGGGCCAAGTGGACGCAGCTGGAGGGGAACCCAAGCCTCCGGCGCTGCCTCTGGGCGGGAAGCCGGGTCTCAGACCTGCCCGCCCTCACGGCAGACGCCGGGCTCCACAGGGCAACGGCCCGCACCGCGTCAGACGCTCCTCTCCGGGCCCCGCGGACGCCGCCTGGGAGAGAGCCCAGCTGCCTGCTGCCCTGCGGGTCAGGTAGGTGCCCGGTGGGGGCGGCGGGGTCGGGGGGTCCCAGCCGGGCTGAGACGGCGCCTGGCGCCCAGGAGGTGACTGCTCAGTGCCGGGGCGCTGCTGCGGGGTGATTCCCGCCCGTGTGCGCGCTTCTTTACAAGGAGTCACAGACCGCAGGCCCCGGGTGAGCTGTACCGAGGGCCCCGCCGGGGTGGGGGGCGGGGGGCTCTGCGTCTCATTCCCTCCGCCTTGAGGGGCCCCACCAGCTGCTGGGATGCGACCCAGAGCATTGGTGCGCTGACTCTGAGCCCCCGGCTCCTGCTCCGGAAGGACCCGTCCAGCGCCGGCGCCTCTGATTGCAGGGCCTCTGCACCTGCTGTTTCCTCTGCTTACATCCCTCGTTGCCGGTTTCGGATTTCAAACACCCCTTCTTTCAGGAAGCCTTTCTTGATTTCTCTGACTAGGGGCATCTCACGTCTTCTTCCACAGGACCAGTGAGATCACCCATTGCATTTGCGTAGGGACTGGTTTTCACTTCTCTCTCCGCCGGACTTGGTGCTGTTATGTTGCCCCATAGCCTCCACCTCAGAAGCCGTTGGCAGAAATAGCCTTCGTTCTACCGACTGTGGGCCAGGGCGCGGGCAGAGCGGGCCCGTCCGACGGGGCCGGGCTTCCAGGCTGGCTGGCGGGCCGCCACCGGGCTCTTCCTCCCCGGCCGCACGTCAGTGACCTCTGCCAGGGCAGCGCTGTGTGTGCTGGCGTCTTCCCGAAAGCAGGGTGGGGTTGGGGCCGCGGACGCAACGCACGGCCTCTGCCTTCCCCACGGTGGGACCCATGACGGCAGTGTGGCTTGTGCCCATCTGGAACTTTCCGTCTCATTCTGCCATCGCAGTCCCCCCGGGTCCAGGGTGGGGGACCACATGCCAGGCGGGTTGGTGGGGGAGGGGACGGCTCTGCAGACCAGGCCCCGCAGGCCTGGAAGCCAGGCCTGGAAATAGAGGCGGCGGCGTTTCTGGGCAGCAGCGTGGGCTGTGTAGACGGCGCCCACACACGGGCTGAGTGCAGGGGTGTAAGCATGAGGCCGAGGTTTGGGGGGGTGGGGAAAACAAACGTTTACTGCCGGGGCACCTCTAACGGTGCACTCTGCCCGGCTCCCAGAATTCCCGGAGACCCGGCCCTGGCGTCCGGCTTGGACTTCCATCCCGACGCCTTCCTGCGGCCGTCACGACACCAGGAACTGAGTTTAGAGGAGACAATCCAGAAATCGGGAACTCGCCACTACCGTCCACCATCTGATGGGAAGAGCGTGTGGGGCCCAGCCATGGAAAGGGGATCCGGGAACGGCACAGAAATGCCCACGGCCTGGCCAAGCCGTCACTTCACTCGCCTCTCCAGCCATCCCTCATCATCTGTCTTGACGGAACTTCCCGCTGAACTATGGGGACTGATTTTTTCTGAGATTAAAAAATACTTATTTTGAGAGAGTGAGCCCAGGCGGAGGAGGAGCAGAGAGAGAGGCGAGCGGAGGATCCGAGCTGTCAGCACAGAGCCAGAAGTGGGGCTCAAACTCAGGAACCGCGGGATCATGACTTGAGTTGAAGTTGGATGCTTAACCGGCTAAGCCGCCCAGGGACCCCTTTTCCTGCGATGGTTAAATGCAAGTTGATTGTAGAACAGGTTTGCACAGGTGTTAGGAAGCCAGTGCTTTTCTGTAGAAGCCAGAATCCCGTGGAAGGCGGAGACCCCAGGGCCCAGCCGAGCTGGAGCGGAGGCTGTCCTGACTTGCGTCTCTGGTCTCGGATTTGAGGGCCCGCTTCTGCGTTCCTCCTGGGGGAGCTCACGGCTGGGCTTGACTGATTCCTGCCTACAGATTAGGGTCTGTGGCAGGGGAGGCCAGCAAGGTGGGAAGATCACGCCCGAAACATCCTCAGCCCATGTGGGGCACTGGCCGCCTCCCGGCTGCGGCGTCAACTTAAATCCAGGCCAACACCAACATCTCAGGAGTGCGGGGACCAGCACAGACCTGGCTGGCCTCGGACGTCACCCCTGGGAAAGACCCGGGCCCCCCCGTGACCTGCCCTGCACGCCAGGCTCCTGACCCGGGCCTGATGGGTGCTGCGCACTCAGTGGTCACTCAGGCAATGAGCAGCAGATGCCTTCTGTTACTGCCAAGGACCCCCAGTGACCCTCCCTCACGGAGTGAGCACCCCCAGGGCTCCCCAAGGCCCCCAGTGACCCTCCCCTGTGGAGTGAGCACCCCAGGGCTTCCCCACTTGCGTCTGTGCCAGTCAGGGTGTGTCAGCGTAGCAGCTCACCTGTGTCTGATGTAAGTGCCCGGATCCAACGTCTTCAACTCATCGGAGATTTGTCAGCGGAGCAGCCTGGCCTGGACTCAATTCCTGCCCCGACGGGCCCTGGGGCGTCCTCTGTCACTGGGCTCAGACGCAGTTACCTGAGTGCACCTGGCGTGAGCCCAGGGCCTCCCGACAGGCACCGCCAGCCTTTAATCATCGGCCAACCTGGCACACAATGCCGATGGGATGTGGGCCCACGGGCTGTTTCAGGTTTCCTAGTGGACACAGGATGTACAAAGGAATTAAAATTAACTTGAAATATGTTATTTACACACCGCATTCATAATATTTCCATTTGGAGTCCATACTGAATTTAAAAAAAATTTTTAGTGTTTATTTATTTTTGAGACAGAGACAGAGCATGAGCGGGGGAGGGGCAGAGAGAGAGGGCGTCACAGAATCCGAAGCGGCTCCAGGCTCGAGCTGTCGCGCAGAGCGCGACGCGGGGATCGAACTCACAAACTGCTAGATCATGACCTGAGCTGAAGTCAGGCACTTAACGGACTGAGCCCCCGGGCGCCCCTCAGGGCTGAGTTATTAATGAGACGATTCATGTTCTTTCTCCGTTTGCACAAAGTTGTGGAAACCAGGTGTGTCCTACGCCAGCAGCTCCCGTCGCATCAGATGCCGCTGCAGGTGCCCCTGACGCCCAAGCCGCGCCTCCCTGGCTCCAGAGTTGGGGGCCTGGAGGAGGGCACTTGTGGGATGAGCACTGCGTGTTATATGGAAACCAACTTGATAATAAACTATTAAAAAATAGTTGAACTTTTTAGATTTTCTAAGAACAAGGATAAATAGCAAATATAAATGACACCAGTCCAGAGAGGGTGTTGGCAGAAGAAAGCCCGGGTTTACTGAGGATTTCAGGGCACGTCCCGCCTGCATACAGGGGGCTTGCATTGGTCAGCGATGCCGTGATGATGGCTCGGGCCCCTGTGTCTGCTGATGGACACACAAAAGAGATGGAGACCACGTCGCCAGAGCCGCACATTCGTAGGTGCAGATTCAGACACCAGGCTCTCCAAGGTGTCTTCCCAAATTTGTGCACCGATCCAAGAACTGATCGTATGTGATTTCAGTGCTTGATCTGAACCATGGCCGAAGCTACAGTAACTTCAGAGAGAGGTGAGCTCCAGTTGGTGATAGTCTCAAAAGCAAAATAGATTTTCTTGACACAAAAAGTAACACAGCCCAGGCGTCCGTTGATGGGCAGATGGACGGATTAAACAAGATGAGGTCCATCGAACGAGGGAGTATTACTCAGCCTTCAAGAGGCTGCACCACGGATGGAGGGGGAGGGCATGTGAAATAAGCCAGAAGCAGAAAGACACGTGCTGTGTGCGCCCAGTGCCGTGAGGTGTCTCGGGCGGTCAGATCACAGGGGTAGAGGGCGCACTGGTGGGAGCCGCGAGGGGCAGCGGGCAGCTTGTGTTGAACGGGCACAGGGTTTACTTGGGAAGATGGTCTGCGGACGGATGGTGGGGGTGACACAGCAGTGGGTGTGCTCCGTGCCACTGAGCTGCGGCAAATTTCTAGCATGTGTGACTCACGCCTGTAAAAGCCAGTGGCGCGTGCTCACCGCACAGGTGAAGAGCAGGCACCGGAGCAGAGGCTGCAGGTGGGAAGACAGGCAGGAAGGGCCCACGCAGGCGCCGCGTCGGGCTCACCAGGTCCCCCTGAACCCGCCCGGACCTTGGGGCCCGCAGGACAGGGACCTGCCAGCCTTCCTTGGGCCTGGGGACCCGGCTGGGCGGCGAGCCGTCCCCACAGGAAGAGCCCGTCACAACGGGCCAGGTCACAGCTGGGGACTACGTTCCACCTTTCCGGTGTTTAGAAACCCAGGCGTTGGGCTTTAAACCGGGCTCTTCCTCGTTCCCAGCGGGCCTGCCTGGGGGCGAGCTCACGGCCCTTCTCTCCGGAAGCCGGGAGGACTTGGATGTCACAGAGAAAGGGAGCAGAGCGCGGCTGAGTTACCTTCATAAGAAACCTCCGGCCATCTGCCCGGGGTGTGGCCGCCGGGGTACTTGAGATAGTCCCCGCGTTCCCTCCGAGTTTTAATTTGCTCCCTTGTAGGCGTATTTCCTGGTGCTTACTGGCCATTTGCACACTTTGTTTTACGAACTGCCTGTCCAAATGCTGTTTCCGTTTAAAAAATTAAGATGTAAGAGCTGTTCAGATATTCCAGGCGCAAGTTCATTGTTAGATGAAGCTGTTAGGCATTTTCGCCCAGACTGACGCTTTCTCACCTCTTCATGGAGACGTTTTCAAGTGCACAAGTTCCCGCCCTCCCTGGCGCCCTGTCCCTTCACAGTTCGCTATACATTTATCCATTTTTTTAAATGGATTTAAATGGATTTTTTAAATGGGTTCAAACCCACGACCCCGAGATCACGGGTTGCACGCCCCACCGCCCGAGCCGGCGAGGCCCTCCGGAGTGTTCGTCTTCAGTCCAGTTTATGATTCTTAAAAACACTGTGCTTTCTGTGTCAGTTTTCTTTGGTTACTTTGAAGATTTTGTTTCTTATCTCTAGTTTTAAATACTTTCATTATATGTCTTGTGGTTTTGTGTTTATACTTGGGGTTTTGTTGAGTTTCTGGGATACAGGCTTATACACTTTACCGAATCTGGAAAATTGCATCACTAATATTCTCTGCACCTCCTCCCCCTTTCCATTTGGGCTTCTGACCGCACACACGTCAGACCACTGGGTGCTGAGCGTGGGTGTGCTAGGCTGCGCTCACGGTTTTTCTTTTTTCTCTTTTTAATGTTTATTTTTGAGAGACAGACAGAGTGCGAGGGGGGGAGGGGCAGAGAGAGGGAGGGAGAGACAGAATCTGAAGCAGCTCCAGGCTCTGAGCTGTCAGCACAGAGCCC
>JAESUZ010005440.1:0-233825 GCA_017311185.1 Proteles cristata cristata
AGAGAGGGAGAGACAGCGTGAGCAGGGGAGGGTCAGAGAGAGAGGGAGTCACAGACTGAAACGGGCTCCAGGCTCTGACCTGGCAGTCAGCACAGAGCCCAACGCGGGGCTCGAACCTACGAACCGTGAGATCATGACCTAAGCGAAAGTCGGACGCTTAACCAACTAAGCCACCCAGGCACCCCGTAGCAATTTTCTTTCAAATAGATTCCTTTTTTAACCATTCCCACTGACCTCTTCCCCTTCTTCCTGGACCATGGCCATGGCTTCTTATAGACTCCCTGTCACGAGTTGCCAATTTCAAATGCATCTCCTTCTATCCATTTATTACCCTGTTGAGTTATTTTATCAAGTACAGTCTTGTCATGTCAATTTTCTGGTTAAAAATTTTCAACAGCTGCTTCCTGAAATTCCTTAGCAGAGTGTGCTGGGCCTTTATCAACCTAATCTCTGTTTATATTTTTTGACCTCTTCTTCTGACATTGGCTACAAACTGAACGTGCTCTGACCATGTTGAAGTCTCCTACCCACAGTGTGTCATGCTCTTTTATATTTTCCAATGTTTTGTCACACACATTGTTCATAACACCTCCCTGTCTATCAATTCAGTAGTTAAAAAAAAAAAAAACCACAAAACTTTTCAAAACCATTAAACCATTATCTTTCCAGTGAGACTTTTACTAGTTTTTCAAATTACACTATTTGATGTTTGCTGCTTTATCTACAATTAGAGATACTACTCCATTGTGGTTATTTGCTTACATGCCTGATTATTTTCTTAGATTTTGAGATCTTTGAAAATAGCGCTATGCTTGGTTATTTCTGCATTCATAACATTTAGCAAAGTGCCTGGTGCAAAACAAGCGACTAATACAAATAAGAGTAAAATGTGCATACTATTATTTCTAATATCCTTTTTTCCTGATCTGAAATCATACTTTCCTTAAATGTAAATATCTGCATCTGATAAAATAGAGTAGTTCCCAGGTTTCAGTTAGTGTCTTGAGGTTGTCTTCTTTAACATCACTTTTGGAAGTCTTGTGAAATATTAGAGAATCATACTTTTCCCCTATTCCCTTCAGGGATTTTAAATAAGTCAACAAATCCTCCCAGCAGTTATCTTCAAAAGTGGGTTATGGAAGTAAGAGAATTAGCAGGAACACAATAAGCCCTTTGTCCATATCTGGGAGTAGATAATTGAAGAGATCAGTGTTTTGTCTCTTCAAATGTGTAAGGTGATTTTAACTAGCGCATGGTGAAATTTGGATCTGTGGTGGCTTCTATCCATCATACTACTCTATCCTTTTAATAAAAGTTAATTTCTCAAATTATAACTAATTGGGAGTTATTTATTAGGTTGTTACAAAGCAAATAGACCAAATACAGATTCTTAAATCCTAAACATATACAGGAACTTAACATAATCACTGTCTCCTCCATGACATCATTTAAACCAACTTTTACTCAGTTTACAAATCCATTTCAAATTAAGTTGCAGAAAGCACTGCTACCCATTTAATGCACACAGAATTTGTAATTGAGTTTTTCCCCTTTAAGTTTATAAATATACCATGGGATAATATTTCTGACACCGGCGCACTTAGTAAATAATTTAATTGTTCTCAGTTCTGAAAAACTGACCTCTATGTAGTTTAAGTTGCTCTCCTTTGCCAAGTTATAAATAAAAATGCAACAATGGTTTTCAGTTGAAATATAATTACAACCAATATGATAGCAATAGAACTGAGGACAGCTGTTTAAATAGGAACAATCTGACTCCAAAGGAAAACATAATGCTTATGGAAACACTCAAGGCAGCTTTAATTCTAGAAACAACAAGTATGTGATTAGAGCATTGAAGAATCATGAACCCCTTCTTTTAAGCTTTTATCTGGACAAAATGTATGAGAAAATTGATTATAATGCTCTACCTCACAAAGATGTTATAGTGAAAAGATATACAATTTTTGATGTAATTAGAGGAAAACAATTTCTGTTTTTAACTTTGTGAGGTTTTTGTTTTCATTACACACTCTGTTTAGAATGGTAACACACAAATAACACATCTCAGCTATATTAGCTGAATGTGCTTTGGTGAAGGAAGAGCTATCTGACCCAATTAATCTTGATTTGGGATAACTGCTTGATAAATGATTTCCTTGGAAGGGAGGCACCATGGCTCATTGCACTTGGTTTTCATCTTAGATCCGCTGTGTGCTCACCGTGTGACCTTGGCAAAGTCATTTTACTTCTCCTTACCTCTTTTCATTTGTAAAGTATAGCTAATCCTGGCTGACCTCACTTTGGCAGACTGATACTATATATTGAATAAGTATGAACATGATACTACTATGTACTTTGAATTTATTTAAATAGATGCTATGGTATTTATTTTGGTCCACTAGATATGGATCTGCTGGCCATATGAAACTAGAATAATATAAATTACAATCTATATTGCCTTAGTCTATAATACATAGTTTTATTATTTTGACTATTTGATTATTGATATAAAGAATAAACATGATGGATAAGAATATTACTATATCACTGACCTAAGTCTCTGAACAAACTGCCTTCCTGTAGAACTGTGCTTCTGAAAACTATGTACTTTGACTTTATTTAAATAGATTCTATGGTATTTATTTTGGTACATTAGATACAGGTCTGCTGGCTGTATAAAACTAGAATAATATAATCTATATTGCCTAAGTCTCTGTAATACATAGTTTTATTATTTTGAGTATTTTACACTGTGACTCTTCTGAATCGTTAGCAAGGCATTAAGTAGTAGAGGTAGAAGCAATATTAATCAGATAAACTCTCAAAGAGACAATATGTGATGGTGAATTGATGTACTAGTTAAATGAAAAAGAGGAGAAGCAAATAAAAAGTTGGTTACTTATTGTTATTCAAAATGAAGGGACAATATTATAAACATTTAAAATGGAGTCAGGTTGGGGCACCTGGGTGGCTCAGTCAGTTAAATGTCTGACTTCAGCTCAGGTCATGATTTCACACTCTGTGAGTGTGAGCACCACATCAGGCTCTGTGCTGACAGCTCAGAGCCTGGAGCCTGCTTTGGATTCTATGTCTCCTTCTCTCTGTGCCCCTCCGCCTCTCACACTCTGTCTCTCTCTGTCTTTGTCTCTTTCTCAAAAATAAACAGACATTTAAAAAAATTAAAGTGGAGTCAGGTCTATGAAGAATAAGCTTATATTAAAGTATAACTTTCTGTTTAATTTTTTAACTTAAATTTCATATGAAGATTTTGGAAAAAGATCTTGGAAGAAATATTTGTACTATCGTACTAAATATAAGCATGATATAAAACGTTTAAGGGAAGAAGAATTCTAAACACTATTCTAAATTTTATCAAGTATTTGAAAAGAGTTGTAATCATATTTTAATGTAGATTTTAGGTTAGATTTAAGAAAAGTATTTATTATGAGAGTTGTTTTTGATGAAAGTATTTGAATTGCTTCTTTCCCTAGGAATTATCAAAAATATCCTAGATTTATTTTTTAAACAAAATTGATAGAATGAAAAAAATCTTATTTTTTAAATTCATTTTTAAATGTTTTAAAATGTTTCTTTTTTAGAGAGAGAGAGAGTGAGTGAGAGAGAGAGAGAGAGAGAGACAGACCATGAGCAGGGGAGGGAAAGAGAGGAGACACGGAACCCGAAGCAGGCTCGAGGCTCTGAGCTATCAGAAAAGATCTCGATGTGGGTCTCAAACTCACAAATTATGAGGTCATGAGCTGAGCCAAAGTTGAATGCTTAACCAACTGAGCCATCCAGGTGCCCCAAATCTATTTTTACATAAAGAAAAAAGATATAGACTACTTAACCTCTTATGTATTTTGCAAGCCCTTACTGCCTAGAAAAAGGTGCTTTTTCACATACTCAATCAAGAATTAATCTGAGGTTTTGGTTTGTTTTCTACAGGTGGGTTTGATTGGATGCCTTATTCAGGCCCCTTGGGAATGAGCTGGTGTTATATGGGAAAAATAGAAGGAATATATTGGAAAGTGCCCAAGTTGGTGGCAGATAAGCTGGTGAAATGACTTAATGAGAGAGGGCTACCATGTTTACAAACCGGTGATACGACAGCATCCAGTTCCAAAAAAAGCTGGCTAAAACTGAGAGTACATATTGTTGTACAGCTCACAAACCATTAATTCATCTTGGCATTCCTGGTGCTTATTACTGGGCGAGCACATGATAAATATGAAATATATGATAGCCCAGTGGAATGAACTGAAATCACAAATCTGACTCTCTTAGAGTATTTAAACTCTTGATTCACTTCTTCATCAAATATTTAAGCAACTACTATGTGTAGTCCATATAGTAAATAAAAAGATAAGCACCCAGTTTCTACTATCAGTCTAGTTATGGAGACATTAAGCAAATAAACTCATGAAAGAGTACATAATAACACTTTGGGAAACACTCCATGAGATGGAAATAGGTTTAAAAAATAAATATAAAATAAATAATGAATAAAAATAGTGTTAAACAAAAACTAAGCTCAACTGTCTTCTCTAAGTAAGGGACTTCTGAGCTGACACGTGAAAGACGAGTATTTAGTTGGGCTGACATGGAAGGAAGCAGACGTGGCTATCTCCAGGTAGAGGAGACTGTGGAAAAAAGGGCCCCGTTACACCTCCATGTAATAAAGCAAAGAAAGTTGACATAGGCAGTTGAAGGAGGGTTGACACATATCCAATAGAGCATGGCGGTCCTCATTTAAAAAATGACTTCAACATAAAGAGATGAGAAACCACAGGAGGAAAACCACATTCTGGCTGCAGGGCAAGGATAGTCTGGGAAGAGGTATGGGAAGCAACTACAAAGTATGCTGTACTTTTCTCAGAAGGATTCAACCCTCGTCTATAGAAAGTTGTAGAATGGTGACTTGACTCTATCGATCTCAGAAGTGTTATAACAACAAGTAAGACAATTGGGAAAGCCCATGTGCCTTCCTTACATATTGAAAGTTCTTCATCCACTTGTGTTTTTATGAACAAAGAGATATGGTTTGCCATTTGTATATCAGAGTAATAACTGGTCAGTTAGGCTAGAGTGAGAGATGGCTTGAACTCCATATGGCCAGAAAGTTAGACACTATCCAGTAGATTAGATCCAATCTTCTAAAACTTAAATCAATATCTAGTCTATCATCATCTTGTTAACGTAAGATGTTGTAAAACTTTAGAGCTGTTTATCCATGTGTAGTCTGTCTCCTCTTGAACCAAAATCAACTGAACTCATTTTTAAAAATGAAGAGTCTGGGCCTCTTTGGCTCTTGACCCTCCAGGCTCTCAGGTGTGCTCGAGAATCTGCAGATGTAAAACACGCATAAAGGATTTTCAGGAAAACCTGTGCTTCAGTCTTAGACACTGATTCCCAAGCATTATTATATAAGTACTAGAGAGCATAACAAATAGAAATTTCCAGCATCCACACCCAGAAAGTTTAATTCAAGAGATTTGAGGTGACTAGGCATAGATTTTTTTTGTTGTTTAAATGAAGCTTAGGTGAATTTTAAGTGTAAAGTTAAGAGCCATTGGTGTAAAGTTTTTCTTAGTTTATTTCAACTATTTCTAGTAAGATCTCTCAGGAAGGGTATACACTGCTATATCATAAGTGTGTACATTGCTTGACCTTCTTCAAGGTCAGGGGCACTGTCCTCAACTTTATCTCCTCAGTGTTAGGATAGGGTTAAATCTTACTGTTCCTTGATAAAATCCCTGATAAAATGTCATTGCCTCTTGACTAAATGAAATGCTTCTCTGCAGATTCACATACCTCTGTGTAATTTCCCAAATCACTCATCACACTTTTCTATAATAATACTGATTATTTTTCTTCTAAGCTATCTGTAAACTCTGGGAAACATTGTCTATTTTATACTCAGTAGAATTTATGATATCTAGTGGAGTACCTGGCACTTAAGAGGCAGTTAATAAATACTTATTGAAAGAAAAAATATGTAGGAAATATTAAATGTTTTGATTACTTGAAGACTGTGATCTCTTTTAACCTCTAGTGAAAAGATATTATTTCATTTAAGGCATATATTAAATCCTAAAGTAACTTTTTAGGCTACTGTTAAGAAATAGCCATCAAATTCTGGCAGCACTTCTCAACAGTGATTGGCATAATGGTCCAAATCTGGCCACCTCTCACTATCTTTGCCACCATAATCCTTATCCAAAATGTCTCCATCTTTCCTTTGAAGGGAAGTTGAAGAGACTTGAAAAATGAAGGCATCTTCATAGGAGCAAGCAAGATGGTTCAGGAATTAGATGGATATTAAATATAAAGTAGATTGAGAAGATCTAACTTAAGAAGAAAATTGTCTTCAGAGACTGAAATAAATAATTGAAATATAGATAAAAAGAAAAAGTGGTTAGAATGGGGCTCAGGGTGGGGGGAAAGAGCATCCACAAGATTGGTATAAAAGCTGAGAGCAGAACAGGACTCTATGAGCCTGAAGTACAGGAATACAGAAAGCATGGGTAAGACTAAAAAATATCGGGATCTGGGTATCTTGGTGGCATTATAAGAGACACTGAATCTGGGAAGAATCCTGACTGAATAAAGAATATAGTTCAATGAGCTTTGATAAGTGGGGGATTCAAATATGGTTTCTCATCAAGAAGAGCAGCAAAAAGTATGAGCTTCATGAGAGAAAGCATTGGAAGAAGTTATTATGGAAAACTTGGTCCCTGTTAAGAACACATGACAGGACATCATTTTGGGAGGAGAGTTTGTTCAGGATGAAATGGAGGATTCTGTGGAAGGCAACCACAGTGAAGATGGGATGTGATATGGATACATTTGAGATATTCCTCACCTTTTATTTTCTGAGAGAAGTGAGAGACATCTAGTCTAATCTTGAACTTAGACTGAAGAAAAAAGCACTTGATTTGTTTCTGTCCAATTCTCATCTTGTCACAGTCTCTCTTCAATTCTAATTCTATTGATTTTTCCAATCTCTTTTCTATTGTACTAGAAAAATATTGAAAGAACAGGATAAAAAGAACATTAGCTTACAGTAATAGGAATGCCATAATATTCATCTAGCAATAAAAAGAAATCCATAACACCTCTGGTACCAGACCTTAAAGTCCATGTAGTTCACAGTATTCCATTCAGTGACACTGGAAAGCAAATTAAGAAATCATGAATATTATCAGAGCTTAGTATTGTCAGTCTAAGAGAGCATAGTTATGGTGATGAGGAAAAGTGTCATGAAATATATAGACACTCTCTATAGAGAGAATGCCTTTTCTGGGCTGTGGTTTAAGTACTTATGGAGGAAAGCACCATATCTGGTTTAGGAAGAGACGATGAAAGCAAAAGAAAGGTAGAATAAGGGGTTAATGAATAGAATTGATACGGATAGAAAAACAAAGAAGAGATACAGGTTAAAACACACAGAATTTCAGGGCCCTTGGGTGGCTCAGTCGGTTAAGTGTCTGATTTAATTTCAGGTCATCATTTCATGGTTCACAAGTTTGAGCCCCGTGTCAGGCTTTGTGCTATCAGCTCAGAGCCTGGAGCCTGCTTAAGTTCTGTGTCTGCCTCTCTCTCTGCCTCTCCTTTACTCTCTCTCTCTCAAAAATAAATATTAAAAAAATAAAAAATCATTAAAAAAACATTGGATTTCAAAATTTTAGAACATATAAACATTTACAGTTTGCCAAATTATAAAAGAATCAAAATACCAATTGGATTGACTTTTACTAAAGTTTATTCACTTACTTTTGAGGAAGAGAGAGAGAGAGAGGCAGGCAGCAGAGAGAGAATCCCAACTCTGCCAGTAAGAAGCCCAATGTGGGGCTCAAACTCAAGAAATGTGAGATCATGACCCGAGTGGAAATCAAGAGTCAGATACTTAAGTGACTGAGTCACCCAGGTGCCCCACTTTCTTATGTCAGTAAACAATGTACCATACTGTTAAGAGTTGGAGTTCTGCATTTGTATTTATTTCAGTTTTGACTGACAGCTAGGTGATCTTAGACACAGCCTTTAATCTAAGTCTCGGTCTTTATCAGCAAAATGGGGATAATCATACTGCTTAGTTCATAACATATTTACATTCAATAAATGAAATAAAACATAAGTGTTTGTTATGATGTCAGGAAACAATTAAGAACTTAATGTGTGAATTTAGTATAATAGCTATGATTTGCTTTGTTGCCTTTTGCGAATGCTCCTCAATAATGAAATGTGCAGACAACCAAAGATTATTCTGGGTGTTAGGAGAAAACTGAGAGTAGAGTTGCCTGTAGACAATCCAGAGAGTGAATGGCCTTGCATAAGTAATTGGAAGTCCAAAACCAGCAGAAAATCAAAGGGATCTTTATCTAAATGGTAAAGATAAAGTCACTAGCATTTAAAATATTGATACAGGAATACATAATACAGAAATGTTGAGAGAGTTTTGTTTTCTCATGGAATGTAATAAAAAATCATAAAGCTTTTAAAATACCATCTTATATTGCACAATAGCTACCACAGAAATTGTTACAAGCAACAAAAAGAGGCATCTTCATGAAAGTTAAACATTTAATGAAAGTGAACAACTCAGATTTAAAATTTGATGCAAGGCTTCTAAATGGAGTAATAATGTTCTTGGGGTGCCTGGGTGGTTCAGTCAATTAAGCATCTGACTCTTGATTTCAGCTCAGGTCATGATCTCATGGTTTGTGAGTTCGAGCCCATGTGAAGCTCTGTGCTGGGAGTGCTTCACATGTTTGTAAAGTGTTTGGGATTCTCTCTTTCTTTCTCTGCCCTTCCCCACCCTCTTAAAATAAATAAATAAACTTAAAAAATAATAATTTAAACATTCTGAGTAACCTTGGAACTATGAATATAGGGAGAGCAAAGCTAAAGTTACTGAAAATTTCACAATGGTTTTCCTGTGGAAGAGGATTGTTCTTGAATGCTTTCTTATTCAAGTAGCAGAGAAATTAATGGAGTTTTTATTAAACCCTGTTGGGATAGACACAGTGAGCACAGAAGACATTAGGGCACTTGTCCATAAGGGTGTTTTTTGGGGGAAGGAAAACGAATGAAAAACAGAAGGAAGAATAGAAGATGACACAGGAATCGTTTGGAGTACCTCATGTATCCAACCCGAGCCCAGGATCCTAGGAATCCTCTGTGATTCTTTCTTTCCCTTAATCTCTACATTATCAAAACCTACCTGTTCCACTTCCACCAAATGGTCCAAAGTTGAACACTTCTTACCATTCCCCACAGTCACTATCATTGTCCCAAACACCTTCACCTTTTCCTTGGAGAACACGCTTTACTGTCTTTACTCTTTTCTGCCTACATTCAATATTCGACCCATAGCCTGCATATTCTTGTCAAATATAAATTTGGTCAGATTATTTCTCTGCTTAAAACATTTCAGTGATTCCCCATCACAGTTGGAATTAAATTTAACCACTTCTCATGAGTTCTAGGATCCCATATGTTTTGCCCCTATTATTTCACAGTTTCCTTCTCTGTGCACTAAACGTCTCATACTCTCTGCTCCTAGAACAAATCAAGGTCATTTCCATCTCAGCATGCTTGTGGATACTGAGCTGTCTGCTTGGAACCCTCTCTCCCTTAATTTCAGGATGGTTGTTCCTCTCTAAGTCTCAACTCAGAGACTTCCTCTGACCATTCTATATAAACTTCCCTTCTATTCTCAACTCACTACTCTTTATTCCTCATGTATTTTGTGATTTTTCCCTCATCACAGTAATAATTCTTTACATATGTGTGGGCTTATTTAGTTTTTGGTACTGTAAATTCCCTGAGGGCTTGTTTGTTTGTTTCTTTGTGTATTGTATTGTAGAAATTCCCTGAAGGCAGGGATCTTAATGGTTAACAAATTCATTGTAGTATCCTCAAGTACCTCCTAAAACCAGTGCCTGAGGCTTAGTAAGCATTTGTTAGTAGAATGTCGAATGAATGAAAGTGGCCATTATCTATACCTTCATCCAGATATATTCGCTATTTCTGAAGCCATCCACTCCCAGAATTATTTTCTGTCTTTGCTGAGCTTTTGGATAGAAAATCTTTCATTACTTTTCTAAGGAGAACTAAGCCCTTAAATCTTCTCTTCGCCTTCTGCTCCCAAAGTCTTTTTTTGACGCCTCGTAGGAGAAGAAAGCTGACATATGGCAACAAGAAAAAGCATAAATATTATCTAGTTTCTTCCCTCTATTACCAACTTGAACTTGCACTACTTCTGAGTTCAGATGATGTGTTAAGAGAAAGATAACTAGATGTTGGGACAGAGGTTCTTATGACATCACATTCTTGCAATACTGTCACTGCTACAAGATGGTTAGTGGCTCTGGGGACTGATCCAGACATTAATTTCCTGTTACTGTTAATAAAGCTGTTATTTTTAAGTTTTATTTATTTATTTTGGAGAGAGAGAGTGCGCTGCAAAGGAGCCATGTGAGAGCCAGCAGGCGGGGGAGTGTCAGAGAGAGATAAGGAATGAATCCCAAGCACTGACAGTGCAAAGTCCGATGCAGGGCTCAAACTCACAGACCTTTAGATCATAACCTGAGCTGAAGTCTAAACTTAACTGAGGCATCCATGTTCCCCAAGAAAGCTAATGTTTTAAAAATTCAACAATCACGTAAAACATGCCCTATCCCCCCAATAGCTTCATGTGCCAAATGACTTACATGTAAACTTATAAAAAACATCTTAATTTTAATTTCATAACTACCTGAGTAAATTGTGAGCTGTAGAAATCCAGAGGACAGGGAGGTCATCGCGGCCTGAAGTAATTAAAGAACCATTTGAAGGAGGAGGAGGGACTTGAGATGGGCCTTGAATTACTGTTGGATTTAAATAGCTGCTATACTTAGTTCCATAATTTCCCCTCACCTAATTTTGAGGGGAAATTTGCATCTCCTCTCTGCCCAGTCGCTCCTGGCTGGCTGCCACGCCTGTCACCAGCAGCAGCCCTTTCACTGAAAAATGGCCAACAAGGTAACTGTGAATAATTTCAGGCTAAAAACATTCAAAACTCCACAAAGTGAAATGTTAATGGAAAGAGCACCTTAAGAGTATACGGTATGGATGCAAATCTTTTTGTTTTCTTAATTTCTCCCAGAGGCTTTAAAAATGTAAAAAGTGATAAAATAGCAGGAGCTACATCTTAACTGAAGTCAGTAATCACTGCAAAATATCTTAATCACTTGAAACTAAACTGTGATTCAGAGGAATTAATCACAGTGGTAATGTGTTTTGCCATATACTTTGACAAGGCTCATCAGGGAGAACGTGGCAACTTTGGTGAAGGATCCTCCTTTTAACCTGCACCAGAATCAAGCTTACTACGTAAATCTCTGACGTTTTCTGAGAATGTCCCTCTGTGACTATCTACATAGCACGTTATAGATAAATAAAAACAAAACAAAGGGAAAAAATACAAATAAGACAGGTTGGACAGATGTCATTTCAGGGACACTCAGAAGATGGCACCAAATATTCATCCCTACTGACTGCCAAAAGACAAGAAAAGCGTAACATCCTAGCCTGCAATGTCATCGTTCTTTGTAACATGACTAGTTTTCCAAAAAGAGCATCTGTTGCCTGGAGCTCATTCATGGTCATTGCCACTTCTGCCTTTCCTTTTTCTCTCATAATACACTCCAATTAAAATTTATTATGGAAACCACTCCTTGCATAATAGCCACCCTTTGGCCTTGGCACGTTTGGCCAGCTGTGGGCAAATTACTGCACTGGCCAGACCTAACCAAGTATTCTCTTGATGATACAGAATCTAATCCTTTAACTCCCCTGCCTTATATAAGTGATCTTCATACATGGTCACAAGTAGACCTGCCTGAGTTAGAAAATCCAAAAATGATGAATACCATCACTACTTCTCTGAGTTGAAATGGAAATCAGTGTTTCCAGTCAATTTCAAAATTTTAGTTTTCCCTAGAAGAGGACCTTGAGTAAAAAACCCTTCTGGTTTTTTGTTTGTTTGGTTTGTGTCCCATTTTGTTTTGTTTTTACTCAGTCATATCTTTTTGTTAGGAACTAAGATGTATGGTCTTTCAGCATCTCCAAAGGCATACCATCACCCAGCAAAGCAAACCAATTAGAGAGAAGAAAAGGTGGGCAGACTGAGTACCCTCCAAATGGCAGTACTCCCCTAGGTACCAGGAATGCTAAGATATTTCCATGGAGATAAGGACAATTTCAGGATGTGAGATTGGATTGAGAACCTCATGAAATATACACCTTCACTAAGACTAGCTTTCAATTTGGGATTTTTAAAAAAAATTAATTAATTTTGAGAGGGGAGAGAGAGCGAGCACACACATACACACATACCAGCAAGTGGGGGATGGGCAGAAAGAGGGAGGATCCTAAGAGGCTCTGCATTGACAGTGCAGATGTGGGGCTCAAACCCTTTAACCCACAAACCATGAGATCATGACCCCAGCTGAAACCAAGTGTTGGACGTTAAACTAACTAAGCCACCCAGACGCACCCCTCAATTTGGAATATTTTTAAAACTAAGCGAAAGCATTTGAAACTCTTGAAGATTTTAATCCTCTTTCAGCATAGTAATTATAAACTGCATGGCCAATGCTTATTTAACTACCTATCTTTTTAGTCCATTACTTCTATGTCTATATAGGGCGCATGTCTATTTGCTCTTAAGGATCCTATCTGCTACCTGGCATATAGATAATAATGCTAGTATATGAACAAAATAATCATTTCTGTAGTGGTTCCTATGGGTCAAATACCCTCTATTTTACATATATTATTATATTTAATACATATTGTACAATAGCCCAATGAGAGAGACACTATTATGAGCCTTATTTTTTCTATAAAGAAATAGCAGATCATTGGGTTGAAATGATTTGCCTTACATCCAGAGCTAGTAAAGGAAAACTAAGATGATTATCTTGATTTGTGTGATCTTAATAGTCCATGTTTTTTATTTCTTTGGGGTATTTTTTATTAATAAATAATTAATTTCATAATCTGAATATTGTCATATTAAGAGATTATTAAATGGGTTCAGATATATTGTGAGTTGACTCACGCAGCCTTTCTTTTTTTATTTAATTTCTTTTAATGTTTGTATATTTTTGAGAGAGATAGAATGCGAGCCGGGAAGGACAGAGAGAGAGGAGGACACAGAGTCTGAAACAGGCTCCAGGTTCTGAGCAGTCAGCATAGAGTTGATGTGGGGCTTGAATCCACGAACCATGAGATCATGACTTGAGCCAAAGTCAGATGGACTGAGCCACCTAGGTGCCCCTCCCTTTCTAAAGTCTGTAATTGGCCTTTAACACATGATATTTGCTGTGACCTTTGACACACGGTGTTCTGAGCATGTTATCCATCAAACCAGTGTCATTGTTGAAGGGAAAGAGTCTAGACTCTATCAATCACTTTATATCTGTGTGGCCTAGGGTAAGTTACTAAATGCTTTTCTGCTCCATTGTCTTAATCTAAATATAGAAATAATGTTTTTCTCATAATGTTATAAATTAAGGTACATACAGGCAATGGGGACATATTAAATACTCAAAAAATTTCCCATGTCTCTATCTAAATTATGTCCATTTTCACCCTGTAGGTATTAACAATTGCTACTGTACTATTGAAATACCCAAAACCAAGAGCAACATAATTTTTTAAATCTTAGCCCCATATCAACAAAACAAAACAACTTAAACATAACATATAACTGAAAGCTTTCTGAAATATAACTAGTTATATTAACCAAAGAAAACAATCCCACAATAAAATGACAAAATTTGTATAAAGATCAATATTTCCCAATAATGTTCTAAGTGCTTCCTGTCCAAATCATGGAATTGATTAGACATACGCAAAAAAGTCAGTAAAAATTAACTAAATTAGTTCCATGCTATAATTTAAGACAAATTACAGTTGTCACCACATTTATAATCTGTTTTCAATAAAAGCTTTTAAATGTTCAAATAGATTAAGAAATTTAGATAACTAGTAACTTTCACTATTAACAACTAAAAATTAAACAAAAATTCAGTGGATATAAGTATGTTTTCTTCATTATCATTTGGCATATGTATAAAATACATGTGATTGCCTTTTCTTGAATATTAGGTAAAAAGCAGTAGATAAATAAAAGCATAGAAACTTAAATTCTTGTTTGCATTATCAATACCCTAAAGATGAAGGTTAACTATATTATTAGGGTTTCTGTTCATGGCAGTTTTTCCACATAGTTGATGCTTTTCAAGATGCTGGCAGTTGTTAATTTAAAATTGGAACAAAAGAAAGTAATCCTTTTAAAGGGAGTGATAATTTATACCCAGCAGTTGAAAAACACATATGTCTCATCTGACTTCCTAATCTGACTTCAAGGCCTACATTCTTCTTTATAGATGAGTTTCTATAGAATTATAAGAAATGAAAAGGGATTGCCCAACACACTTACAAATGGAGAAATTAGGCTACGTCACCAAAACAAAAAATATGAGCAGGTTATAGAAATATATGAAAAGTCGTTTCTTCACAAGGAAAAATGAAATAGACAATTTTTATAAGAATTTCACCTACAGAACTATCACTATCATTTAGGACTTTGGAAAGACCTATAGTATAATGTAAATTAAAGTAGAACTTTCTTGTAATCAGAAACAAGGATGCAACAACCCCTTCTTGACACATATTAGATCTATTTTACCAGCATGTTTTTCACTTCCCCGAATCTCCACAGTCTTTCAAATTTTGCAATGATGTCTTGAGCATGACTTTTATTATTTACAAGAAGTTAGAAAAATCTTACAACCTGCAACTTTGCCATCTTGGGTTTTAAATAACATAGCCATTATAGTATTTTTAACACTGCCTGGGACTGGTGGCATTTGGCAAGGTCACATGAAGGCGGGAACCCAGGTGCATTAGAAGAGTGAAAATTGAAAAGTCATCGATTGGAATTTTTCTTTCTTGGTCAGTTATGGGCCAGTAATTATTAAGGGACTAGATCTCAGAAGACGTCATGTGATAGAAACACTAAACTGTCAAGACACCATTCATGGAGTCAAAGGCACTAGAATTTTTAAGGGAAAAGTTGGAATGGAGTGGAGTGTTTGGCTTGAATTTCCTGGCCAAAGTCCAAACTGAGAGATTGGAGTCTGCTTTTCTTAAATCCCCCCTGCAGTTTCTTTTGGAGGCTGTCCTCTCATTCAATTCCTTTCTTAAATGATTTGGCAGTATTGAGTTCTGTTAAACAACTGCTGTGTTCCACTTCAGTGGTGGGTAAAGTGATTTCTGTGCTCTGTGTATAGTTCATAACACACTCCTTGGGAGGTGAAAGGTGCTGCATAAATGCAATATCCTGCTACTCATTTTAAAAGAAAGTTACATACTGATCTTCATATTACTGATATATATTTTTTAAAGCCCAATACTTTATGTTTCATGAAGTCATTTTCCAAACAAAGCAAGTAGGAGTTCAAGCATTTGGGGGGAGCTTTTTTTTCATTTTGCCTTACTTTACCCTTCTTGCCTACTTTACCAACAACAGAAGGATCCCAAAAGAGTGACTCAGTGAATTTGAGATTCAAAGAATAGACAGTCATTAAGCAAATGTAATGTGTTTAGTCATGCTAAACTAAATTCACAGTTTGAATAGACATGGAATATAAATGAAATGAGCTCAGGGCAAGAGTTCAGGACATCTCAGCAAAGACAGCTCCAGAACATCTGCGGTTAGCACTTACTTGCTACCTGGATACCAAACCTGAGCTTCAAAAGCCAAATACCATTCGTTTGAAAAAAAAAAAAAAGCAAAACTCTGAAATGATGAGACAACATTATTCTAAGCAAGATTTCCCTCATAATAAAAAACATGACAATGATAGAAAAAGCCAAAGGAGGAATATTTCATCTCGCAGGCACAAATGCATTGCTGTTTCCCCCTCCTCCTTATTAGCTAAAAGCAAATACGTAGTTCATAAAGGAAAATTGTAAAAATGAACAGTTAAGCATCTGCCATGGTGACTTTTTCTGACAGGGAGGGCCACACTACGTGAGGCGCTTCGTCCTCCTGGAAATTTACTTGACCAATGCCATTCTTCTTAACCAGCAAAAGATTATAGTAAAACTTATTGTAAAATTGCTTTAATTTTTTGAAGAGTATAAGGAGAAACAAAAGGTATATTTCTCTCCATTAAAGGACCCTGCAAGGGGTGCCTGCATGGCTCAGTTGGTTAACTTCAGCTCGGGTCGTGATCTCAGGTTTTCTGAGTTCCAGTCCCACATAGGTCTCTCTGCTGTCAGTGTGGTGCCTGCTAGGGACACTCTGTCCCCCTCTCTATCTGCCTCTCCCTCTCTTGCTTGCACTCTCTTGCTCCCTCTCCTTCTCAAAAATAAACGTCAAAATATTTTTTTAAAACTGCAAACATTTCTATGCACTGTACAACAGTTTTTCCTTAAATATTTTAGTTATTTTACCATGAAGAGGATTCAAGTAGAGACCACTCTTAAGGTTATAAAACTTGAAATTAACCTAAGCAAAACCTTTCTGTTAATCCAACTCCTGAAATCAATCCATATACTCTGTTCAACTTTTATTTTTTTATTATTTTTTAAGCATTTATTCATTTTTGAAACACAGAAAGAGAGGGAGACATAGAATCTGAAACAGGCTCCAGATTCTTAGCTGTTAGCACAGAGCCCAATGCAGAGCTCGAACTCACAAACCATGAGATCATGACCTGAGTGGAAGTCGGAGGCTTAACCGACTGAGACACCCAGGTGCCCCTCTGTTCATCTTTTAAATCTGATGTGCCAAAAAAAAAAAAAAAAGAAAGTTGATTTGGATGAAGAAAGTTGTGGTTAAGGTAAAAGTTCACCACATGAGTGTTCAGGAAAGGCAGATGATCACTTGGCACCTTTCAGTAAGAGAGTATTTTAAAATCCGAATCACTTTGTCAAAAATGTTATCATTTGAAAAACAGACTTAACAGTGTGCTGCTCTCTCGGGCATCACTGGCACTAAGAATAGACCATAAATTGGTAGTATGGAGTGCCTCTCAGTTCCAGTTTTTCTAAAAGCACTTCACAAAGCAATTAGTCAGATAATGGTGGTGTGCTCACTCCTTGCAGCTTCTCTGTAGTCACTAATAGCACAGACTCTTTCCAACCAAGTGAATGCCTCCTAGGGAAAAGCACACTAACATTGACTCTTCTCTATCCTGGTCACATTCCTCCTTAAGTAACGTATTTTTCTGTCTTCTTATTTATAAAATGGCTTAGAGTTAAAATTTGCACTTAAAAATACCAATCATTGAGTTTTAACCTAATTAATCATGATCTGCAGTAGTTGTCTTCTAAATCATAGGTGAATGATGAATTTCCAGAATGTTCTAATGTCACTCTACCGGTGGCTTTGTTAGTGAGAACTTTTTTTTTTTTTTACTGAAATGAACGTTAGAGTGTGTAAAGGATCTGAAAAATGTCACCATTTTAGTCTATTATATAACACGTAAAATAGAAAAACTGAGTATCATACTGACCGCTTTTAGCTATTGCAAAGGTTAAATGGGAACTGTTCTGTACTCAAGCCTCTTAAACTTGCTGTGAGTTTTCACCAGGACAGTATATGAATTAAAGTATAGACAATGGTGGTACTTTGCCTGTAGAAAAAGGGTCGTATGGGTAACTACACCAGAAGTCTGACCTTTTGGAGTTCTTTGAAAAATGCTGTTCAGCTACTTAATTTATTTGAAATACTTTCTGTTGGCACTTTAAGATGATTTTTCTCTTTATTAATAGACTATTTTCTTTTTTTAAATGTTTTAATGTTTTATTTATTTCTCACAGAGAGAGATAGCATGAGCAGGGGAGGGTCAGAGAGAGAGGGAGACACAGAATCTGAGGCAGGCTCCAGGCTCATGAGCTGTCAGCACAGAGCCCAATGCAGGGCTCGAATCTATGAACCAGGAGATCATGACCTAAGCCAAAGTCGGACGCTTAACTGACTGAGCCACCCAGGTGCCCCTTTATTGACTATTTTCAAGTAAAGATATATTTGGGAATTTAAGCTAGCATTTCTTGGAATGTATGTAGGCATGTGACCAACTGACATCGATATAAAGGGTAAATCACTTAGTCCAACAACAATACTGGTTTCATGAAAAGATGATGACAAAGTGTTTTAAAAATAAAATACTAATTAGAGTCTTCTGACCCCCAGATGAGTTTGTAACTAAGGCATTACTAGGCAACCCAGCTTCAGCCTTGATAGCTTCAAATGTAGAGACAAAGTTTGCTTTTCCTTTAAGGATGGAGAGTTTTACATACTCAAAGTGAAGATGTGGTTAAAGCAGTTCCAAAAAGTGATTTTTAAAAATATCATTTATGTTCAAAAGCAAGAGAGATATTTTGTTTCCATGGAGTAAGTTTACAATTTTTAATCTTCCCACTGCTTACCTGAGAAAGAAAAATAGCACTCAACTTTCCATTTTGCTTGCATCTGAATCACAGTTTTGTAATAGTGAATTAGTTTTGAATTGCTTTTGAAATATACCCTGTCTTATATTTTAGCATACCCCAATCCAATTTAATATAATCTGATCTAATATCAGTAATGCTTGTATTTATTTTACGTTCCAGTCATCATTTTGTATGCTTCTTCTAACCTCAAGGACAACTTATAAAATGTATTAGCATTTCTCAGTGTGAAATACCCAGTTGTATAATCAAAACCCTGGCACCTGTTAAGTGCAAGTGCTTATTTAAAATGTGTGGTGATTAGAACCTTTTCTCTCAAATCACATCTTGTTGAGTTAATGAATCCTTTGTAGGAATGTTAACCAGGTTCTACATTTCAGTGATGATCCCATTCCCCCCTTCTCACTAACATATTGAAACATTAACTACTGACAGTGAATGATTACTGAAAAATCTTTAATTCATGGACCAAGTGTTGCCTTGGACCTGGCAAAACATATACCTTTCATCTCTGGAATGCACAATTTTGGATATTGAGTATGGGATTTTCTTAATTCTAGTTGCTGTTAAACATGTGTTCAACAGCCATTATTTAGTCAAAACTATTTTTGCCAGGCTAGAGTGATTAGAAGAAGAATGGCGATACATATCAGAGCTATACTTGTCACTAGAAAGGCTGTCACCAACAGGGTATACTGTAATCATTCTGCTTTCGATCATCACCATCAATCTCCCATTTTTAGCCCAAACCTCCAAACATGTAAAAGATCTAGACTTTTTAAAAAGAGGGACACCTGGGTGGCTCAGCAGGTTAAACACCTGACTCTAGACTTAGATTCAGGACATTTTCTCACAGACTGTGGGATCAAGCCCCTCTTCTCTCTCTCTTTGCCCCTCCCCTGCTAGTGCTAACTCTCTCTTTCAAAATAAATAAACTTAAAAAAATAATTCCAGGAGAATGAAGGTATGCATACACAAAAGACTCTCCCTTTGGCAATCATACCATTGTGTTGCCTCCAAATTACTTGCTGCCCTTCTAGGGAGGTGTTACAAATGAAGGTTCCAAAGCACTTGCAATCACAGCCAAGAGCATGCTAATGCTTTTGAATCAGGCCGATGCTGGGAGAAAAACAGCAGGTATGAGTTTCCAAAAATACTTGGTAGTTCAGACCTTCCTATTTGAATATTTTATAGCTTATGTGTTGGTTAGTTGATAGAACAGAGAACAATAATACCCCGTGTTCAGCTGCGTAGTCATAGAGCATTGCTAGCTGTGGAACTTTAATGTTAATAGTCAAAAATAGGACCTTTTATTCAATCTCCTCTCTTCACTCTATCCATCCCTCGATAAGTAATGAATATAATAGAGTAAATATTTCAACCCATACTAAAATTTAAGGTATATACAAAATTTGATTGGATTTTGCATATACCTCTGAATGCCAGCTTGTTACTCTTAATGGTTCTGAGCACTAGTGCAGCAGGAGATGTGCTCAATGCTTCCTGTCTGATCGCTGATTTATATTTAAGAACAATCTAATGAGAAAATTCATGTTATTGCTCCAGTTTTATAGAGAAGGACATGAAGTTCAGAGAGATTAAACAAATCAGCATAGATCACAAAGCAGGAAAATGGCAGTGAGAACCATGAGATCATGACCTGCACCAAAACCAAGATTTGGATGATTAACCCATTGAGCCAACCAGGCACCCCTCAAAATTTATTTTTGATCAGAGCTTTGATATTAATCAATTTGGAAGTTGTTTTAAGTTTAAATCAACTAGATCTTTTCTTACTAAATGTAAACTGAAGGTTCTGAGCTCTTGTAAAGTCACTTTGGGCAGTAGGGGTGCTGGGAAAGGGACAGAGGTGTGACTGTAAGGGCCAGCCTCAATTGTCTAACATTGCTCCTGGAGGCACTTGCTCCCCCTAACTTTGGATTAGGTTACAGAGTGAGGAAACGTCATTTTGAACACAGTGTTCTCTGGAATACTCTCTTCTTAGCTGTATGTTTCTTCTTCCTGTTCTCTCTTCCAGCCTCACTGCCTTTCTATTTTTCTTTCTTCCCTTCCATCCCTCACCCTAATTCCATTCTCTTCTCCATCTCTCTTTCTAAAACAGGGAAAGAGAAAGAGGGAAAGAAAGTGGAGAGTAGGACACACATCAATCTCTGTGAAAGAAGGTTATCTCTTCCGTCACACTCCTCTCTTAGTCTCTCAAACACTCAAGAGAAAAGGAACAGATGCCCATTCTCAATATTGTTCATGGTCCTATTTATAAAAAAAGGTTACCACCTTCTCTCAGTGTACAATTACATAATATTTAGCAGTCAAGACTACGAGGTAATTGGGGCGCTTGGGTGGCTCAGTCAGTTAAGCATCCAACTTTGGCTCAGGTCATGATCTCACAGTTGCTGGGTTCGAGCCTCACATTGGGCTCTGTGCTGACAGCTAGCTCAGAGCTTGGAGCCTGTCTTTGGATTCTGTGACTCCCTCTCTCTCTGACCCTCCTCTGCTCATGCTGTCTTTCTCTCTCTCTCAAAAATAAATAAAACATTAAAAAAATTTTTAAATACTATGAGGTAGTTTAGGGAGAATAGAAAGCTTGAGACTTTGGGAATAATATAATACATAAACGTTCTTGTATTTTAATTATCTATCCTTTTTATTTTTAGGCTCTATGAAAATAGTCATAACAGAATCCTATGAGTTATCTCTCTGGGTCTTTCTGGTTGAGAACTTCCCATACCGTCTGTAGGAATGATTCCCAAGGGCCATGTTTTTGTTCCAAGAACAGCTTTCCTTGCTGTGGTAATTAATATGGGAATGGCCCTTTACCTCAAGTAGGAAAATCAAATTCCTTTCCTACTAAATTGGAATCTGTAACGAGAGATACAGGCAATTAAGCTCTTGGGCCTGTAGGAGACTTCTAGAAGCCTGTAGAATGTATTCCTGCCACGGAAATCTTTGCAGTCACATTGGGTCCTACTCTCTTTGAGGTGTTAACATTTAATGCTTCCTTGGATTGTGTGGATACCCCAGTGTCTTTCTGATAGAATCATTGACCTTTATGCAAGCTCAAATGGTTTCTAGGATTTGCCATTTATACTTAATACTGTGACCAGGTCTCCATGTATTTTGTGAGTAATCCAATCCTTGTTTCTCTCAGTTTAAGCATTGTAATGCTTAAAATGCCACTTGTATGAGTTAGCTTTGTTCTTTATGTTTCTGATTTAGTTAACTCTTTTTCTGTATTTTGGCTGACTGGACATGGGTGGATGGAGTAAAGCAGGCAGATGGGATTGTTGGATATGATGTAGAACTCTATGGCATCCTCAAATCATACTGTGCTTTGGTGTCATTCCTACATATGCTATTTGATGTAGTATTTAAAAAACCATCTCTTGACCAGATAATAGTGTCTATGCAGTCTTTTAAATTTTCAAGAACTTGAAGAACATCCTTTACTATTAGCATCCAAAATAACCATCAAGGGAAATTTAAAGCTCTTCCCCACAGCATTAGCAATGTTCCAATAAAACCCCAGACTTTCAGAAACCTAGCAGAGTTCCCATTTCATGCTTTCCTCTTAAATTGGCATCAATATAGTATACCCGGTAGTCAAAGGAAAAAGTTATCTCTGCAAGGTTCTCTTATAAAATCTTGGAGCCAACTGTTCCCCTACACAAAAATTAGTGTATAGTAACATTTTCCTAAGCCAGAATCATAGTTGCAGAAACAAACAAGGGATTTTCTTGAGAGAAGAGAAGTGTTATATTCATTAAAAGTCACTATGAGGGGCGCCTGGGTGGCTCAATCAGTTAAGCGTCCGACTTTGGCTCAGGTCATGATCTCACGGTTTATGGGTTCAAGCCCCTCATTGGGCTCTGTGCTGACAGCTAGCTCAGAGCCTGGAGCCTGTTTTGGATTCTTGTCTCCCTCTCTCTTCTGACCCCTGCTCATGCTATCTTCTCTCTCTCTCTCTCAGAAATAAATACAACACTAATTTTTTTTAAAAAAATTACTATTAATGTCTATTTTTATAGTTCACTTAATGCACTGAGGCATTGAAACATAAAAGTTACAGCAAAATCTGGCAAAGATGTTACAGTTCTGTTAAAATGATATGAATGTGGGAAGAGATAAAATTATGTAGACCTTCCCATAACAATAATGGGTGGGAAAGACCTGGATTATTGTGAAATTGACATGTGGATGATAGTAAATTCCACTTAGAAACTTCAGACAATTTTTTGACCTTAAAGGTGGGTAATGTTACCTAGTACTCTCCTTTCAGAAGGAAAAGATGTCATTCTCAATGGAAATTAAAACTGACTCAAAACAACAAAGCAGTTCATTCAAACAGCAATTAATTTAGGGATTAGGTACATGTTTCGGTCTACCTCTTTCTCCCTTTTTTCTCTTCTGGTGAGCCCCAGCAGCCACTACAGGAATTGTGCACAGAGGCAAAGGAGATTGGGTAAAACCCTCCATTATTCTTTCCCAGCCTAATCTCCTTTGGAGAACCAAAAGATGTAGATATTTAATAGATATTTAATAGAAATTAATCTCTTTCTGTTATTCAGTCTTACAATGCTTCATTCTAATACTGATTACACTGATGTTCTAAGATACGCTGGCAAAATACACTGCTGTAATACAATTTCTTTGCCTCTAGAAATGAAAGCTCTTGAGATTGCTCTGGCTTACATAGCTGCTCCAGGTGATTACATCTTTACACAGATGTTAATTACTCTCCGGAGAAGGATGCCCAAATTGTCATGTGAGTATAATCTTGCAGTGGATACCTAAGAGTGACTTAAGGGCTATTATAGGCATTGTTTCTCACCTTTGTTGAGATCTAAACTCCACTTTTACGAATTTAGGGCAGATGATGAAAACTTTATAAATGGTCGCCAGCTCATCACCAAAATGGGTTACTAAAAGTGGATACAGACGTTAGCTTTTAGCCTGTTCAAGAGTTTGGGCCAAGCTTCAATGAGACCAAAGACACAGCTATGCCTGGGAATTCTTTTTACAACTTCAGTCAGCAGTTCTCATACTTTATGTACATTAGACTTCCTCTGGGAGATTTAAAAAATATTGAAGCCCTAGCCTCAGTCTGGACCAATTTAATTAGACTCTCTGGAGCAGAACCTGGGGGTCAGTGTTTTTTAAACTCCACAGGTGATCCCAGTGTGCAGCCAGGGGCTGAGAATCATGGGCTTAGCTGCGCTTCCTGCTGAACTCAGTCTCACGTCTGGGGTTCACAGAGGGGTTGCAAATCTGAAGACAAGATAAGGGTTCTCTGTAGAACACAAAAGCCCTACAGCATTGTATATTGATGGATAGAAGTGATAGTTTCAGAAATGGGAACACGGAACGAAGGGCTCCCTCCCATCAAAACAAAACACACAAAAAGATGCAACTTTTAAAGAAAATGTGAAAGAACTAGAAATAACGACAGATAGTCCAGTCATTGAATTTATCTTATAAAGGGGCAAACTACACAGCCATCCACTCATGAGTCTCTCCTCAAAAAACAAAGGAACAATTGCAGATGAACAACTGTAACATTTTAGTGATCATAGCTGATGTAATTAAATACTAAAGACTTGCCTTGATGCTTTGTTAATGCTTCAAGACAGAGGGAGACTTCAGGTGGTTGAATTCTTAGAAAAGATCATTAATATCAAAGATTGGGGAACAATACCTGTGAAAGACTACGTTACACTGGCAGGTAGATCATATGAATCTATCAGGAGGAAATAAATATAGGGGCAATGTAGGAAGCAATTTGATGACAGTAATACTAACCTGAGGCAATAGTAAAGAAAATCCACACATTTTGATGGATTATAAAGTTTTGTGTTACTTTGTGAGTGGAAAAAAAACTTTTTCTTTGTTTTGCCACCAGTCTATGATCAGAAAAAATATTATATGATTCTGTTAGCTTTATCTTTTGTCTTTACCACATGCCTAGTGCTCTGAATTTAGTAGGAATTTAGGAAAATCTTTGCTAAATACAAGAATAAAGAAAACCATCAGACCATATCTAATCCTGGCAATTTAGAAAGTCTGGGTATTTAAAAGGAATCGTGTATTGGACACAGGGTATTGTCTTCTCCAAAAACGGTAGTACCAGATTAAATGATCTGAAATTGTCATTTTTATAGGTCAAAATGAGTAAAATAGCAATTTTATAAGGTTCAACAAATGCACTTCTTTCTTGTGTTTGCTTTTTAAGGAATTAGTTTATGATAAAGGAGCACAGTCCACTTAGTTTTGAAAGTTCTTTCCAGAAGCTCAATGTTATGGATGTGCAACTGCTTCTAGAAAAACAAACCTGGGGTCCCAGTGGAATAGCTGAATTCCTAACTGGGCACTCACATCAGCAAGCAATATGCAAATTAGCATTACAGGGCCTAATGTCAAAGGCTTAAAATATTCAGGATGGCTGACTTGATGCATCAACCTGATTTCACCAAGAAGGTGGAAAATGATTACTCTGAAGAGAAAATCCCAAACCCACAGGAAATAAAAATACAAGCATTTGAGTATTACTGTGCTTCCATGCAAGATATACTCTGCCCAAATGATTATGCAGCTCAGTCAATATTTGAGCACAGCTGCTTGTTCTGATAAGGAATATATTTTTTCCTATGATTATGTGTCCTTTCACAGATTGGGGTCCAGGATAATTTAGGTCCGACAGTTTCATATTCCGTTATGGGAAATAGAGAAATATAAGGCAGGCTCTAAGTCATTAGATATACAGCTATCTAAATAGATGAGTTAGGGTTGATACATGAGGATTTTATCAGCATAGAGTAGCCATCTTGTTGTGCACAAAAAAAATGTCAAAGAACAAACATCAAAGTGTACAGAGGAAAGAGAGAGAATTTCCTTTGCAGTAATACTAGCATGGTGAATTTTGAGGAAAGGCACTTAAAAACAGTTCTTAAATAAGGATGCACTAATCTATTTGCTTTCTTCCCACAAGTCTCCAACTAGATGCACATGGTGAGGTGCTATATATCCCTTGCACATAGACATCTATAGCTCAGCTACTTTACTTAATGCAACAACATGACTACTTAGAAGATGCAAGGCAGTTGCAGACATTGGGTATATGATTGCACTGCTTCCTTCCAGTATCCCTGAAGAGCTGGTCTATGCTCTGTATTTTGGTTTCCTTTTACGTTGTACAGGGTGGCTCAGCTCCTTCGACCAGCAAATTTTAAGGATTTTAAAAATTTTGACACATGGTAAGAAATAGATTTCTAGCACCACTCACTGCACACAGTAAAAAAATATAAGTAAAATATTTCTTAAAGCAGTATTGATTTTCACTGGTTTTATGTAACATATTTTCTGTTTAATCATATTGTATTTAAAGCGCTGGTTACAAACCACTAATATGATTCCAGGACCCATGAACACGTTACCACCTACTGTTTAATAAGTATTATTTTAAATTATACCTTTTTCTCTCTTTTCACATCTTTATTTAAATTCTAGCTAGTTAACATACATTGCAATATTGGTTTCAGGAGTAGAATTACTTTAAGTTCTATCTTAATAAAACCTCTTGCCACTGACAAACTACAAGTCAAAAGAGTTTGGAAAACCATATCCACCTTTACTGTTTGTCTGAGATAATGTTGGGAGGGCTCTTTTAAATTATTGCATTAGGGCGCCTGGGTGGGTTGGTCTGTTAAGCGTCCAACTCTTGATTTCCGCTCAGGTCATCATCTCATGGTTCATGAGATCAAGCCCTGCCTCGGGCTCTGTGCTGACAGTGAGAAGCCTGCTTGGGATTCTCCCTCTCCCTCCCTCTCTCTCTCTGCCCAAATCCACCCAATCATGTGTGCGCACTCGCTCGCTCGCTCTCAAGTAAACTTAAAAAAATAAGTTATTGCGTATAAAAGACAGTATACTGGAGAGGTCAGTCACCTTGCCCAATCAAATACAGGTAGGTGGTAGAATTAAGTTTCAAGTTCATGCATAACCACTTCTAAAATGCTTAAATATTCCAACCTTCCACAACGATTTCCATGTGATAGATAGTGTTTGTGGCTCTTCAGGCATAGGTAAAGAAGGAGCTCCCCCTTTCTTTCTTCTATAAATTAATCTTCCTCCGAGGGTGATACCAAGTTGGGAAAAGGCAATAGTATGATCAGGACAGTGACCTTGGGGAGAGGCCTGGCTCTCAACTTGCCCATGGCCCCCAGTCTACATGCAAGGCCTCCAAATAAATCTTTCAAGAAATAATGGCTCTTCATATAATAACTCTCACTACAAAATAATCAGCCCTTTTTCTCAAAGAGTAATCCACAGAGAACCACATCAACTTGGCACAAACATACCCACTAAACAATTCAGTGCAATTTATGAAATCTATAAATATTCAGTGCTTATATGCTACTATTAATTTTAAAAACAGCACCAAAAATGATGAGATCAAGAAAACTTGTTAATCTAAGAAAGTGTTCACAGAAAAGGCAAAACTGAATGTATGAGTTTTTCTAAATAACATTTGGGAATCAAAATTATTTCTTTAGAATTTTCTCGGATAAAATGTCTCATATTTGATTTTAGATAAAGGATGAAAAATATTTTAGGGGCGCCTAGGTGGCTTAGTCTGTTAAGCGTCCGACTTTCACTTAGGTCATGATCTCTCAGTTCGTGGGTTCAGGCCCCGCGTCGGGCTCTGTGCTGACTGCCAGCTCAGAGCCTGGAGCCTGTTTCAGTCTGTGACTCCCTCTCTCTCTGACCCTCCCCTGCTCACGCTGTCTCTCTCTCTCTCTCTCGTAGAAATAAATAAAACATTTAAACAAAAAAAGAAAAGAAAAATATTTTATATAAAATGATTCCAAATGATTAATTCCTCTCTCAATTTAATTATATATCTAAGTTTATTTTCATCTGTGAAATCCAAAGGAAACAGAATTCATTATCTTGTTCACAATTTTTATTTTTATTTTTATTTTTTTTACAAATAGTTTATTGTCAAATTAGTTTCCACATAACACCCAGTGCTCATCCCCACAAGTGCCCTCCTCCATGCCCACCCCTCCCCCCCCACATCCACCAGTCCTCAGTTTTTGTCAGCATTCAAGAGTCTCTCATGGTTTGCCTCTCCCCCTTTCCCCCACCATTTCTGCCCTTATTCTCCCCCTTGGTCCTCTGTTAACCTCCTCCTAATCCTCCTATACGTGCACACATATGATATTTGTCTTTCTCTGCCTGACTTATTTCGCTCAGCATAACACCCTCAAGGTCCATCCAGACAGAGTGGCTAAAATGAGCCAATCAGAGAACTCTAGATGCTGGCGAGGATGTGGAGAAACGGGCACCCTCCTACACTGTTGGTGGGAATGTAAATTGGTACAGCCCCTCTGGAAAACAGTGTGGAGGTTCCTAAGGAAACTAACAATAGAACTCCCCTTTGTTCACAATTTTTAAATGCCTACATTAATTGTAATGTTTTTGCCATTGGCAATAGGCCAAAGACACATGATATTCTACTACAAATTTTCTTTCTTTTTAAAAAATGTTTATTTACACATTTTGAGAGAGAGCAAGAGAGAGAGATAGAGAGACAGACAGAGAGAGAGAGAGAATGAGAGAGAGAGCATGCATACATGCAAGTGAGCAGCAGAAAGAGAGAGAATCCTAAGCAGGCTCTGTGCTGTCAGTGCAGAGCCCGACGTGGGACTCAAACTCACGAACTGTAAGATCATGACCTAAACTGAAATCGAGTCCAACGCTTAACTGACTGAACCACCCAGGTGCCCCTCTATTACAAATTTTCTAAGAAAAAAGAACACATATTGTTAATATAGAATATAAAGGATTTGAGTTAGATATAAGGAAGTTTCTATCAGATCTTGTGAGATTTCTCTTTTAGAAAGCTTTTACAAATTACAAATCTCTCCAGAATTATGTAACTTATTAGGATACCTTTCAATATTATGTTTTCCCTCAAATATTGAATTTTGATAATATTTGAGATCTATTCAAATGGACCAAATACAGTTACAATTAAAACAGAGAAAAAAGTAAAATCATTTCTAATTCTCACATATCTGTTCATAGACTGTTAGGTAAAGATAAAAGCATTGCAGTTCTGAAGTAAAAAAGAATAAGATAGTATAAATGATCATATTTATGAAATTATTATACCTTGAAAGTAAAGAAAGCGTTCACATAAGACCATTTGAGCTTGCTTTGTTTCAGTAATTTATTCCTTCAAAGGAATTACTTGTCAAAGAAGTGCTTGTCCCTTGCCACTAGAGTTTGTCTTTGATAGCGGTAAGACTGGGTTGCAGCATGCATACCATATTCCCCCAATGTGGATACAGAATTGGATGGATGCTTGAATAACTAGTACATCTTTGTATTTCCCTTTTTTATTACATTTTCAGAATCAAAAGTAGATAAGCTCTTACACCAGCCACTGTTATCAATATCAAGGAGACACACACCGAAGATATGTGAACAAAATGAAATCTGACATGTCAGTAGGAGACAGACTGTTGTAGGAAAGGACCAGATAATTAAATTTAAGAAGGAACCTGAATTTCGGACTTCTCACAATACAATAAGATATGGCAGACACAGATAAGAGTTTGTACTTAAAAACACATGCGGTTGCCGACCCATATTTTGTTTTTCTATAATAGAACAAAGTAACTGTATGGAAAGACAGTGTCAACCAGAGAATTGTGATTTAAATGCCAGTGGGTTAGTTGGATTCGTTTTGAAAATCAGAAAAAAAAAAAAACGTGCAATAATAGGAATGTTGTGACAAATACATTTTATCACATGGCTTATTATCTCTGTGTCAGAGATTACGACCATTTGAGGAAAAAGGCCTTCATCTTTGATTTGCTTCTGCCACAGTGCTTGGCATATGAGAGGGTCTCAGTAAATGAATGAACAGAGTAATACCTATTAACCCTCCTCAGAGGTGGCAGGTGAATGGCAACATTCACAGGCCACTTAACACATTCATATACATAAACTTACGTTCAAACAGTATTCAGTGACCCCTCAGCCACATGTGCACAAACCCGAAAACTTGATTTTCTGGAATTCAGGTTATTCTCCTGTGAATTTTGTAAGCTTTCCTTGTAATAGTTCTGACTATCCCATTTCTGATACTTCAATAGGTCTGTCCATTCCACATCCTTGGCTAACTTAATCCCCCTCCCTTTTGTTACTGATTTCCAGCACAGTCCTTGCATCAAATATGTCTACATCTGAACTCTTCTTTCTCAGAGATCTTTCTTTTTCTGGGTCTCATTTATTCTAGACACTTCTTGTTCCTCTGTTTATTGTACTTAACACACTACGGGCAGTCTCCAGCGAGGCTTTGAAACACTCAAATGCATTGATCACATTTTATTCATGAAAAATTCTAATGTCTAATTTAGCTCCGGTCACTTAATAAATGCATGTCAAATAACTTAATCAAATACCTTCCCCACATGGGTCACTCAGTGGGCCAAATGATAGTTGTGAGTTTTTAAAAAAGGGTGTTGGAGTTAGTAAACAAGAGAACTGTGTCTTGTAGACAGGCAAACTAAGCCAATAGAGATATTCCTTGTGATATTAGTTAGTTTTCTTGTCCATATTCCAATTTATAACATTTAGAAACATAAGCCCCCCCCCAAAAAAAAAGTATAAAATTGAATAAGAACTGGTATAACTTCAACTTGAACAGAGCAAGAGATTCTCATTCCTCTGGAATATCATATGTAATTGAGAATAAAGGCATTTCTCACTAAAAAAAAAAAAAAAAAAGAAACATAAGCCCAGAAACATAGGTCAATTTTTCACAAGAAAGGTTTTTATTTGTGTCTTGGCTGATAGGTAAATGATCAATTTCAACATTGTAAAAACGTAGGGAAAAAATGCAGGCCATTATTTGCATTCCATTTTTAAATTATGAGACAGAGGAAAACCTAGGTTAATAGCCTACAAGTATAAAAACATATGTGCGCCCTAAATCATTGCACTCATATGAAGGAGTTTCATAATTAACTTGCTTGTATTTAGTGCCCATCCTTAGACCAGTTACTATGGCCAGGTAACCATAGTCATGTACTTAACTCATTCTATAATTTGAAGTAAAAAATGTGAACCAAAAGGGAAAAAAACTCCTGCATGAACAGTGAGGGCAAAAGCTGTGAGGTATTTCAAAGATGAGAAAATCATGGTTAATGAAGATAAAATGGCTATTAGATCTTCTGAATTTAAGTCCATAATAAATATGCCTAAGATCATAATAATCTAAACCTTTCCCCCTCAATATAAAAACAGGAAGTAAGGAGAAATCATCCTGTGAGTGTGTGTATGTGTGTCTGTTATTCTCATCTCTGTTAAGAGATAATTGTAACTGCCAACTTAACTTCCGGGTTTTGATTTTTCTTCATTTCTAAAAGCAACTAATTGGTAGGTGATACTCTAGGTGAATGTATGATTTTTTTTTTATACGACAGACAGAAGATAAAGATACTTTGAGTAAATGGTGGATATATTTTTTGTGTTATCATCCTGTACTGATTTTAAGTACCATCTACAAGCCAGTGCCTCGTGTAGCAGACATGGATGATTAGCTTCCCAATATAGTCTGGCTTTTTCATTAATGATGGGACCTCAGCCAGAAGAAATGACTCATACTTGTCATACCAAGTTTAGGTAATACCTTTTTCCTTTTGCAAGGAATGGTTTAGGGATGGACATTCAATATTGCCCTGGACAGGAAGACACTGGGGGAAGTCTGTTGGCAATTTTCTAGAAAAGATTGTGCTCTTCAATTACAAGAGAGAGCTATGTTTTCCTAAAAGTCTTTTTCTGCCACTCTCATTCTTTCAGCTACCCTGCTCTCTCTCTTGCCATGTGGGGACATGATACTTGGATTTCAGCATCGATACTGCCAACCTGGGGCATAAGCCAAGAGACTCTCATAGAAGCTGACCCAGGTGTTTTAGCAATTATCTGCAGAATCAACCCTGGTACTCTCTAAAGCTAGAATTAATAAGTTGAAATAAGGTGACATACTAAATGTCACTGATAGCTAAGCAACTTTTAGTAAGTTGGTTTTAGTTTGCTACTGAGTTTACTTAATACAAATCTCATCTTGGTGTCTTTGTCCCAGTCTTTTCCTCTGGGGTCTGCCTCCTGTATCTCACTGTCTATTTGACATCTCTTGGAAGTCCAGTGAGAATCTCAAACCTACTGTGTAAAGAATAAAATGTGTTTTCTCCTCACTTACCTATTTCTGTATGAGTCTTTCCCCTCACAATAAATGGCTTCAACAAGTTGTTCAAAGCAAAAACGTAGGCTAATTCTTCATTTATTTTTCTCTCTTGTTCCCCATAACTAATCCATCAACATGTCTTACAGCTTTGACTTTCAAAATATGCCTCAAATCTCTTCTCTTCTCACCATTATCCTTCCACAAGCCTAATTAAAGCTACTAACCTCTGGTAGTTTTCTTGCCTGGAGTACTGCAGTAACTTCCTGTTGCTCTTTGCCTGTACTTTTGACACTTAAATAGACCTTCTGCACAGAAACTAAAATAAACTACTTTTGATTGATTTTTGAGAGAGAGAGAGAGCGTGAGTGAGCAAGGGGCAGAGAGAGAGGCAAAGAGAGTATGAATCCTCAAGTGGAGCTTGACGTCAACTGAAGTGGGACTCAAGCTCACCCAATGAGGGGACTGAACTCCTGAACATGGGATTATGACCTGAGCTGAAGTCAGATGCTTAACTGATTGAGCCACCCAGGAGCTCCTAGAATGAGCTATTTATTTATTTACTTATAAACTTAAAACAATTTTTAATGTTTATTTTTGAGAGAGAGAGACAGAGAGAGCACATGACTGGGAAGGGGTAGAGAGAGGGAGACACAGAATCTAAAGCAGATTCTAGGCTTCAAGGTGTCCCACAGAGCCCAACAGGGGGTTTGAATTTATCAACCATGTGATCATGACCTGAGTTGAAGTAAGACACTCAGCTGACTGAGCCACTCAGGTGCCCCTAGACTAGGGCTTTTAAATTGTCATTTTATGGCATCCACCTGTTGAAGACCCTCTAGAGGCTTCCTGTCAGATAGGGTAGAAGATCCAAGAAGATCCAAGTTCCTTATGACTCCCCACAAGGCCCTGCATGATTTGGTGACCACCCACCTTATTGAAACTGAATATCAAGTGATGACTAGGTATGCAGAGTACTAAAGGCTCCAGTAAAGTTTTATAGCTCAATAAAAAGAGGTAGCAGGGGCGGGTTTTGTATAGCCTTATGGTTCCAGTAGGGACTTTATACACTTGTCGGGAATAAGTGTGTAACTAAGTGATATAACAAGGAGTGAGTACAACAGTGAGCCTCTACGCAAGGATCCAGGCTGAAACTTTGTGTTTCCTGTGTTTTTGTTTTCAATACCTGGAAAGAGTTTAATGCATTCTTTACCCAACATATGACCTGATGGGCCCGTCAGCCTCAGAACCCTTCTCCTATATGACAGATGAGTCTTTTTGCCTTGGGGGAGAAAAAGTAGAATAAAAGTATACTTGAGGTCATAAACTCATTGAAAGAAATGTCTCAGAAAGGCTGACTCCACATTTGCAGATAATTAACACAATCCCATCCCAGTGTTTGTTGAGAAATGCTTCCCTGAGCATAACTGACTCTAAAAACAGTTCCAGAATATTTTCAACACTGGCAGCATTTTTAAAATCTAAGATGACTTCAGTGAAGGACAACACTCATTTGGATATAAATTCCAATACATGAGCTTTTTTTTAAAGACAGGAGGTTTGTTTTTTCATGATCATGCTTCATAAAATTTCAGTGTTTTCCTATTCTGCATTGTGGCTACTTTTTAATAAGAAATACTAGCCGTATTAAGGCAGCTTCCCACCTATATTCAGAGACTGAAATACAGATGGAATTCTGCGAGAAAAGAAAGATGTGTATTTAATCCTTCATGTGTATATGGAAAGACTCACCATGGTCCAGGATCGTATTCGACAGAGACAAACAAACAGAAAAAGTCAAACAGAATCTATGAACGAAGTTTCAGTGTTCATATCGAATAAATGTATAATTAACTTCCTCGAGGTAACAAATGTAGTTTTAGGACATGAATGGAATGGCTTAAGGTAGAAGTAACGAGGTAACAAATGTAGTTTTAGGACATGAATGGGATGGCTTAAGGTAGAGGAGTTATTTTTCCCCTGTTAGGAGAAATCTGAATTTCATTTAGATAAGAAGTTTCACCAAAGGATACAAAAATACAGATTTGGAGAGGCACATGCACCCAGATATTTACAGCAGCATTATCAATAACAGCCAAACTATGGAGAGAGCTCAAATGTTCATTAACTGATGAATGGATAAAAAGGATACATTGGAGTATTGCTCAGCCATCAAAAAGAATGAAATTTTGCCATTTGCTACCACGTGGATGGAGCTAGAGTGTATTATGCTAAGTGAAATAAGTCGGAGAAAGACAAAATACCATATGATTTCACTCATGTGGAATTTAAGAAACAACAGATGAACATATGCTGAGGGGGAAAGAGAGGGGAGACACTTAAAAAGTCTTTGAGAAAAGAGTGAAGATTGATGGAAGAACATGGGTGGGGGATGGGATAGATAGATGATGGGCATTGAGAAGGTCACGTGATGAGAGGCAATCGGTATTGTATGTAAGTGGTGAATCACTGATTTCTACTCCTGAAACCAATATTGTACTGTATGTTAACTAACTAGAATTTAAATCAAATTTAAGAAAATGTTGCAGTACAAGAAACCCAGTAACTTTTACTCTACCTTATAGATACATAATAAATATATTTAACGTTTACTTTCTGAACAATATTAGGAAAGGGAATTTCCAGTCACTAGAGTGTGTTAGCTAAAACTCTGCAAACATTTTGTAAACCCTAAATTATGTTTTATTAAAAAAAGAAGAAAAACTCTCAACTAAAGAAAAATTGGGAGGGTAACACAATAGATTTCCCTAAACTGCCAAGTGTTCTAAAGTATCAAAGATCTTTAAAGTAAATGGTGTATTGGGGATATACAAAAGGAAACTGTAGTAAATTTTTGATAACAATATAAATTCAATTTTATGATGAACGCAAAAATTATTTTTTATAAGGTCAGGTGCATGCACATAAATCATCTTCTCTACTCACCGGAGACATTTCTCTTAGAAGTAAAACATGAAGTGTTAGATATTTGCTATAAATGCTTTTATCTATATAGAAGAAACAGGTGGGAAAAATACTGCCACTTCTGTTCATACTATAGTGGAATCAGAAAAGACCAGGTAAGTATTGGACATGGGGCTACCTGAAAATCAAGTGAAATTGCATATAATTTTTAAAGTTAGAAATTTCCTTCCTTTTTGTTTTCTATTAATTTCTCTTCCTCTCCAAAGTGCTTTTCTAAAGCAAACCACAAAGATGTTGGTAAACAAAACTAGATTAATGTAAAGTTTCCTGACTACATACAGTTTCTATGGGATGGATACTTTTTGAAATGCTTTCCTATGTTGATTTTGGTAGAATCTATAAGGAGAATGTTTGCATCCAAATAAACTTGAAGCATGCTGACCATAAATCAGTTTTAAAAAGTATTCAAGCGACCAAATTATGAAACTAAATTATAAAATCAAATATCCTTATGTTTACTCAAAAGTTAAACAGTAGATTAAAATCTCCAATATATTTAGAATTAAAAGTTCTAATGCAACATAAAGAATTCTTTATCATGTCCTACCATTCATATTAAGCAGGCGTGAGGAATGTGAGCAGAATCACTCTATCCCTGGAGGAGTGCTTTCTTGGATTCCAAGATAGAGCAATCATTTCTCCTTCTACGTAACATCAAAACTACTAAGTCAGAAGGATTAATCTAGTCAAGTTTCTCTACTCAGCCACCACTTTGACAGGGAGCCATCTGGGGAAGATATTATTTTCCTCAAAGATTTTTTTTCATGTTTTCCATTGCCCATTTGGAGCATAATCACAAAATCATAAAATAACTTATCACCACAAAAAGTGTCATGTTGTGCCCATATTTCAGAAAACCTTCAGATTTATTACAATAAGCTTTCCAAGCTCAGCTTCAATATTTATCTGTAAATATGTGAGAGTTAAGGAAATATTAAAAAATGTATCTTTCCAGTGTCAGCCAGAATTGTATTAAAAGTTTCATAAAAGATAAATATCCATCTTTTAAAAAATTTCAAGAGCAGATTTTAACATTCTCTTCTGCAGAACATTACATCTTCTCATCCACTACTCTTTTCTATAATTTAAACATGTTTCTCTTCTTTTGGACCTCAGAGTACAATGTTTTTTAGAATGATATATATTTACTTCAAATTCTCATTTGATGCTTTTTAAAAATTTTAACATCTTGAAATTTATTTATTCTTTTTTACAGGGTTATTTTATAAACTTTAATTTTGTTGCTCCTTCTACATTTTAACTTTTGATATTCTTATTCAATTATGGACTTAAATTTTAACTCAGGTTTCCTGTACAGTGATCATGCTCAGGATTATTCTGGTTATGTTTCCATTTGGGTATCTTAGAATATGCTTGTTTTTAACAGCATTTTATTATTGCCTACCAAAGCTACTGTGAGCTAAAAATTTCATCTGATTTTCTACATATTTGATAGAGACTTTTAATTCACTTTCTATAATGTGTTTCTTTCATAACAATGTTCAATGCTTCTTTCTATTCATTCCTTTATTGTTTCTTGATTTACGATCATCTTAATAAGTACACTAGCTGCAAGAATTAAATAGAACAGGGGGCGCCTGGGTGGCTTAGTCGGTTAAGCGTCTGACTTTCGCTTAGGTCATGATCTCACGGCTCGTGGGTTCGAGCCCCGTGCCGGGCTCTGTGCTGACTGCCAGCTCAGAGCCTGGAGCCTGTTTCAGTCTGTGACTCCCACTCTCTTTGACTTTCCCCTGCTCATGCTGTCTCTCTCTCTCCTAGAAATAAATAAAAATATTTTAAAAAATTAAATAGAACAGGAATAATATAATAGTTATATACCACTGTCTTGCTAGGAATCTCTGAATTTTTAATATCTTAACACATTCTGTCCAGGACATACATATCACAGGTGTAAAAGGACTATAATTGATTTGTAAATTTCTATCCAATTTAAGAGGTAGAGAAATAATTTCTGCACGTTTGTCTTAATAGTTAGTCTTTTTCTAGGAGCTCTTAAGTTTTTATCTTGGGTAAAGGCACAGTCTTGCTAAACTACCTAGTCATTATTCTCTGTCCTTCTGTCCTCTTCATGGAATCACTTGTTTCAACATAGAAATGTTGTAAATGATCATAAGTAGTCTTATGATCTTTCCTACTACCTCGGTCTCAGCTATCTTATATTTATTAAGTGTGCTGGGGGGCGCCTGGGTGGCTTAGTCGGTTAAGCGTCCAACTTTCGCTTAGGTCATGATCTCGCGGTTCGTGGGTTCGAGCCCGCGTCGGGCTCTGTGCTGACTGCCAGCTCGGAGCCTGGAGCCTGTTTCAGTCTGTGACTCCCTCTCTCTCTGACCCTCCCCTGCTCACACTGTCTCTCTCTCTCCTAGAAATAAATAAAACATTAAAAAAAAAAGGTGTGCTGGGCACAGAGATGGCATAAAGTTTATCCACTAAATTATTTATAAAATTTTCACATTATTCTGGAATATTTGAGCAAATTTGGTATTTACATATGTGTATATCTAAATGTCTAAATGTGCATTTTTTTAAAAAAAATGTTTATTTACTTTGAGATAGAATGAGGGAGCATGAGTGGGAGAGGGGCAGAGAGTGAGGGAAAGAGAGAATCCCAAGCCAGCTTCACGCTGTCATTGCAGAGCCCAATGTGAGGCTCAATCTCTTGAACCATGAGATTATGACGTGAGCTGAAATCAAGAGTAGAAATCCCCAACAACCGAGCCATCCAGGTGCCCCTGGATGTGTCTTTTGGAATGCACTGGGGTGCATCTAATGACAGATCAAGAACTAGAAGGATGAATTTAGGAGAGCATACAGATTTCACATCTGAAGTTGGTGTTAAGAAGAATGACAATGCTGTTGCTCACAAAACAATTAAGGGTAAATGATCAGGACAGTGCCCAGATTCTACATTCCAGGCCAGTTAAATCACTGTCAAAAGGGTGCCTCTCTGGTGCCATTAAGTTTTCAAACCTTTGATATATAAGCATATGCTAGCAATGAATTTGGTCTTTAACAATTTTCCATTGATGTTAATGTCTTCTGGTTTAGTGAATCCTGGAATAACCAAGTTTTTAAGGCTAAAACATGTACAGCCAGGGTTTCACCAAAATTCAGGGAATATATACTTGGTTACTCAAAATGTTTTAGGAGTGCTGAACTTCAGCCATTTCCTGGGAATGCATTTATTTTACTCTTGAAAAAATAGTTTATGTAAGTATGGAATTTGAGTTTGCTAGTTATTTTCCAATAGCACTTGAAATCATTTTTTCATTGCTTTTGAATTTCATTGCTTTTTTATATATTGTCTGATCTTATCGAGTTTTAAGGTTTTGCATTATTTTTGGTATTCTGTAGCTTTGTTATAATATCTGTATGAATTTGTTATTTATCTGGTTTGTGACTAGGGATGATTCTTTATGTGCTATTCATATTTTTCTTCAAATACAGAAAATTCTTGGCTATTATCCTACAGTCAACCATCTGTAATTCCAAGTAGAACAGTGGTGTATTTATTTATTTTATTCCTTCGTGTCTCTAAACCTTTCCATACCTTAAAACTCTGTGCTCATTCTAGACAATTTCTTCAGGTAGAATTTATAGCCATTAATATTCTCTAAGGCCATTTTTCTTTTCTTCCAGAAAGTTTTTAAGTTTTTAAATTTGAAAAGTACATTTTTTTTAGTTCTTTTTGCTAACTTATTTTTATAAAGTCCTCCTGTTGATCTCTATTTTTTCCTTTTTTTCTTTACAATTATTTTTCAAACTTTTAGGACTCTGATTTGTGGTGCCACCTTTGTTAGGTTGAATAGTTCTCATGTGGGGGCCTTATCATTGTTTGTTTAACTATAAAACTTTTTCAGGATGTTTTTTTTTTTTTAAATAAGGGGTCCTGTGTGTTGTGGTTCACAAAACTGTTGGTTTCCTTTAGTTTGTGTACAATTTTGAGGGACTCATGCACTGTGAATAATATAAATTGAAACCCCATACTGGTAGATGCCACAGCTGGGTATTTTGATTTGTCACAGCTGAGCTACTTTTTCCCTCATTTCATCTAGATTCCTAGGCAGACAAGCTCTAGTCACTTCCCTGGATCGGTGGGTGCAATTTTCTTGCTGCTTCATCAAAGAGTAGGAAGCTCTTCTCGGGTCTTGAATGTAGATGAGATTTTCAGTTCGAGATCTTTAATCCATCATTAAATTCTCACTAAGGCACCCACCTCTCCTTGGTCAGTCATGACATCAGCTCTTAGTCTTTCTACTTTGTCTTCTGCTTTTGAGTTCTCTGTCTCTGACCCTTGAGGATTTTTACATGTTTATTTGTGCTGATCTATATATTTAGAGATATTTACAGTAAGATATGTATATATGAATAGGAGTGGTGATTGCTTCATCTCAGTTCACCAGAATTGTTGATAAAAATTCTGATCAGTGATTAATCTAGATGGATGTAGTAAAATTAGGCAATATTTCAGATAGTTATGTGTGAATTTAACAGTGCTGGGAAATGGACATCTTTCCAGAGTTCATTACTATAGCATCTTAAATAATTTTGTAGCCTTCAATATATCCCTCCGTTGTTTTACATTCTTACTGGGTTTTTGAAAACATTCTTCCATCTATTTTATATATTTCTTACTTTGGTTCTGTTTCTCTATAGGATTATATCAAGTTCACTCCCATCTTCATGTGAACTATATAGTATTCTTCCGGGTATATGTTCAAAGTATGCTTAGCCACATGTAGTTAAATATAGGGCAAAATGAAGATTCTTTAAATGCTTAACAATTGGGAAAAATATATTCAAACAAAAATGAATCAACACTAAATAAACTAATGAAAGCCACAAGACTTTTATTAAAATAAAAAGTATTTAACTTCTCCATAATGTATTTTATTACGCTGAGAAAGTATCAGCATAAGCAAATGTAAAAATCATTTTTATTATCTTTAATAATGGTTCTCTAAATATATGTTGCTTTTAAATGTTATTAGTTTATTTTTTTATGTTTATTTTTATTTATTTTTTGTTTGTTTGCGAGAGAGGGTGTATGTGCACAAATGGAGGAGGGACAGAGAGAAAAGTGGAGAGAGAATCCCAAGCAGGCTCCGCACTGTTAGTGCAGAGCCCAAAGCAGGGACTGATTCCATGAACTACAGATCATGACCTGATCAGAAATCAAGAGTCAGATACTTAACCAACTGAGCCATCCAGGTGCCCCAATGTTAATAGTTTATTTTTAAGTGATAATTAATCAAGGGAAATTATTAACTAATATCCAATTTCTAAAGCATTTTCAGGATATTGGTTTAACCTCTTCTTATATTAAAAATATACACATTCTTAAAAGTTACCATGTATTTTCTTATCATCTATTTTCTGCTTTACAGCCAGTAACTTTGATTGAGTCACTTTCTTTCCTATTACCACAGTGAATTCTCTGAAGTCTATTGTTGTTTTTAGATGCATATAATCCTGATTGAATTCAAAAGTGGTAGTCTAACTTAATCCATACCAAAGTCACTTTGCCAGGAAGAACAATGGAGCAAAAAGATTTATTCTGATATGTCCCAGAATAGGACACTTAGTCACTGGACAATATAATTAATAAAAATCTCAGGATCAGAAAAGATGCTTTCTGTGAATTGAGTTGTAGGGTATTTGATTCCCTAATGGCCTCATAATGTAGCCATCCTGGCATTATTTGGGCCCAACTATCTGGATTAGATTTCTTAGACAATACAACTTGATCTCATATGTAAATTTAGATATAGGACATTTAGAAATTTAGAAATAGGACATTTCTTGTCTTTTCCATTTAAGGAGATAAAAAGCCTTGAAAGAGTTAAAATAAGTGGGTCAGATTATTTTTTAGTGCACAGTTGATAACAGTAAGAATCAGTGAGATTAAAGAGTATTAAAGTATCAGTGGAAAAAACTTGGAGAAAAAAATGTACAGAAGAATATTATTTGAGTTACTGGATAACCAATATTTTAGTGAGTAAGAATATTTGTGTGTTTGTTCTTTGATAAGGGTCTGCCTCTCCACTAAGTGGAATCACCATGAGAACAGAAGCTTGGACCTAGGGCATAGAAAAGTGACTGGCAGATGAAATGCTTAACAAAATCATTGCTGAATAAAGAAACGTATGAACTCAGGCTCCATGATGGACAAGGTTTGTTGGGCCAAGGGAGAGTAGAAGACAAAGACCTATTAATTGGAAATCTAAATTGAACAAGTTTGTATATGAAGGTAACAGATGTTATGGCACTGGTGAAGCAGTTTTGAAGTATCACTTCAAGACGGAATGGGGCAGAAAAGCATTTGGGAAATCACCACAAGGTTGGGTAGTGATGTCATTATCATCTTATTAAGCTCAGGTTTTTATAATAGTTTTTGAAAGTTGCTAAATAGGGATTGAGATAACTCAACACAGGCATTGACTATCCTCAAACTCACCTTTAAATGTTGTCAGTGCTGGTCCATCTTATCCTTTGTTCTTTTTTTCTTGAGAATGGAATGGGAAAAGGAGGTTACTTTATATTTAAAAACCCCTTTAACAACTTTCTGCCATGAAAAATAAACTGTTCTTCCCCCCAACAGTGGAATATTCAGAGTAAAGAGGATTTGAAGAAACTACATGATGAATTCTCTGATGCTTCAATGTAAATAGTAATAATAGTAGAGATTCTGGAAACTTTTCTTCTAGACATTTTATGTTTCTGAAAATTTTTGAATGGATAAAAAATTATAGGCCCTTTTGTCAGGATGGCTTTCTAACTTTTTTCTTCTTCTACTGCAAATTGGCCTAGTATTAAAGTTTAGATCAAATCAAGAGATACTATATATGACAGGCCTTTATTTTGAAAAATTATTATTGTTTCTTTAAATGGAGAATTTTAGTCATGAGGAAATATTCTGCTTTCCAACTCTAATACTTGTTCTTTTGGTTAAATGGAAGTAAAGGGGGGCTCTACATTGGGGCTTCTAAGGCCTTGACATAGAAAGAATAGAGGAGAAGTAAGATAAATACACTCTTATTTGGGCCTTATTCCCTGGATTATTCATACTCTTGGTCCTCCATCCCCAAGTAGAATAGTGCCTTTCTCTCAAAGAGAAATTCTTTATAGTCTAATATCTAGGCTAAAGGTAGCTAACACACAGTGGGCATACAATAAATATTTGGTAAATTAAAGGAATAAATGCAGCACAACAATAAATTGGGTCCACTTGATGCAGAACTTTCTGAAAGTCACAGAAAGCGGAGTGGAATAAAGCCTTGGGTAGTAGATTGAGTAATTCAGAGAAAAAGCCATTGGTAGGAAGCTGTGAGCCTCACCAGTTCTCTCTTCCCACCATTCCTCTCTTCCCACCGTTCCTTCCAGCTCACTGAATTGAGCATTCATGCTCTTTGTCTCTGCTTTTTGTTTTAATGTTTATTTATGTATTTTTGAAAGAGAGAGAGAACCCACATGAGAGCAAGCAGGGTAGGGGCAGAGAGAGAATCCCAAGCAAGCTCTATGCTGCCAGTGCAGAGCCTGACTCAGGGCTCAAACCCACAAATAGCGAGATCATGACCTGAGCCAAAATCAAGAGTCAGATATTTAACTGACCAAACCATCCAGGCACCCCTCTTTGTCTCTGCTTAAGCATTGCCTCTGTTCATCTGCGTTCTAAATGAATGTATAACTACAATATGTAGGCAGTCACTTAAAATAATTGAATACACCTGTTCCCCTGAGTTACAAACATAACCATGAATACACCTGTTCCCCTGAGTTACAAACATAACCATGAATGGCTATCCTTTCTATTCAGTAGCTGCTTAGGGACCTATACTTGAGACCATTTTGCCTCTCATGTTCTAGCTTTACCCAGCTTTTCTTCCCTCCATCACCTTTTCCTGTTTCAGGAGAATAAGGCTCATGTCATCACCATTTTCTCTGTGTTTTAGAAAAATACTCTGCCTTCACTTTCAATTTATCATTCACTTTTTCTTTCCTTTAGAGCTGTTACTCAAACAAGATTTTCAAAACTATGCTATTGAATTGGTTTAATGTTTTGGAATCATAGTGTATTGTTTTGTTTTCTACTATTTTTCACTTCAAAGTTCTATTTTTACAAATTTTGATTGGACTATAATTTTGTGGATTTCTAAAAAAATTAAATCTGAACACGTAACAACATTTGCAACATTGTTTTTTGTGTGAAAATGATGTTAGAGTCCTAAATATTCAACTTACAAATTAAGGTTTTAAAGCACAATCTTATCCAAATTAGTGCTTAAGTTGTAAATGTGATCCTTAAAAATAGCTGAAAACCAGGGTGCCAGGGGGCTCAGGAGGTTAAGCATCCGACTCTTGACTTGGGCTCAGGTCATGATCTCACGGTTGGCGGGTTAGAGCCCTGCATTGGACTTAGCACAGAGATCATGGCACCTGATTGGGATTCTGTCTCCCTTAAAGAAACAATCAATCTGGCTGAAAATCAAGAATATTTTATTTGTAAAAGGATTCTTGTGGATTTGGGAAACAAATTATCCAATCATTTTAGGAAACGTTTATAAATGAAGTTTACATGAAAGATTTTGAGAGAACGTGAAAGCTCACCTAATGACTGTGGCATTTTGTTTCTTTTAGACCCTTGCATCAGTGGAATCTACTATGTAGGAAGCAAGGATTAATTAATTTTATTGCTCAAACATTCTCTGTCCTTTTCCTCCTGGTTCTAATGTTGCTTTCTGCTCTCATCCCATGGCAGGGGTCACCATACCTCTGTATTTTCATGGCTCAAAAGACAATTCTTTGTCCTCAACCCCCACTTAACCATATACTTACTTTGGAAGTAGTCCTATTAAGTTAGCAAACAAGGTATAATTTGTTTGCAGTAAAAATAAAAGTATGAGAAAACACTCTTGCTAAAATGAGACAACACAGAAATGTTCACTTATGAATAAATGGGGAGCCTGCAACCCAAAAGGTTTAACTTATTTGCATCAATAAATTGTCTCTTGAAAGTTCAACACCCATAGGAGTTGGCTCAGTGGAAAGTGTAACAGAAGTACATGTTGGAATTCTTCACAATGTTTGCTTATTAAACTTATCTAATGTTGAAAGAAAACTTGAGAAAATAATAATTGGACAAATTATGAGTTTAATACCTTTTACTATTATGCAGATCATTTGTTAGTAACTTCGGAAAGCTTTTAAATTAATAGACATTCATATCCTTGACATCCCTAACACTGAATTTTTAATTTCAGTATATTTAATTATATATATGAGAGAAGAAATTTTAAAAGTCTAAAATTGTTTGTACAGTCTCAGGAAATATAAATATGTAGGAAAGAATTTCAATATTTTTTATATCAACTCTCATTTTTTATATCAGTTTTATAATGGTTTCCTTTCAGCTGTTACCTTGCTTTCAAATTGTAGAGTAGTGGTTCTTAAATTTTGGAGTTGATTAGAACCAGCATTTTAAATATATATGTCAGATGACTCCAGAGCCTGCTCCCAAAGATTTTTATTTCAGTCTGGCATGGAACCCAGAAATAAATGTTTCTGTAGGTTGGCTTCAGGCTATATTTTGAGATGTTTCTCAAAACAGTTGTTTTATTTTAATGCCTTCTATGAACAATTACTTTATCAATGGTATGGTAAGAACCATGCTGTCAGAAAATCAGCAAATGTCTTTCATTATAAAGTTATTGAAATAACCATTATATGTTAGCACTGTGACCATTATTTCCCAGGAAACTGAAGTACTTTTGATTCTGGGTATATACCTTTTCAGAGCCACTTTGATTTTAAGAATCCATGTAAAGAAATTATGAGAATTAGGAAAAAAGTATGTTTCAACAGTAACAGCTGTGATCTTACCCTGAAGTCTCATACTGCATGAGAGACAGGAGAAACTTATAGTATTGAGTCGGTTCATTCTGAAAAGGTAAAGGTCTTATGATTTATTTAATAAGTCTATGAATTTATAAGAGTTGGTTTACTTCTATGTAATTTTAGTATTGTTGACCTATCGTAACCAACTTCCTGAGGAAAAAATCCTTAGGGAAATAAAGTCCTCAAGATACAGTCTCACTCTAATATCCCTTCTCCTGTATTTGATGAGAATAATGGGAAAGACAATTCTTGAGGAATCCATAACTTCAGTAACACAGGCCTCCAAACAATGACGAGTGAGATAATTTAATTACTCTGATTTCCTTCACAGATTTGTGTTTATGCCTAGTGACAGTTTGTTAGAAATGACTTAGACCAAAGAAGCAATTTGATTGGTTAATGAGGAGTCCAAGAATGATAATTGAATTTGATGGAATTCATTAGTTAAGACATTCAAGCATATATTCTACAACCCCAATTATGTACTCTAACATATGTAATAGTCACAATGTGATACATGTACTTCATTGTTGAACGAGGCACTTTTGAAAGAGGAAGACACAGTATGGCACAAAGAAATATCAGCCTGACACAAATCTTGCCTTCACTCTCATCCCCTTCCCCAATACTCTTGCTGAAATATCATCTGTATAGCAGGGCACAGAAGCACAGAGGCAGATGCCATGGCATATTCTTTTAGAATGCAAGGCTGCTCAAGATCATCTACAGATAATGAACCATGACAACTTCAGATCTGATGAAGTACGAAATGAAAGTGAGAGAGAGCACACATGTTATGTAAATGGCCAGGGCCCCATCAAGTACACTAGCACTTGAAGGGCATGAGCACTAGTAATAATTTCAAAAGATGTGAAAAATACGATTTCCTTTAATATCATAGGACACTTTTTAAAGTAAGAGATACAGCCCTTCAACCTTCTACACAAATGTGTTTCCCCCATGAGATATGCACGGGGACAAAGGGATGCATCAACAAAACCTATCAAAGTTTCTGGTTTTTTTCCATATACCTTAATCAGGCAGTTGTAACACAATGCGGAGGAATGAAGCAATAGGCAAATGAACAGCCTTCCAATCTCAATCCAGGCGTTCGTCGCTCCAGCTCTTGCTGGTTCTTGTTTTCCCTTGAGAGAGAAAATAATAGAAATAATCTATGAAAATGCTGGCCTGCAACTCTGCACTTGCCTTTACTCCTGACTGGGGACATAGACTTGGGCTTATGTAGCTCATTCATTATTCACGCTCTGCTTTGGCTTCCTCAGTTCCTGCTTGTGCTAGGTGCTTCGGGCTAAGAACCAATAAGTATGAATCACGCTGACATAAAGAAAAATCTAGAAGAATAAATGTTCCAAGAAAGCAAGTTTTTTCTTTTTCCTCCTGCATTTCTTCTGACACATTCTGTTCCGTGGCATTGGTGTACTGAAGAGAAATAGCTTGGGCTGCCACTGAGGAGCCCAGTGGAATTACCAACCGCAGGGAATTATCTCTAAGCAATTCACACTTTGTTTTGCTAACAAGACTCCTTGTTAGGATACTGGAGTGCTATCCTTCTCTGGCAATGTTCCCCCACCTTTCAGAATTATTGAAAAGCTAACTGAATCTATTTTGATTTGTGAATCTCTTTGTAAGCACCAGCAGCTGCAGCAGTGCTAATAAAAAGGGAAAGCATTGCTATTTACCTAGGAAGGACACTGAAATACTGCACATACAAAAACAACCGGGATGTGGCAGATCTCTGTGCAATATTTTAATAGTTCCTTTCCATCCTTGCTTTGTTCTTTCCCCCCTCCCTCTCAACCCTTTTTCCCCCCCATTCTTTTCTTCCTTTTACTCTTTTCTTTCCTATGCTTCTATTGCATTTATCTATTCTTTGATATAGAACAACCTATTATCTTATATTTCAGATCATTAAATAATGACTTTAGAATATGAGATCTCAAAATAGTGAAGGAGCATATTTCACACCATGGAGACACAGGTAGGGAACCGTTATTATAGGCAGAATCTTCTAGTCCCAATTAAGAAGGGAGGGTTTGCAGATTTCAGTGGCTCTGATAACCAATCAGACCATTCAGCTCCCTTTACAGTTTGGGTTTCAATTCTCCAGAGGAAGCTAACATGGCAACACCCTGTTATTTGAGGATTCAAGTTTTCCTACTACAAGAGAAATGAATACACAGTCCCCTGCAGCTTTCATTATATTCTGAATAGAATTTTATAGTTCCTCAGCAGTCATTGAGGAGTCCTATTTGTTAACTAATGGAACTGAATGGTTCTGGCATAAATCCACATAAGAAAATCTGAAGGTTTATTGGGTTTGGGAAAACCTTTAGTCCTTGGGTTGAAGGAATAGATGTTGCATAAGAGTACATTATTTTGAGTGGCTTCTGAGCTCCACTTTGCCTGGCCGGGATAGACAAGGGCATATATATTCCAGCTCAGGCTGTTTCCAATATAAGTACTTATTTATTATCTGTGATTTACTCAATGAATATTAATTGAGTGTTTATTAAGAACCTTATTTTTTGGCTTAGGTCTTAGGGATAAAAAGAAAAAAGATAGCTTCTTGCCTTTGAAAGGGTTAGACATATGAGGGATTAAAACAATTTATCACTATATAAGTTGATCAATGCCACAATGGAGATTTAGAATATACTAGATGCTAAAGAAGGATTCTCCCCATTCTCAAAGAGAATTCTAATTTTTCATATAGGAAATATTTCCAACACTGTATGTTTATGCTAATGTCTGTATGTGCCCTTCAGAGTGCTAGGCATGAGGTGATTAGTCAAGTCCTGGAATTGTTTAACGATTTACATAATTGTGGCTTTTCACAACTGGACCTTTTTTCAACAGTGATTCCAAGGGGAAAAAGTGGCTTTTTCCCCCACTAGAAAGCATTGAAAACCTTTCTCCCATAGCTATAGATCCCAGAAAGTATCTGATTCCTTAGAGAACATGGCCACCAGAGTCATTTTCTACATGTTGGAGAGCATACATGAGTTAGCAATATACACCCAGTCTGGAAGCCAAATAGCAAAGATTAAAAACCATCTGTCATTGAGACTATGAGCCTGCAAGCAAGCACACAGTAGACTTCCAGCAGAGTCTGGGGCAGAAACAGTGTGTGACACAGATTTAAAAACACAAGATTCGACCAGAACCATTTGTTCAATCACAGGGTTTCAAAGATAGCACCAATCCTCACCAGAACCCACTTTGCCATGTGTTGTATAAAACCATGCACTATAAACCAGAGATGTTTTTTATGGCAATTCATTCTTCCTCTCACACTTGTCTAAATGCTTATTTTGTGGCAAGCAGGATCCAAGATACTGAAAGTATGTTGGCAAAGGAGAGAACCAGCTGCGCCTAGGGCCCCCTCCTACCCTTCACCCCATGGAGCTTGCAGGCTAATCAAGGAGACAGATGATAAATACACAAGGTGCCTATGTCATTGAGTAATTGAAATTGTAATAAGTTCCTAAAAGGACAGGTAAAATTGCTAGGCAAGTGACAGCTGGGAGCCTCATGCAGAAATCACATCTAGGAATTAGCTGGATTTGGAGGTGGAAGAGGGTAAAGGGGTAGACTCCAGGTGGAACAACATGTGTGTAAAATCCTGAGGCAGAAAGGAACTTCCCATGTTTGAGAAAGAACAGAAACAGGTCAATGTGGTTATAAAGAGTGGCCATAGAGAAGCATGGGGGCTGGGATGGGAACCATGAGAATCCACTGAAAGATCTAATCCTTTTAGTTCATGGTGAATAATAGAGTAGGGTGGATGGGGGTATTTATCATGATTTAAAACAATCTACCAATTCTCAGAAGTAAAATTTATCATTTTGACTTAGGAATTACTTTGCTGGCTCCCTGATATTAAGTAGGTTGATTTGTTTTCTTCTAAATAATCCTGTATTTTCCTTCCTGGTACTTACTACTCTACAGATACGCTTGTTTGTTTCCTTCTCTTGCTACCACACCTCATCAAAAATCTCTGAGAGCTACAGTTCTATTTATTTTTTCACTTTGGTTCACTGATAAGTATCTAAGGCCTGGAACATCATCTGGTATAGAGTATAGTAGTTTAAATGTGTAGATGAATGGATAATTCTGAACATTGCCTCCCAGATGATGGCACTCATTTAGTTACTTTCACATGAGGTCACCTTTGGTTTTTTTTTTTTTTTTTGTATAGACACAGTATTATTTACTTTGTTCTTTTCAATTCTTTTCCACATAATGCTTCTATGCAGTTGAAATTATGAGATTTTTTGGGGGGTGCAGTGCATTTTTTTTTTTTTACAAATAGTTTATTGTCAAGTTGGTTTCCATATAACACCCAGTGCTCATCCCCACAAGTGCCCCTCTCTGTGCCTATCCCCCCCGCCCACACCCATTAGTCCTCAGTTTTTGTCAGCATTCAAGTCTCTCATGGTTTGCCTCTCTCCCTTTACCCCATTATTTCCCCCCTTCTTCTAACCCATGGTCCTCCGTTAAGTTCCTCCTAATCCTCCTATACGTGCAAACATATATTTGTCCTTCTCTACCTGACTTATTTCACTCAGCATAACAACATGAGGTCACCTTTGAATGGTAACACCATGTGTTCCTCGTCATCTGACACTAAAAACAGTGTTTAGAGTTGTAGCTTATGGAAAAGGTCTAAATAAAGCCCATTTGGGTAAAGCAAATGTATGAAAAATAAAAGGTGAGGAGATTAACTTGAAAGCAAAACACATTGTCCTAACTAATGTACATCTCTTAGACTGTAGTTTGCTAGTGACAGAGTAAGATCCAATCATTTTTCAGCAAATTCTCTATTTTCATAAAATTTTCATATTTTCGTCTGTTGGTTATTATCAGTTTAGAGATGGATACTTACACCTTATACTTAGCGAAGAACTTAGTGCACTATACCATAAACCAAATATATGTACTTTAAATTTGGTACTATTAAAAGATTATTTGTTTTTTTAATGTTTATTTTTGAGAGAGAGACAGGGAGCATGTGCAAGGGAGGGGTGGAGAGAGAGAATCCCAAGCAGGTTCTGCGCTGTCAGGGCGGAGCCCAACATGGGGCTTGAACTCATGAACTGTGAGATCATGACCTAAGCTGAAATCAAGAGTTGGTCACTCAACCGACTGAACCACCCAGGTGCCGCAAAGACTATATTCTTATGGCATAGATATAAATTAATAAAAGTTCATCGTTGTGAATTTTAATAGACTGTTTCTGCAGAATGAGAGGTTTCTTAATGTAGCAATTATTTTCTTCTATTGAACATATGTACTATAAATTTTACTGGGTTAGATATAAATTGCTTTAATACACCAAACATCTTAAATAATCTAGAGGAACATGCCTAAGATATGGGTTTCCAAGAAAACCTGACAAAATTACTTGCTTATGATGCCTTAATTTTGACATATGCATTTTCATTATTTTCTAGTATAATTTTTAAAAGGCTACTTTGAGTCTTTAATATGGAATATTAACTTTATAGCAAAGTGTTTAGAGTTGTATATATAGTATAGCAAAGTTAATATTCCAAAAAAAATAGTCAATGTAGGTTCAAAGATTCAGTAAAGCTTGGTAAATATAAAAGATTAGTTTATGATGCATTACCTTGGGTTTTTGACCTTATGTATATGCAAATCACAGATGATATACCAGTAAATTACCCAAAACCTAAAAATTTAAAGGATAATTACATTCAAATATCCCTTGTGCCAAGGCTCCCTAGACAATACTGCATAGAAGAATCCTGTCTACAAGGGGCAAAGAGTGGGGGACAAAGTAGCACAGATACATTTTTACTTGGCACTGTTCCAGTGAAAAATAATTTTTTCCCAGTTAAAACAGTAATTTAGGTGAAAATGTTTGCAAATTTTGTCTGAACTATAGAATGCAAACATATTTTAGGGATTCTCTAGTTCTTCGTTTCATTACCTATTTGGTGGAGACTACAGATCCAAGAAGTCTGCAACTCCCTGAAATACTAGGTAAAATTGTATTTATGTACTTGTGCATTTATGCCAAATTCTCAAAAGAGATCAGTAATTCCCTCCCCACAAATGTGCGGAAATGGAAATACACTTGCCCAGGCAAGCTTATTAGTAGCATAGTGGAAGATGTCTTGATTCTCAATCTAGAAAGGAAAAAAATGCCTTTGTCATCATAGACTTCATATTTCCTTCTTCTAATGCAAGATCCAAGTCAAGCCAACATAGCACTTTACTTTTCTCTAGGAATAGAGTTCAAACAGTTTAAAATACTTAAACAAGAATTTGCTCTATTGTTAGAGTTTGTTTGTTTGCTTTTTTGGCAAAAATGTCAGGGAGAAATCCTTTTACCATATTCATCAATCCGAGATGAAAGCCATAAAAATTTTTATATAACGTTTTTCTCTTGAATCAATCAGAAAAAGTGAGTTTCAAAACCTGGCTCTCTTGTTCGATGTAATCCGCAAAACAATGTCATCTATTTTCATCTTTTTTTTTCTTGAAGTCTCAGCATAGAATACACTACGAATTTTAACAACCTGTTTTTGTTCAACTGATTGCCTTCAGTTTCTCTATTCCTTTGTTACTAGGGACAAATGAAAATACATTTGCAAAAGAAAAAGAAATATATTCAAGTTTGATTTTATTCAAGAGGTTTGGACTGCTTTATGAGATAAATTTAGTTAAGAAAGGAATCTAGTCTAAAGATCTGCTAAAACTAGCCAACATGCATATGATCCACTGACCATTGTGAGTTTCCAGATACGTACTAGAAGCAACGCTAGCAACAGTTGACCACTGTGGCAATACAGGTGAACTCTGATCTAAAGTGCAGATAAACTTTGGGACAATAGATTTAGGACAAGCACACAGTCCTGGAAGGTATATATTAAAAATGCATTATTAAATACAAATATAGGTATGTGTATATCTACACACATATATATGGCTGTATGTGTATACACAAAATGCATTTTAGGAGATTAAAGCCAAAGTGATTAATTTTACAGCATTTAGTCACAGCCTCGATTTAGCAATAATTCTTGGATTGAATAAACCAAGAGATTAAAAACATACTCTGCACAGCAATCAGGCTCAAGTTCCAGCAGACTGTCTGATATGTATGAGTGGAGCGGAGAAAGAGAACAAACAAGAACTTGTAGGTAAGGTTGGAAATCTAGGGATATGAAATGTAGAACCAGAACGTTGACGTGTTCTTGAGTTTTCTTTAGTTGCTTACTTCAAAAGGTACTCTTTTAATAAATTTTTCCATAAAGCATAATCACTAACATTTATGCTGTTTAATAAATTTATACTTTTAAATAATTTGAACTAACACTGACATTGTTATAAATATGACTACTTTACTATAAATTCATTTTATGAAAAAATAAATGGAATCTTATATAAACATTTTTTAGTAATATTTACCATAAAGAACTGAATTGATCTTTCAAAGACATTTTTGGTTGTGATCGGGTCTGTCTTCAGACAGCATGACTTCAAATCCAAAGTGTAGTAGTTCCTACCTATATTCCTCAATTTCCTCATCTAAAAAAAAAGGTGTAGGGGCACCTGGGTGGCTTCGTCGGTTAAACATCAACTCTTGATTTCAGCTTAGGTCATGATCTCACCGTTGACCTTGAGTTGAGCTGGAGGCCCATCTGGGGCTCAGTGTGGACAGCATAGAGCCTCACTGGGATTCTCTGTCTCCCAATCCCTTTAACCCTCCCCTGCTCACATTCTATATCTCTTTCTGCCTCAAAATAAATAAACAAACATTGAAAAAAATTAAAGGATATAATAATTCTCCAACATTACTGTTGAAAGGATTGGAGAAACTAATTCAATTAAAATGTTAGCACATACTACGTCCTATCGGGTCAGCTATTGTTATTGTTACTATCATTATCGATGAAATTATTATTATTATTGAGACAGAGACAGAGAATCCCAAACAGGCCCCATGCTGTCAGCACAGAGCTGACATGGGGCTCAAACTCATGAACCTCAAAATCATGACCTAAGCTGAAAACCAAGAGTCAGATGCTTAACCAAATGAGCCACCCAGGAGCCCCTAAAATTATTCTTTTAAATATGAAATTAACAAAAATTCAGATTTGAAAACACTACAGCGTAGAGGTTCCCATTCTTAAATGCTGAAATATAATGACAGTATATTGAATTGTACATGATTGTACTACTTGTTATTTCATATTGTTTTAGGCACATGCCATATATTCTTATGTTGCATCTAAATCTCCTACGGGCAAAAATGTCATTAATTCATTTTTCCTTATCTCTTGCCTTCTGCATCTCCTTTTTTCTTTTCTTTTTTTAAATTACGATTTTATTTCTTTGGGAGACTGAGTGAATGAGCTGGGGAGGGGTAGAGATTGGGAGAAAGAGAGAGAATCCCAAGCAGGCTCCATGCTGCCAATGTGGAGCCTGACATGGAGCATGAACCCACGAATTGTGAGATCATGATCTGAGCTGAAATTCAGAGTCAGCCAGGCACCCCTCTGTTTTCTTTTATATCAGCACATATTTATTGAACACCTACCTTGTGGCAGGCCCTTTTGTAGGTCTGAAGTTGAAAGGGCACGTAAGACAGATAAAACCTCTGCCTCCATGTTGCTTAAGTTCTTGTAAAATTCAATGAAAACTCTGTTACTCTTTGCTAAATTCAATATCAATGCCAATGTTGGAGTGTCAAATACAAAAATAAAGACATAATATTTTAGAAAACATCTTTAAATGAAGCAATTGCAAAAGATGTAAACTATCATAACAAGACAGCAAAATCATGAAAAACTAACCACAATAATGAAGGCAGGGTATACTAAAGGTAGAGTGGTTATATATTATTTTCTGGTAAATTTTAGCTTTTTTTTCCCCATGTAAGTGCTAAATAAATTAGATTAGCAAAGTTTATAGTTAAGCCACAATAAAAATATTTTAAATTTGTAGTAAAGGCTGTATACTTTCATGAAAAAAAGATCTAAACAATCATTTAATCACTTTTTAAGAATTTTTAAAATGTATTTTCTACAATAATAGCTTATTTTGAAAAAAATATTTGGCACATCCTCCATATTTATGTCCTATAATCAGTGTCAGAAGGATCCAGATATGAGGAAACCCAGACATAGCAAGTATAATGCAACAGAATAAGAAAGCCTCTATTGAAATAGCTTGTTCTTGTAATAATAACCACCAACTTGTGATTCTAAACTTCATAAATTGCCTATTTTTAAATGATATATCTCCTATTCTTTGTATAAAGATTTTTTTAAAAGCCCAATTAATGACTGAACCATTCATTCATGATACAGATAAAATTTTAGAATGACTAACACTAAAAAACTATTTTTATTTTCTTGATTTTTAAAATATATACATATGTATCAGTGGAATAGGTTTATTTTGCAACCTCTTAGAACCCTAGGAAACACAGTGTAAGAAAATGCAAATAATAACCTAAACTTACTATAGTAGAATATATCTATTTAAGTCTGAAGCTTTGTAATCAATACATTGTCTTGTGCAAAGAGATAATATCTCTTGATTGAGAATCTTGGATCATTAATTTTATTTAGTGATGTCTTTGACGTTCAAGCCTCAGGTTTCTAGCATGTGTTTGAAGGCTATTGGATTGTTTATGAAGTCCTTACTAACCTATGAGGAAGATAATACTCTTATTCCCACTTTACAGATTAGAAAACTCAGAAATAGGATGATTATATAACTTGATCAAGGTCACACCTGTGAGAGGTTGAGCTGAGACTTGAACTCTGCCTATTAAGCTTTTAGGCTAGTGCTCGATGATATGACACTGTGCTATATTTCTCAATGTATGGTCAAAAGTTAGTACCTAGCTAAATTGGCTCATTTTTTTTTTATGATACTGCTGAAATAGTAGAGGATAGGCATAGTATGCAGATGACTTATTTTAATTTAGGCAGATTTTTGTACTTGGTTTTCCAGTTCAATATGCCCCAAACTAAAACCAGCTCCCTCAGCTTCATTTCCTCTCTTTCTCATTTGGTCATGTGTTCATTCATTTATTCACTTAGGCAGAGTTTGTTGTTGATATACAATGGGCTAAACACACAAACACAAATGATGCTTTAGTCATGAACACCATTTGGAGTTGTCTTTGCTTCCTTCCCTCTTTCTGTAACCAGCCACAAGTCTATCAATTCTTTCTTCTTAATGTTTCCAGTAGCAACTTGCCCTTTTCTCTCCATTTCCACCATTAATAGATTGAGACTGTCTCAGGTCTTTATCACTGGATTACAGCCACCAACTCTGGAATAATCTTCTACCTACAATCTATCCTACACACCACTATCAGATTAATTTCCCCCCAAATACAACAACCATTATTAGCAGAGAAGGTACCAGTTTAAAGAGCAAAAGATGAATCTAGAGAAACTCAGAAGTTTTCTCCCCAAAGATAATCTGGATCCCCTCCCAAAGCATTCTTCATAAAGTATCCAGTGAAAATGCAAAACTAAAAATGCAAAACTGATGAATTATGTTACTTCCCCATTTAAAATCTTCAAGGCTCACTTTTGCTCTGAGGACATGTCTTAGTTCCTTATGCTTAAAAGACTACTTCTTGGACCCTGCCTACTTCTCCAACCTCGTTTTCCCATGCTTCCTTCAGTTTTTATGTCCTAGTCAAATTGAACTTCTGGAACAAGTCAAGCCATTTCCTTTAATTTTCACTGGACAGCTTCCTATTCCAATTCCTTACAGTGGCCTAGGTGGCCTTTCTTGGCCTCATCTACCATTCTGTCTTCCTCGATCTTCTCTAGACACATGGGCCATTTTGCTGGCCCATCAAGCCCTGTTTCTACTCATGATCTTTGCACCTGCTCTTCCTTCTACTCTTCATAATCGTTCCCTGGATATCAGCATGGCTCATTCCCTCGGTTTAGTCTAGGAGCCCCAAATAGACTACTATTCTGTCGACCTTGGGCTAAAAATCCTACTCTTTTTTCTATTTTTTACCAGTTCACAAACAAGTTTAATGTTCTTAATACTACATCAAAATATTTATTTCACCTCAACTATCCTTTTAATCATATGCTCAGCTTTCTCCTTTCCACTGTAATGCTTTAATAATAAACTTTTCTGCATTCACTTCCATATAGCTATTAAATCTTTAGCAATCTGGCTTCCCCATTTATTCTACTAGTCATTATGAATGTCATAACTGCCAAATCCAACACCATCACTGAGATTGGCAAGGACCACTTTTATGATATTAAAGCTTTGATTCTGTATCAGTGCACACTTTTTTTTTTCTTTTTTGTAGTTCAGTGTTTTATTTAGGTCTGTTTCTGCTTTCTCTTCCTTTATCATATCCATGTTTAATTCTGTGATTTTCTCTTCATCTCTCCAGTGTTTCTATATTCTTGCACATACTCCACTATTTTCTTTATTTAACTTTTAATCTTTATTTATTTTTGAGAGAGAGGAACACACACAGAGTGTGACTCTAGCTCTAGGCTCTGAGCTGTTGGCTCAAAGTCATGAACTGTGAGATCATGCCCTGAGCCGAAGTCAACACTTAATTGACTGAGTCTCCCAGGTACCCCTCCAGTATTTTTATGACTGCTTTGCAGACTATTCCTAGTATTACATATTTAGCATTGGCTTCTTTACTGTACCTTAGACCCAAATTTCCTCCTGATGGCTCTCTACTTCTAAATGTCCTGCTGGCATTATGAAACCCACTAGCCTCAAATGAAATGTTGAGTACTTCCCCCACAGCTTTCCTTATTTTGCATCCCTTAGCCCAGTATTTGATAAGAAAATTTAAATTTATATTTGACTCCACCTAATTTCTACTCCTACATCTCATTAAGTGTCACATGTTATGAATTGTTCCCCTGAAATATCCCTGGAATCCTTTTCCTTCTATTCTATCAGTCCACTAGCTAATACAGGCCCTTATCATGTTACTGCTTATATGTGCTTTAGCTTCATAACTGATGTCTTGCCTTTAATATCCTGCCACTTCAATGCAAGCTCCACATCTCTCTGCCCTCTAGCCTTGCTCTCTCTACACTTATCAGAGAACTTTGTATTGCTATTAAAAGACTTTATTCTTCCAAATACTGCAGTTGATTGCATACACGTCTGCTTTTGCCATCAGATTATTAATTCCTCAAGGGCAGAAGTGGTATCTTAGCCCTTTTATATCCTCCATAGTGTCACCTTGCCCACAGTATGCACTTAATAAATGTTTGTTATATTGAGATAAGATAGGTGAGAAAAAACAATTCAGTGAATATGTCATCACTATACAAGGCTTGCTGAAATGCTATTCTCTACTGTGACATAAGAAAGTAACATCATATCATTGTCCCTAATAGTTTATGCTCAATATTGCCTAATATTTTATTTATTACCCTTAGTAGTTAGTTTTAGAATAATTATTTGGTAGTATACTGGAAAAATTAAAGAGAGTAGAAGCATCTATTGATTTAGTATTCATGAAATTTAAAAAAATCAATGATTATTTCACTTAAGTTTATCTCAATACCTATGTGTAAGACAATGTTTTAAGAATATTAACCTTGAGTTTTTTATATGTGTAAAAAGAACACAGAAGGAATTGTCCTTACTCCACTATCATATCCAAAAGCTATGAAAAGGGATTAATTCACATGCGCGAGTTTTGATCATAAATTCTGGCTAAGGCTCTATAAATAGATAGGTGACTTACCTTGTCAATGTTTTTATTCTGACTTATCTGAAACTAGTGATATGATGGATGGATTTGCCATATATGTTGTAAAAACTAAAAATGTGGTGTAAAAGCAAACTATTCTCGATAGACTTCCAAGCAAAATAAATCAGCAAGATGATGTAATAGAAAGACTGCAGATCTTTAGAATTAGAAAGAGTTGGAATTGAATTGTGACTTTAATATATACTAGCTCAGAAGTCTTGAGAAACAATTTTAAAACTCTTGAGTTTTCTCATCTTTAAAATAGTGATAATGGGACCAGTCTTAGAGTTATGAGAATAGAAAAAGATAAAGTATGACAAATAATTAAGATGTGTAAATGTTTAGTGCTCAGCACATGCTGGTTACTTTTCACTATCTTGTCTTTCAACAGAACAGAAAATAGACATAGTCAAAAAATATGACCGCTGAATTAATAAAGGGTTCATTATATTCATTTTTACCAAGAATATCTATTGATGGTCTACTAGATTCCAGGCAACATGAGATCTTAAACAATAGAGTATAATGTTGTTAAGGGTTCTGGTATCAGATCAGCTCTAGGACTTACTATATGTAATCACTGGCTAGGGGCTGATTCCATTTCCCACCTGTGATAATCATTTCAGATGTTAAGTAGCATTAGGACTAGACCTAGATTTGAGAGAGAAATGTACTCGATTTTAAGTATCTATTATTTGAAACACCAGCAGGTTAACCAGGCACAAATATTTAGTAGGAGGCAGAAATAGAGGATTATAGACTGTATGCTCTAGGAAAGCAGTAGCTGTGTCCAGTTTGCTCAGTATTATATTTCCCCGTACTCAGAATATTGATCAATCAGTAATAAGAACAATGACAACAAAATTAACACAACACTTACCATAAGCCAGGTTCTCTTCCAAAAATTTTACATATGTAGTTCATTTAGCCTTTATAACCATACTAAGGAGTAGGTGCCATCTTTTCTGATAAGAAAATGAGGCACAAACATATTACATAACTTCTTCAAAGTCACACAACCAATAAATAAAGCTGACATTTGCACCAAAGCATTTTGGCTTCAAAGCCCCTACTCTCAACTATTCTCCCTAAAATGCAAAACTAAGGAACAAAGAACAGATGTGGGTGCTAAGGGTAGAGATTTGAGATTGTTCATATATAAGTGAAAACAGAATCGGAGGGGATAGCTGAAATCTCTCAAGGATCTATAAAGACTAAGAGAAAATGGCTCAGTATCCTTAAGGAACACTAACATTTAATACAAGGTGGGCAGAGAAAATGTAATATGGTTAAGAATCAGTCACAGGAAGAGGATTGTGTTGGAGGGCAGAGTAGAAGAATCTTCTAGAAGTAGAGTGTGTGTCAATAAATTAGAGATTCAAAGCGTATCTCTTGGAAGAGTTATCTCAGAGCCAGAATGAGAGAGGACACAGAATGGGGAATAGAATAGAATGTAGTGGTATATCACGATGCAGAGAATAGGCAGAGCAATACTTTTATGTGTGCACTACTAATCGTTACTCAGAGGACGTTAGTAGTGTGTGACATTTGGGATAGAGATCAACTACCATTTTCAGGAACTAAAACAAGGTATCTCTTACAGGCTTAAAAAAATCCCAGTCTTTAATTCCTAAGAAGTAAGTCAGACAATATTCTTTTTTCAAGATGGTGGGTAAAAATAGAGGTAAAAATGAGTAGTAAATTCTTGAAGAATTTAAATTATGAACAAAATTTTAAGGTTTAGATAAGATTAGGAATAATTTCTCATTTCAGACTGGGTCTATTCCCTTTTATCTAGTGCATGTGAAAGAATTTTCCTCCATAGAATATCAGAATTTATTGGCATTACTAGTAATTAATAATAAAGTCTTCCCATCATGTTAGAAGTATATAGAATTCTAAATTCTTCATATTCATTTGGTAACAATGACCCTGTTACATAAAAAGTCCAGAGGCTACATCTTTCTTTCTTTCTTCCACGCTAAGAACAGAAGAAAATTCATCAGCTTTGGGGCCCCAATAATTTGTTTTTCCAAAAGAATTCTTTTTTTTCTCACAGCTCCTCACTATAAACAACTTAAGCTGTTCTGAGACCTGCTGGCATTATTGATTGACTTGGTCAGTTGCAGGAGATTAATATTGTAAAGCATACATGTAGGTATGGCCATAGTTTCACATTATCTTCATAGTGCAAATTGTGGAAGAGCTTTTATGCCACGTACAGCATGCTTACTGTTGTGAACATTGAATATAGATTTGATATGTACACTCAGTTCATTTCTGGATAGCTAAGTTTTGGGCCTTATCTCAAAATCTCCCAGAGATTTTAGAGAGGATATATGAACTTCCCATCCCTTTATTATAAAGTAACTCTAAATCTGAAAAAGAATATAGTAGCAGATAAAGGATCTTTTTTCCCTCTCTATTAACCTGCTATGAATTTTTAAAAATTCAGATACATGAAAATGAATTAAAAAGAAATTGAGTTTGTACTTTATTTTAATACATAACTGATTCATAGAGAGACCAAAAAAATGAAAAAAATCTCAAATGATCCTTTAGTGTGGAGCTTCTGAGAAAATACACATTTAACTAATGATTCATTTTTTTCACTTGTACTACATCTATTTATGGGCAGTTACTATATGTTGGGATCTAAATTATAATTAAAATTTAGTTAAGCAAGGTTTGGAGGAGAAAGTAATCCAGGGAGATGGTTCAGTGTGTGCAAAAGTTCTAAAGTGACACAGCTTGTAACCGAGGCAGTTGAAGCACAGAGAGCAAAAGGGGAGTGGGGAGCCATAAGGTTGGAAAGATAATGGGAATACAGATCCCAGACATCCCTGTATGTCATAGTAATGATTTTAGACTTTTTTCTTGCACTTTACAAAATGATCAAAAAACTTTAAGGGGGTAGTAACTTGATCAGAGTTGAATTTCAAAACACTGCTTTGACTATGGCATGGTGAACAGATTTCAGAAAAACAATAATGGAGAAGTTATACATTGCTTACTTCCAAACTCAACCATATCTATTGTTTTTATAAGTGAATTATTTTTTTCAAGTTATAAGAACAGCTTGACTTTAGAATATCCCATATAGGTTAGAACTAAGAACATACATAGACCAGTTTCTCTCCCTTTCCCCCACAAACACACTCACATATATCCATCCACTCATCACATTTGTCTAATCTCTTTGCAAAGCTGATGTATTTGCTTGGTGTAGTACTTAGGTCTTAAGCTAGTTTTCTAGTAGTGATGCTCAATTTTTATCAACCATTTATGGGCTACATAGGATAGACTTGCACAGAGGAAAGTAAAGGTACTTTAACCCTGGGGTGATTACGAGATGAATCATAATACCCAAAAAAGAACACTCTTGAGTGATTACTGTGTGCCAAGCAGTGCTGTAAACACTTTACCTTGTATTAAGTTATTTAATCTTTGTAACAATTCTCTACTTCTTATGTATGCATGATCTATTATATAACTAAACTCCTTGAGATTGCCTAAATGATGTGACTCAAAATTTTGCGGAGACAATCTGTATCAGCACAGTCCAAAAGTATGAAGTAAGCCAAGCCAAATTAATAAACCTTAAAATTTCCTCCCAAAAGGAGAAGGAGAGAGAAATCCTATAAAACAGCAAACACAACCTGATACTCTCATCTCCATAAACTTCTTAAAAATGTCAATAATGTCCTCTAACAAAACAAGGGGAATGTAACAATATTACGTTGAGTAGTCTCTGATTGGTTCTGAGGAATAGAAGAGCCAAAAGGTTTTACTGTGAGGTGACTCAACTATAGCATCAGAGACTTGGTTGAGAGGATATGATCATTTACTAAATGTGGCATGCCAAGCAGAAAAGATGCATTTATTGCCTCACTATTATTCCCGTTCAATCACAGAGTTTACATCATCTGGAAGAATCTGGTGCTAGGTGTCCTTCTGCCAAAAGAGTTTTCAAGTTACCATTACTGATGCCTAAGAAGTGGTCATTAAAGTAATGTAGCCTACACTTATCTTCTCATTTTCTTACATGACGTACTGCTTGTGATCCAGAGAGAGAGCAGACTACCTTAGGACACGTGGTTGCAAAGCTAATATCCCCACTTCAGAAAACAAATGGGATATAATCAACTTCTATAAAGACACAAAGGCAGTTGACTGGGTCAACGTGAACTTGCTGGCAGCAATTCTGAATCACTAGAATTTAAGGGGCTGACAATTGTTTAAAACCTGAAATAACATCCTTGTGACAACAGCAAATATCGAAATTCCACACAACAGGCATTTCGAGTACAGAAATGCAGAACTCCAGAGAGGGAGGATGAAAATAGAAGTATCTTTGAAGAGAAATGTAGATAATTAATTGATGACAAATTTATATGGGGCTATAAAAATTAGAATTCCACTGGTTCAATACTTTTTTTTTTTTTTTTTTTGCCTCCATTGCCTATTCCTTAGCCAGTATGTGGACACGGATACAGATCACTGGCAGGGCTAATGAAAATTTTTGCAGATCAAGTATAATCTAACATATTTAGTTCTACAGAGAAAGGCATGGAAGGTTCTTCTTTAAAAATTTCATCTAGCCTACATTTTCTCATTTGAAATTCTTCAGAAGTATACCTCATTCCAATTCACATCTCTCAGAAACCATCCCTAACCCTACTGATCTAAGTGAGAGTCACCTCTATACACTTCAGAGCATCCCATGACCCTCTCTTAATATGATGCTCATGCCACTGCCCTGCACTGGCATCTTCACTTGCTGGTCTTTTCCAGTAGAGTGTGATGTCCCAGAGGCAGGGAATATGTTTATACATCTGTTCATTACACCTAGCTCACCAAATAGTTTCATTAGTTGTTAAATGATCTCATTTCTTTTTTAAGATAAAGAGTTAGGTGACAAAAAAGGATTCAGAAAGGTGTTATTCTTCAAATTATTAAATATATTTATTTACCCATTCAAGAAATGAGCATTGACTTTCCTGATCACTGTATTGCCAGATTGTTGTATATATGTGGATTACAGCAAAAAATATTTTTTAAATTCCCTAAAATTTATGCCATTACTTAAAGTACTTATTAAGAAGAAACCTGGAAAGGCGAAATAGATCTAAGAGATTGGATTAGAACAAGGTTAAAACCCAAAATAGTTAAGATTTCTTTTGCTGCCTTTTCTTTTCTTTTCTGACCAGCAAAACTCTCCACAAAGCATACGAGCAGTTAAGGTGCCATTTCTATTAAGTTTCTTTATTTTTACAGTCTAATACTCAAAACGTTCTTAAACAGGACTTTAGAAAGGAATGCATTCTTCCCAACTCTGGCTTTCTATGGTTTCTCAAAATCATCAGTAGGGTTTGTTTTCTGAGTCTTGTAGCTCATGCATTTTAGTACTACATTCCTCAGAAACAGAACCACTCACTTCATGGCTCCCCAATCACAATACAACATACAAATGCACGGGCATCTCCAAAGGACACAGAAGCATTTCCAGCTGTTACCTCACTTCTCCACTGAGTCCCTCCCAAGCTTAGATGGCTGCATTATGACGACATAATTAGTCTGAAACAGGGTCGAACCTAGCGGCATTCTGTGATGGCCACACACTCTCTAAAGAAGCCCTGACACATGGGGCACCTGGGTGATCTGTTGGTTAAGTGTCCAACTCTTGATTTTGACTCAGGTTATGATCTCACGGTTCATGAGTTTGAGTACCTGCTTGGGATTCTCTCTCTTTGCCCCTTCCCTGCTCTCTAAAAATAAACATTAAAAAAAAAAAAAAAACAGACATCTGTTGTTCTGTAATAAGAACAGAGCCTATATGTTTGATTACTTCTTTTTAGGAGCCTCTTATAAGGACTATCCATCAGAATTATTGCATCGCTTAACCCCTCTCATTTGTGTTCATGTAGAATAATCTCTTTAGTGGAGTACACCCTCATTTACATTTTAAGGTAGCAGCATCAATTCATTAGCGCATGTTTGTAATAACAGATGGGTACTGAGGGATTAAGGGACATTTGAGACACAATAAAATCAATATTTTTATGTAAGGAAGATTTTTAATTTTAATTATTCTTAAGTAAGATTACTATCTCAACAGCTCTAAATATTTAAAAATATTTATTTGCAATTCCATAGAATTATACTATAAATATGTTTATAATATATATTTAATAAGAAAATCTTTCTCCTGGTTGATTCAGTACTTCTAGAACACTCCTTAAAAATGCCACAAAATGGAGCTACTAGATAACATACACAGCTTTCTATCTTGTAAAAAAAAAAAATTAACTGAATAATTTGCTGAACTGAGAATCAGGTTTAAAATTAGCATATTATAAGAATAAATATTTACGTATGAAATAATTTCACATACATTGTGTACAATGGACTCTTTGGCCCTAAAAATATTTTCCTCAATTGATAATAAATGGATCTTGAATGTTTTCACACTTGCACAAATGATACAAAATGAGATTACAGATTGATGTACTTTCTTTTGTTTAAATGATAGCTGCAAGGAATAAAAATCACTAGAAACAGTGATTCATGCTATCCTGAATTATCTTTGCTATGTGCCTGAACTTGCCCGGTAAGGACTAGGTAGGAATTGTACTATGAGAATATATAAACAGAACAAATGTCAAGGAAGTGACTCACAAACTTCTGTGTTTAGATTTGTGAAATAAATTAAAGAGGAATTTGGAGTATCTATTGACTCCTTGGTTTCCAAGTGATAGATTTTGTGTGCAATGATTTTGTTGTGGTTTGGAGTTACCTGGGCCTCCGAAGCATAATCCATTTATTGAAGGGTACTTGGAGAAGGGAGATAAACCTTTATCTCCAACTGTAACTTTCTTCACAAGGAAAGATGAAAGGTACACTCAAAAGTGGCTTTTCTTTTCCTTGACAATTACAATTTGAACAGAATTCGAAGAGGCTGTGATCTCAAATAAAGCTATGTAGGGATTTAGGGGATAAAGAGGAAACTGAGGGAAAAGAAATGTCGAAGTTGTTTCTAATGATGTTTGAAAATTATCTGAATGCTAGAATACAAATGAAAACACAGACTGAATACGTTAAAGTCTTAAATGATTATGTAACTAAATATGGTATAGTGTTACTGCTTTTCCATATTTTGCAGGATCTCTGTATTTATGGATTTCAGGAATATTTTTTAAATAACTTACAAGATTAAGATCTTTTGTTTTTAACATACATACAATCTTGCAAATTCATCTGAATCAAAGAAAAAGTATACATTCAGGCCAGTTCATTGTATTTAGACTCCTAAGAAAAGCAAAGAACATAGGCATTTTATTTAGACAGACGAGGATCCAATTCTGGCTCTACCCACTTACTGGCTGTGCGACTTAGTCATTATGAGGTAACAAAATGCAATAATAAAATCAACCTCACAAAGTTTTCGTGACAGTAAATATTAAGCTAAATTCTAGAAATATAGTGTTTCAGTAAGTAGAATAAGAAAGTGGGAAATTTTTCATTTAAATAGAAAAGAAAACCCTAGAAATACCTGTTGTTCTTCCCTATAATCAAGGTTTACTGTCATATTCTCCATTAACTTGACAAGTGATAGATAAACTATGCAGAATGTTTGTCCATTGGTTTTCCTCAATCCCTGGACACCTGGTAGGAGTGAGCATATATAACCTTCAACAGCAAATCTTTTTGACATTATCTCCCTGGTCCTCTGATACAATGACCTGAGGGTAGAGTTCATGGTCACTCTGTTGACCATTTTCATTGAAAATCATTGACCTGGGTTTCCTACTTGATTTTTCTCTTTTTAGTCAGAAAAGGCTTTAGGGTCTAAATGGGTTTTTAAAAACCAGCTAAGTAAATGTTCCAAAGAAAGGAGGGCTGTTAACACATTTAAGCAGAAAACCATCAAAAATGCAGAGAATAGAAGCGGTCCATACAGAAAAGAGAAGGAATACAATTATGAAGTATAAGCTTTGATATGCAGAATGAATTCCAAAACAATTTCATAATTCCAGGATTCTTACATCCGAATACCACTAAGTCATCAACAGAAGACTCTTGGTTATCAATGAAATATAGTAGTATTTTAAATAGCAAATTATCTCATACAGAGCCTGCTACAAAAGGTGAGGGTTTTTAATACTTATTTTACTAATACTTTTGGTTTCCTTATTTATTAATGAAGTAGTTAATCAGCAGTGGTTTTAATAAGGTAAAGGCCTGATCAGTGATACTGAAATCATATTTAACATGTGTTGGCCGATGGCGATAATGCAGGTATCTCTACAACAAGCTGTCAATTTCCATAGATCTGAGCTACATCCAGGTGGTGACTGTCCTCTCTGGCCATGTAACTCTTCAACTTCATCTCAACTCTTAGGCTTCCCACAACTCTACCTTTACTGCAAGAGTCTTGATATCAACTTTATTAGTCCTTAAAATTAATCACAATAAAATGGAATGACATACTTCATTCAATACCATTCAACCACACTTGATAGGAGCCAGGCACTATGCCTGTTATGTGGGTGCAGCCCTGGAGAGAGAGATGTGCTGCTGGTCTTGAGGCAGATGATATTCAATAGAGTAAAGGCAGAGTTTGATTAAGGAAACCTAAGAGATTACAAAGTACAACACAGATCTACTATTAGCACTAGTGCAATGACTTCTAATGTTGGTTATCTAGCTTATTTAACTGTTTTTAGTATTTAGCAAAAACAAAAATCAAGAAATCAATTAGCTTTTTGCTCTAATGACCTTTATGACCCTACTACAACAACAAAATCTTTTAAGGGATCTGTCATTAAAAAATAAAACTAATAAAAGCCTCCAACCATCTTAGTAAACTGTAATGCTAAGATAATGCTCCACCTCCATTTTCTAGAATTATTATTTTCTTCATGAAAATAAAAAAGGAACTCATCATAACAGGAAAACTTTTATTAAGATGGCTAACCTGTATGTTCTTAGAGTTCCATAATTATTCTTTACTAGTCTCCTGACTATATAAGGTCATATCTTAAGCATCATAATCTTACAACAAACTGCTCTTAAAATATAGTCTATGTACAAATGCCCTCACGAGTCATTAATTTTAATGATAAACTTTATTTTTACTTTTGATGAGTATTTTAAATTTAAAATGATTGCCACTATTGTGTCAGATATTTAAGATACATCCTTTAAAAACATCAAAGCCTCCTGGAGTTTCCCTTCTTACAAAGGGAGGGACATTAACTCACTTAATCATCAAGGCAATTTGGCGAGGTAGAGTCTATTAATATCCCAGTTTTACAGATAAGAAAATGGAGGCTCAGAGAAGTTAAATAAATTGCCCATCATAGAAATTACAGGTAGAGGAGCCAGGATTCAGTGTGCCAAACTCCATCAGTGTGCCTCCAGTCTCTTTGACTGTATACTTTATGTTGAATTGTTCCAAATATTTCTCAGAATGTATTTCACTTGTGTAGAAATATTTATTAAATATTTCTTATATTTAATAAATTTTAAATAAAAAATAGGTTTTATTTAATAAATATTAAATTAAAAAATTCATTTATTAAATGAAGTGACATAGTACTAGTCACTTCATCAATGTTAGTACTCCATTATTACTAAGGTACTCCCTTCCAAATATACACTATGTTTTCATTCAGAAAAATGAGACCTAAATTCAATACAGAACAAAGCAAGTTCATTTGGTCATAATTGTTCATAGTATAGAAGCTTCTATCTTTACCCACCACATGTCCTGGCCTCTTATACTACCCCGTTCTACATTTACCCACACATTTCAGCCAAAAAAGAATATTAATCTTAAACTGTGAATTTTACCTTAAAATTTCTAAATACACAAGAAAATGTAACTGATCTGCTAGATGACCATAGAGCAAAGAGACACACATGCACTCCCTATGTGTGTGTGTGTGTGTATATACACACATATGTAAGTATATATACTACATATAGATTATATAACATATAAATATACTTACATATTATATGTAAGTATATATATTATATGTAAGTATATATATTATATGTAAGTATATATACATATGTGTATATGTATATGTGTAATACCTTGGCAGAAAATAGAATGCATAGTACCCTAAAACTGTTAGGTAAAGGACAAGAAAGATTGTAATCTTCCTGGTCATTATAAAGATCCAATTCCGTGACACTAAGGCTACCAATGATACCAATGAAACCTCTTCATGACAAATAAGTATGTAATGCTCCTTGAAGTCCAACCTTTACGATCCCACTCAAAATATGCTGACAAACCCCAAATGGTGTGTTTGAAAATTAATCAAGTAACATTTTTCTTTCTTATATTCTGGATTTTGATCATGCTGATGATCCCAACACTATCTCAATATAACATACTGTATAGCAGCTGGGCAAGACTAAATGGGATTTGTAAATTATTGTTAAACTCCTGAAAAATTATATTTTTTCCCCTTTAAGGTATTTCAAAATGTCTCAGAAACTCTGTTTAAATGCCACTTTAAATTGAAACAGCATTTGATGGTATCAAAAAATACTGCTTTTATAGGAGAAAGGATGGAAAAAAACTAGAAATAGGAAATTACAAAATTGAAAAGAAACTCTCAAAGGCATATGAACTCAGCACATGCATGCACACAGTTTTCCCATCTTCAAGGTTCAGATAAAGATTTTAATTAGCTCCCTTGAAAACTGTTGTTAACACTAAAATAAAAATTCCATCATTACTGTCTTTTCACATAGTACTCAGGATACCATGCCCCAAAATAGAATTTAAATTCCTGATTAATACTGCAATAAAAGAGTAGAGAAATACAATACAGGCAGTGCTGCATTAGTTTAAGCACATGTTAGTAAATAGATCTTTAACATTTAGCATTCATTATTGTACCCAAATAGATGAATTACACCTTGTATTCTTCCTTTTCATGCTAATATTTAACAAGTCTCTACATGAAAGCTATTTGCTATTCATAGTAACAAACATACCATTATTTAAAAATGTTCAAGTTTAACTATCACATGTAGGGCAAACCAATGAAACTGAATTGGGTTCATTATTTAGAGGATATTTACATATATTCTCTCTATGTATATTTATCTCTACAGATATGTCTATATATCTTTCCAGGTATGCGCCTGCCATAATGAAAGCTATGCAGGGCACCTAGAAGAGCATTTTTAAGTCTGCCATTCATTATCTTTTAATTGTTTTGAAATTTTAATTATGACTTCAAATATAAAAGTTCTTAAATTAATAAGTGAAAAACTTATGAATGCTCATTTAAGTTAGAGTATACAAATAATGGAAGATAATGTATGATTGAATTTTGAAGCTGTAATTTGCTACAGCCTTATTTTCATGGTCAAGGTGACTTCTGGATATACTGAGTGAATCCTTACACAGAACTGTACCAAAGAGAAAACAACATGTGTCAACCCTGTGGGTGGAGGTGACATGCAATTTAAAATGTCTAATTACATGTTTCACCTTAGCTAAACATCCTGAAAGATGACATGATCTAATTGCAGATTAATGCATTTATTTCTCTAAGGCCACAAATGAAGTAGCTAGAGGAAACATTTCTCTGATTCTGTAAGCACTCCAAGAATTCTATTAAATGTCTTTGTCATGTAAATCTGAATAATTGTCCTGCATATCACAGACCCCAAAATATAACTAAAATATTAGTGGGCTTTAAAACATCACTAAGGATTGTTTTTAAACTTGAGTAGGTATAATAATTAGCCCTGGCTAGGAGCCCAAAGCAAACTAAGCTAGACCTAATGAAAAATCTGATACCCTGTCTTCTGGTCCCTCCTGTACACCCCTACTTCCTATTCTCCGTCTCCATACCCTAACTTCTTTACTTCTTGAATTTTAATGAACAAATTCAGAAACTTTTCCCTCTGGCAAAGCATATTTATGTTTTCTCAACTTCATACTGTGCTATGATTTTTCAAATTTCATTGAAATTTGTGTTTGCTGGGTGCCTCAATTCTTTCAGGCATTGGTTCTGGTAGATTATGCAGTTTGTATAATGTCTCAACACCACACCTCAATTCTTTTTAAACCACGTGAGACTTTAGAATTTGATGATGATGTTACTGTGTATATACTGGTTCAATCCATCCATAAATGCTCTGAGTATTTATTAATGTGCCATACTCTGTGGTGGAAATGAAAAGATGAACAAACGCTATCTAAATATATTTAGAGTTAAAATAAATCTACTGGGTGTAATAACAGCACATGAGCAACATGTGCTCTGAGAAGAGGTTCGTTTTAAGGTTGCTCTATAGAATCAATGTTTCGCCAAAACTCATATTTTGAATTCTTAACCATCAATGTGATAGTAGGATGTAGGGCCTCTGAATAGGTAATTAGGTCATGGGGTTGGATCCTTCATGAATAGACTTAGTGCCCTTATAAAAGAGACCCCAGAGAGCTCTCTGGCTCTCTGCACCATGTAGGACACAGCAAGAAGGGCATCATCTGGTAATTTGTTATTGCAGCCCAAAGGACTAAGATAGAGGTAGAATCTGAGACTGATTTTATATATATGTATATTTATTATCTACCTATACAAAATACTTATCTTTTTCAGCTCTTCTCTATAGTGTTCAGCCCTATTTTCATATTTTGTCATTTTATTCAGCCTCCCAATGATATAGCCCCATAACCTATCTTTCAGAATCATTCATTCATGCATCAATTCCTGACACGTCTTTATTGTGCCCCTTCCCTGTGGTTAAAGGCTGAGGGTACAGTGATAAAGACAAGACTGATTCCTTCAGGGATCTCATGGGGGGATTAATTAACAATTTAATTGCAGTTATCGAGTGCTAGGCATGTCAAGCAAAAAATTCTGTCCTCATGGTTTTGTCATTTAAGATTAACCTTTCTGTTCTTTCATTCCATTCTAATTTGCTTTGTTTTTAATAGATTATGAAAAAAAATAGCTCAGGAATTAGAATGTGATCTAACAAATCTATGTAGTCTCTACTTAGGGAGTACCACAAATGTCAGTCTTTTCTCATGGAAAAGGGTTGTGTCACCTTGAGCAATCTCATACAGCAATGGCCATTATGGGAGACCAGAATCTACACAGTGTTCCTTAATACACTGATTGAATTCTGCCCTGTTAAAAAAAAAAAAAAAAAAAAAGAACGCAAGAAAATATAGGAGTAGAATGATTTTACGAGGCCAAAACTTAACAACATGGTAGTCTAGAAATATTTGAGAGTTATCAATAAATTAATAGTGACAATGGTGCTTTTCAGTATAACTACTATACAGTATTTATCTGAACAAAGTATGAGTCATGGCATCCTGACAGTCCATGCCGAATTTGAAACAAATTGGAGCTGTAATTTATAGTACAATAGAACCCAAGACAGAGGCACATGTAGTCCAGGCTCTTTAAATATTCTATAAATAATAGCTCAGAGAGGCACAATTGACAATGAGCAGAGGCTGGATGATGAATCATCAAGTAGTTTAAGTAAAATCCTGCCTGATTAAATGCTTTGTTTTTAAACCACCTGCATCAGTGTCTGCTGTAGCAGGACAGATCAAATTGTTCTCATTTTTTTTTTCCAAAAAGCAGACGGGCTTACAAATGATAAGTTTTATTATATTATGAAACTGATGCCAAATTAAAGTGCTGAGCATTGTGTAATTCCAATTATCTACTTTTTGGCACAGGATTTACTGCCAAGCAATGTTAAAGACAGGGCTAATATAAATGATCAAGCTGCTTATGGCTTTGGGTTGTAAGTTTGTAATTTCATTTTGGTCTTCGTGGCCTGGAGAATTTTTTTTTCCATCCTTCATTTCAGGAGTCTTTTTTGTTTATCCCACCAACCAGTTACCAGATGCTCTATCAACTAAGCTAATTAGTGGAGTCTCCTTCGAAAGCCGGTGCTTGCAGAGTATGGTCATCAGAACAGGCATAAATGCATAGGCTAGAGATATCCTGAGCGACACATAAACTACAGCAAGTGGTCCTGTAGCCAAATCACTGGAAGTGGGTATTGCCCAGGAGGACAAAACGTTCACTCGGGTGAACAAAAAATCTGACCATTCATCTGGCTTTAACATGATGCCGAAGAGAAGGTTGACTCACTTGCTCACTGTGCTCCCGTAAGACTCATGAGAGTCTTACTTTAATGTTGACATTTTATTTGTTTATATAGTTACAAACTGACATCACATCCTAATGATATAGCTTAAGCTAGGAATCCCCTCCCCCCAATCTGGCTTTGGAGTATCCTAATACTTTATAGTTTATATATTATTAAACCTCACGTCTCATATTATTTTTGCCCTGAAAACTTCAGTGTCTTCTGTATTAGGGCCCAGAATTATCACTGAGCTTTCATTTTCCCTTATTAACATATTTGTATCAATGCTTTTCTCATATACTTTAGCTATGACATCTGTAGGGCATGGACTTTATTTCTAATTTATTTTTGTAGCCCTAGAGTTCGGCAAAAATCCAGTAAATAATAATTGTTTAAGAAGTTCTTGCTTAGTAAGCAACTGAATGAAGCTCCTAGTTCCTCAAGATGACATATAATGAACAGATGAGAACATCTATCCAAAAGAAATATAAAGTCTTTGTTTTTGTACAAAATTAAATGTGGGGCATTATTATGAAAAAGAGGGGTAGATATACTATACCAGGCCAAAGAGTTAATCCATACACAGAAAGTCTAGACCTAAATATTATTCTGAAGGTATACACTGCACATTTACATAGAGGATGACCTCATTTCCCATCCTAACTAACCATCTCCAAAAAACATGTATTGGAGGTAGAACTTTATTTTTCGATGACCATAGGTGATATTGCTTTAGATTTAATTTTTTTTTTAATGTAGAAACTCCTGATTCATGACAAAACTATTTGTAAGTTGGTACTTTGATGGATAATCCATTTTGGTTTGAGAAACCAGGTTTCCTGTTATGGATGTTACGGGAAAAGTAGAATGCCGCACTTTTTTTCAGTACTTCCTTAAAAATAAAACCAGGGGATTGTAGTTAAGGAAAACAATGTGAGAGTCAAAGCTTTTGGCTAAAAGCCATAAATAAATAATCTGTGCACTTGAAGTAACCCTCAGTTTATAGGCATGGCAGGAACAAGGACTAATTCAAACCCAACTGCTTTTGAATATTAGCTTTGTCATTTACCTGGCATGTGTCTTTCGATAAACCTTTTATCCTCCCTGAAACATATTATCGTGCCCTGTAAATTGATGCTCATGACTCTTACATCAAAGGTTGTTGTTATTACATGAACCTATTTTACTATGTGAAAAAGTGCCTGGCACTTTGTATAAACTTCATTGCAACTAGTCCCTACTGATCACTGGGGCTTAATAGAAACTGTGTTAAAATCTTAATTTCACTAGAAATATGTGTATTGCAATATTGTTTATATTATAAGAATATACTTAGAAAGGAATTGCATTAAGTTATAGTACATCCATTTAATGAAGTAAAGTAAGTTCATATGTACAAGACATTATATTGTGAGTGTATATACATATATTATAAAAATTATACATATTTATATGTTATATATATAATAAAATATATGTATATATATTTTAATATATAAAATATATACATATTATATATATAAAATAAATATCTGAAAGGATTTGCACCACACTGACAATTACTTTTAGGGGGTATAATTCTATGGAGGCTTTACTTTTTTTCATTTTTGAAGATATTTTTGAGAATTATGATTTAACCAAAAAATGCTAAAACATTTGTAACTTTTGAAAAAAAATCTTACATTGCTGCTCTGTATAAATATTGTTTATGATACTCATTTACATCTACTCTGTTCCTATTAAATTAAAGGGAAATTCACATCCCAAAGGTTATCATACTCAGATAGTTCAATGTAATCAAGAATGCCCTTTGTCCCTTGTCTCTCCTTTCTGGCTGAGAGGGAACCACACTACTAATCCTTCTACCTCCTGGATTTTTTTTTTTTCCTGTGCTTCCTTTTCAGTGTGAGGAATGTGCCAAAAAGAGATTTCAAAGTGTGTTGTATTTCCTCACTCAGAAATGAATTTCTCTACTGGGTTCCTTTTAGGGGAACTTATTTCTGCTATTTTCCATCTTAGATATTTTCTCAGAAACACATGCCATTGTCAGTCAGTTTGTAGAATACTAATTTACTTAAAAGTGAATTATAAATGAAATGGTATTGTGATTGAAGTCTCTCAAACTGGGTACCATTTAAACTTTTTAAAACTAAAAAAAAATTATCATTTTGTATCAATTCATACCTTCTAAACTCACGTGGAACTATCTTGAAACCAGTGGACACATTTTACTCATTATCAAAGCTCTGTAGATACAGGCTGGTGTTATTTTATGAAAATCAACACTATCCATTTATTATTAATGTAGATATCCTGGCTATCCATAAAATATAATTTCCAATATTTCTGCATTCCCTAGAAATTCCAAAGTATCTTCCGAAGCAAAATGATTAAGACATTCCAATTTTTGTAGGTATCAGGTTCTAAAAATGACGGTTTTCCCTATTCAATTGGAGGTGCAGCATGTCTCCTATTACTGTAGTCCTTGGTCTGGAGAAAGAAACAGGTGGCCCCCCTTAAGAACCTAGACTTTTACAATGGATATCCTATAATGTAAGGGACTTTGCTTTTTACTGTAGGAAAAGGGATTTTAACTTAAGCTATGTAAGAAACTTACATTTAAGAACCCAGAACTGGAGATATGATGCATTTAATATCAGTGTATGCTATAGTAGCATCTCTCTGTGGACACTAAGCAAGTATTTATCTCTATTTTGACAGAGTGAACATGAAGGAAATGGATACTACTTAAAATGCTAAAATGTTCAGTCTAATTTAAGATGCTCATGTATCTGTGATAAGATGAAAGGAAAATGAATTCCTGTCCAGATTGGAATCTTGAGGAAACTGTCAGTCAAATACCACTTGCCATGCCTTGAGTTGATTAACTTCATATAATCCTATATACACAGGAAATTAATGAATGCAAATTTTACCCCATGAAGCCTAAATTAATAGACAGAATAAATATGGCTTCATTTTACAGAATTGTACAGAAGAAACATGAAATGACCAGCAATTGGTATATATTATATCTTTAGAATGTGTATCATTAATGACAGAATATTTTCATTAAAATATGGGTTACGAACTATGCTAAATACTTCGAACATCATTAATTTTCTGTTACAGTATATTATAAAAAATTAAAAGGCAGTAATTAACCTGACATAAGTGTTTCTTACAAGCCAGCTGTAAATTTCTAGATGAAATACATTTTCTAAATTATATTTTGATTAGGAGTAAAGATAGCAATATGACTAAATAAGAAAATTAAATATGTCATTAATTGTAGAAAATGTTATTCCATGACTAATTCCCTCATTTTGAGAGCCTTTAGTATAATGAGTTATAGTAATAGTGACTTAAAAAAATCATCTGAGAAATGGTGCTCTCTTTCCTCCTAATTAAATGGTTAAAATAATCTACAGGATGCTTCATGTATTATATGTCATTCTCTATCACTACAGTTAATGATTTTTTACATACACTATTTCTATGCTCCCTTAAAAGCTATGAAAAAAAATGAACATGGCAATTTATAGCTGGCATTTCAAAAACGCTGCTTGACTACTTTTGTCAGGCACTGTTTCATGTGGTTGAATATGACAACCTGTATGACTCTAAGTAGCATTGTTTGGCTTGTCTCACAGAAGAGTCCCAACTCACCAGACACTGGGTTTCCAATTCCTGGTCATGATGTATAATTTGGCCTAAATATGCACGATGTTTCGTTCAAGAAAAGGGCTTAGCAGTAAAATACTGCCAATGCAGAAATACTTTCCTCTTTCCTCTCTATCTATCTTTGTACCTTCTTTCATGCTGTCAAGTTGTACCCAAATGAGGGGCTTCAGAATTGGGCAGCACACAAGGACGTCACCATCTAAAGCATCTTCGTGGGGGTTAATTCCTAAATACATAACATCCCCACCACTTGCCAAGGACAAATAGAAAGAACCAAACTGGGGGTGGGGTGGGGGAAAGTAGCTGCAAGTCTTTTAGAAATAGTTTTAAGAGATGAAACAAAACAGCAGCAACTACCAAAAAATGAAACAAAACAAAACCAGAAAAACTTATGTGGTATTCTATCAAGAAACCATTGGTAATTAATGTCATTAAACATTTTGGAAAATAAAACTCGTAAAGCTACTTTAGAAAAGAGTTATAATTCTTATATCCTTTATACTAAGAGGTAGACATAAGAATATTCGGTACGAATTCTATACCGCATTCTGATCAAAACTAGTGCTTTTGGGGCGCCTGGGTGGCTTAGTCGGCTAAGCGTCCGACTTTCGCTTAGGTCAGGATCTCGCGGTTTGTGGGTTCGGGCCCGCGTCGGGCTCTGTGCTGACTGCCAGCTCGGAGCCTGGAGCCTGTTTCGGAGTCTGTGTCTCCCTCTCTCTCTGACCCTCCCCTGCTCACGCTGTCTCTCTCTCTCTCCTAGAAATTAAAAAAAAAAAAAAGAGAGAGAGAGAGAAGCTCTAGTGGGGCACCTGGGTGGCTCAATCGGTTAAGCCTCTGACTCATGAATTCACGATTCATGGATTTGAGCCCCATGTCAGGCTGTGAACTGACAATCCCTGTTTAGGATTCTCAATATCCCTCTCAAAATAAACAAAAAAAGAGTAGCTCGGGTTTACAAATACGTTTTTATCCATTAAGTGTTACTAGAAGGTAACTTCCTTGGAGGCACAAACTTTTCTTGTTTCCTATTCTATCTCCAGTTAAAAAATGGCTGGCATATACCAGATGCCTCCCAAATTCTTAGGAAATGGATCCGTTTGTTTCTTTCTTGTAAGAGAGATGATCTTTTGGGAACATTTCTTCAGATTTTATTTATTTGTCTATTTAGATTAGAGCAAGAATTAGTTTTATTCAGATTTTAAGTACTTTTAAAGGAACATCTTGCTGAAATAAAAATAAAGGGGCTATATGTTAAGAAGCCTCATATAGAAAGCATCCTCATATAGCCAGTCTGCTATATAACATTAAAAAAGGTTGAGTTTTTCTGTCAGTAATGTTAAGCACAGTGGTGACATTGGAGAGGAAACCACCATTTTTAACTGGACCTTCTTTTATTCCTTCTAAGATTTTCTCCTAAAAGGATACGAGATGTTAGAAAAGTAATACAGCCAAGAAGGGCTGCCTTCCATTTTAGGTAAGACATGGGAAGGCTGATGGCCTGGGGGAGTGGACAGGAGACTGAATGAGGGCAGACTTAGCACAATTATCTATCCTTTATTCTCTTGATACAAACAGAAGTGATTTCTCAATAATATCATTAAATTTGCATCTGTGACTAACACAGTCAAAACCCACATTATTAGTGACACTAATGTGACCAAATTAATGCCAAAGAGTGATGATTCTATGAGTGCTTCATATAAGCACTGCTGATCTCATTTCCTGAATAGAGAATAGAGATTTGAGTTGGTAATATTTTCCCAAGCACGTCATTGAATGACCAGAAATTGCGTGATCCTACAGAAAACAAATAAATACATATAATATACATGTGACATATATATAATTATGTACATGTGAATGATATGTGCATATTTATGAAATAGTCCTTTATTTATTCTGAAACAAATCCAACAGCTGATTTGCTGTATTTTTCTAAATTCCTTTCTGTTCCATACATATCAGTGGCTATGCGTTCATTTTAAATTGCTTTACTAAGAAGTTGTCAAGAAATGAGAACTAATGTGGTTGTCAGGTGACTTAAATTGTCATTTTTCCTGCATGTATTTCCCAAGTTTGGTGTACACAAACAGAAGTGCTCTGAAATTTTTACTGTTTTAATTTTTTTAATGTTTGTTTTTTGAGAGAGAGAGAGCACAAGCCAGGGAGGGGAGACACAGAATCTGAAGTAGGCTCCAGGCTCTGGGCTGTCATCACAGCACAGGGGCGGACCTCGAGCTTGAACTAACAAACCCATGAGTTCACAACCTGAGCTGAAGTCAGACTCTCAACCAACAGAGCCACCCAGGTGCCCCTGCTCTGAAAACTTTATTTTGAACTCAAATACAAGGTTTTGAATGCTGAATCAAGTTTCAAATCTAAAGGAATAAAACATTTTTGCATATTGGTATTAATCATTGTAAAGTATTATTATGGAGGATTACACTGTCAACATGTATGTGTTTATTAAACTACAATTTTATCCAAAGAAACACAAGCTTTCCAAAATTCATTTAAAGGAATAATTAAATACAGAGATAAACAAGGTAAGCTAATTATAAGTAAGGTACAGTTCTGTTTTAAATTTACTATTTTATTTACTTTCTATATTTAATACAAATTAGCCTCATTTCACTCCCATTTTGTTCATAGCAATCTTTTATTTATTGTAGTAAAGAAAATAACCTATCTTTCAAACAATTCTTTAAGGGAGTTTTGATCAGCTGAAATTTTTTCCGGAATTTTGTTGTTATCCTTGCATCCTGAACTCCCAAGATAAGCCTAAAGTCAGGTCTCCTAACGAATATTAGAAGGCTCACAAATCAAATTAAAGTCCTGAGGCTCAGCAAGTAGCTTATATTCATTTTTTTAAATCAAAACTGCTGTTTGTGGGTAACTATTTTGTTAAAAATATTTCTATCTTTTGCTTACTCTTTATCTCTAGGGCAAAGGCAAATGAAATTAATCTCTGCAAGAGCTAACAAAATTATTCCTGTACTACACACAGAAGGTGGGGTGAAGGGAAGGATGGCATTTGTTGAGATTACTGTTATTTAAATATTATTGTAAAAAGAATAAGTATCCTCTGAGCATAGGATATACTTGGTCTACACTGAAAATTAAACATATATCCATTCTGAAATCTTTGTAAAAAACAATCTAATTTTTCACTGTTGTTTATCAAAGCATTAATCCAAAAGGATATGAGCTTCTGGAAGATGTATCTTGCCATGTTTACAAGATATTATCTTTTGAAAAAATCTAATTATGCAAAATTTACGATCATAGGCAACCTATACACGGAGTAGTTATAACATGATTTATTATAAGGTTCAAACAAAATAAACCTTGTGATGGGGCTTTGTCAATGGTGACCAACAAATTCAATTTTGCACAGCTGTGTTAGAAAACTATTCAGGAATGCATACGAACCATAACACTGAGGTATAATTGATAGGTCTGCAAAGCCTCTTCCAAAAAATGGTGACATGGTAGCATTATACATGTCACTAAAATTTAAAAGCCTTTTTCTAAGCCTGAACGCTATGCTTTTATACTAGTTTTAATAGTTGACTGAGAACTGTATCCTGAAGTGGATTATTAACTCCTTACCAATTATTGTACTCTGTAAAAATAACTTAGATAATAACACCTTCTTATTCAATGAAAGTCTATTGATTATCAACTATTTCCAGGCTACTACACGTAAAATGATGTAGAGAAAAAGAAAAAACCACACACACAGAAAGCCCTCATCACTTTTTCTGATTTCATAGAATACATGTAAAATTTGTGACACTATTTTATCTGACATCCTCGTATTACATATTATACAACTATAGTACAGAGGAATGAAGTGATGTCAGAGAGAGCTAATTAGAGCCAGACACTGAACCCTATTTTACTAACACAATAAACTGGTCTACCTTTTAATTAGTTAAGGAGACTTAGATAAATACATAGTTAACCACAAAATGAAGACACAAATGCTTCCAAATAGTGAGGCACAATTCTGTAGAACTTCTGAGATGGATATAGACACTTTCCTATAGCAAAGACATAGGATAATTGGATACTCAAGAGAACTGTTTTTTCTTTTTTTTTTATGGTAGGATGGAGAGAGGCCATGAGAATATCTTGAAGTTTAGAAAGTTAGGCATATTTGGAGAACTGTTGGATTAATTATAATCTTGTACAAGTAAAAAAAAAATGACCAAGGACCAATTTTGATGGTCTTTGAATAGCAGAATAAGACAACTCAACAGGTAGAAATAGGAATGGGCAACTGCATGGATTAATGTGATGTTTGGGAGAAGGTTCAATTGGTAATTACAGGGTTGAAGGGCATGGAGTTTAATAGACTCTAACAAGGACTCAAATGAAAATTATTTTCTTTGGGCCAAAGCTTTGATGATGTGTGTTGATGGAATGTTAGTTGAAAGTGTTTGTTAGAATAAAGTGAGGGGGCCTCTATTAAGACACTGAGGTTGTACAAAAGGGTGGTTGGATTTGTGGTCAAAGAACTATAGCTGGATTGCAGTGTCCTCAGTGATTAGTAGATCATGAGGGCACGTGTGTATAGAGGAAGGGTTTTGAATGAGAGTATAGGGATGATCACCCCTGCTTGCAGTCCTCCCCTCCCCCAAGGCCCCTCCCCGTGTAAGGGAATAAACAGCTTCCATCTGGGTTGCCTCTATTTCTTCATGAGTGAAGTAACTGTGTTTATTATTTCAAGAAAAACAAAGGGACCATTCTGTAAAGAAATGCAAGATACAGGATGTACTTCCATAGAGTGGCCCAAGGTCAATACTAATTAAAAATTCTCCATTTTTTTTCCCAAAGCATGTAGTTAAGATTTTAAGTTTCCCTAAAACTTTCAGGTGTCCTGGACTAATCCACCAATCTAACTTGACACATTACCTTAGGGATTCTGAATGCTAATAATTTACGAAAACTTGAAGAACCATTGCCCTTTTCTTTTGGGGAAAGTTCATCTAAAAAATAAACTAAACCCCAAAAGACTATCCAAAATCTTTTGTTGTACTCAAACTTTGTCACATTACATTTTACTTGAAGAAACTGGAACATTAATGAAACTTGGAGATATGAGTTCTACTTTGACCTTATGATATGGTGCCTCTATAAAAAAGGATCGTTTAGAACGGAATAGAGAACTGAAATCAACCAAGAAACTCAACACTTTTCGTGACTTACCTCATCTGTCCTGAGGACAGACAATAAGGAGAGTTAGTTTCAACCAGATTTCAAAAAAACCCAATATTATGAACCAGCATTTGATGGGTAATGATTAAGTAGAGATCATTGTGGTAGGCTCTGGGGACTAGCATTCAAGGACTTATCATTAAGGTCATAAGATGGCAAATGCTACTGTATGTGGTTATCTATATTTATGCTTTATATCTATATCCTAAATCCTTATTAAAGAATCACAAATAAAATAGCAAATTGTATAGAGATTAGTAAGGTGGCATGGAGGAATTTGCACTTAATCTGTACTTTTAAGATATGACATAAGAGACATTAAAAATGGCAAAACCATTTAGCAGATGGGACATAGTCAGAAATCCTAAAATCTGTCATTATTATAAAAAAGAGGTACCATTTTGGCCATCACAATCTTCCATGGCTAATCTGGGGACTGCAGAAGACTGTTGTATGATGCTGACATCACACTTAGAAAAACAATCTTTTGTTACCATTTGCATTGTTTCTTAGTAAGTGCAGAAAGTTGACTCCAGGATTCCCATTTGTCTCAGACAACCTGAATGCCTGTGTGGAGTTTAGTTTAGACTACCGCTAGTTTCTCTTAGAGGCGAGGGACTGGATTAAGTATCTGGAGATCCTTCTAGCTGTGTAATTATTTTGTATCGATTTTAATTATCCACAAAGCATGGAACTGCTGAGAGCTCTGATTTCAAAGCCATGACCTAAATGTTCCAGGGTCCTACCCTTTCCCCTGTTAATTCAGTTCCCCTGTCTTTATGGGAAAATTAATGCTACAGATAAAGCTTTAGGTAGCATTTGTCTTTTAATAATGAAAATAAAGAACTTAAATCCAAACAGTGAGATTTAAGTTTATAAGCTTACTTTGCAAGTTCAAGAGGTGACTTTGATCCCAAGTGTCTAGAAAAACCAGAATATGAAAGCCACATTCTTTTTAATAACTCATAGTCCACATTTACATTTAAATGAAATGCCCTTTGAAATGCTTTCTTTTACATTAAACTAGTCAACAGATCATTTTATGAACTAGATTTAAAAATACTGATGAAAAATTTTCATCTATGGCAGGAAATTCAGCAGTTCCATAGATCTAAGGTGTTTCCAGATTCACAAAGTGCCCTATATGTCACCTGGCAACTGCGTGATGGATGCTCTCCTGAAGCAACAGATGTTTGCACACAAAACCCTCTTATTCTACAAATCCTTGGAGGAACAAAGAAGAGCTGCAGCAGAATACTTTTCATTTTTAGTGATTCTAAAGCAAGGCATCCCTGATTTCGGGCAATTTTGAATCTGCTAATTGGTTTTGTCTTCATTAGGGTCTACAAAAGCAACCTAAGCACGAGCCACACAAAGACACAGCTGTTGTCATGATGTTACTGCAGAGTTACGCTTCCTGGTTAGCTTAGATTTATGCCTCTGGTCAAATCTGTCAACTTATACAACACATTAAAAGGTAATTTTGAAATGAGTAAATCATGAATGAGGAGTCACAGGACTTTATATTTACCTTATTGACGAATTATTCTTTTCTGTAATCTAGTAGGCTTGGACTTGGCAAGCTTATGTGTATGCGAGTCTGTGCGCACATTTTAGCCCCCCTCCCACCTTTCTGATATGTCCACAGAAGCCAAAGGATAAAATAGGTGCTATAACAGCAATGAAACACTCCAGAAGTAAATCTGGCAAACTGCTGCTAATTCATACTTTATGGGGAGGTTTCCTTATCAGTTGGGCCACATTTCTCAATTTATATTCCACTGCTAGCTTTATCCTATTGAACCCAGCGCAAAGGATGCGTCTTCAGACATGGCTTAGTGAGTACTGACATGATTAGGACTTACTCCCTGATAGTTGTTTGAAGTTATGTATTCTTTCAGTGTCCTATTTTCCTAGTGAAGATCAGTGTCAAAGAAAAAAGAAATGGAAAAGATTGGAAAGCAAGAGAGAAGAGGAAGACTCTAAGAATTCAGCTATACTGGGATGGCAGAAGGAAACAAGGAAGAAAAAGGAAAGCCAAAATAAGATGATTTTTAGCTTTTGCTATAATTCTTTAAAATATAATTCAAGGACTTAGTTATAAATCTTTACTTCTACTGTTAACTGCCTCACACCTTCACATTTCCTCATATGGTCAGCAGTACATTAAACAGCATAAAAATGATCATCTCAGGAGTATCAGTCACACTTACTCTTCCCCAAGTACCTGGAAAACCATACCTAATTATCTTGAGCAGCATTAAAACAAAACAAAACAGATATTCGAATATTCTAGCCTTCAGAGAATTAAGCATTAGTTAGGTAGCTCTTCTTATCAACATTCTTATGAACTATTTTCTTCCAAACAATGTTTCAGCATTAGAGCATTACAAAGTCTTCTAAACGAAGGCTTTTTGTTTAAAAGATTCTGACGGGAATAAGAGAATTTATAATTATTGCTGTCTTCTTAACAAGATAGCATATAAACACTCTTTAATTGAAGTTTGAAAATAAGCTGCTGGTATAAGAATATGGTTATTCTATTTAAGTAATTGTTCAGCATGACTTAGCGTAATTTGTCTTTATATTATAACCATATCTCTTTTTCTATGCATCATGATGGTTATGTTCAATGAAAGCACTAAAAAATACTACTAATTGTATTTCTATAATAATTCTTTTCTGGGCAATTCTAATAATTTATTATTTCACTTTTCTTTGTTACTAGTGTAAAATCTAATTTCTTCTCAAATAATAACATTTAAAGGTCACAAAGGCAGCTTCTCAAGAAATAGAGAGTAAAGAACCAAAAGCATCATCACTAGTTTTTCTCCTCTTTTCCATATCCAAAAAAGTCACACCCAGAAGTTTACAAAGAACCTTAGGAAAAAAGTCCAAATTGTAATATAATTACAATATGAAATATGGATGAAGATGGCCTCCTTCAGCTTGACTAAACTTAAGAAGAAGACTATCTAAACTCTAGGCCTTTGATGTCTCTTTTAGAGCATTTTGGGAAACTTGTAATTGTAAAATCATTCTCTGCTCCTCTGAGATGTAAATCTTTTTTAAAACTTACCAGTTCTAAAACCCACAATTTTCTTCCTCAAAAACCTGGAAGCCATCCCTTTGAAATGTACTCGTCAAGGAAGATAATGCCCCTATGTTTGGATGCCTTGGTCCAAATTGTAAAACTTCTTTTACGTTATCTTGAGACTATGAGAAAGTTTCCTTTTCCTATAGGTGAAGCCAATTAGCAAACAGAAGCCTCCGCCTGATCACTTAAAGTTCTCTTGCCCTTTTGTTTCAGTGGAATAGAGCTGAGACTGAGTTCTGGCCTCTCCTATTATAAGGCTTCCTTACTTGTTCATGCAAAGTTGAAGCACTGGGTTACACTCAGAGAAAATTGTTGTTCATGTACGCTAATACAGAATTTAAATTTATTATTTACTGACCATAAGAATTTGGGTTCTTTATAGGAAAAAAATTATAATTAAATACATCTCCTAATGCTACCTGTAAATACTCTATTTAAAGAGAGAGAAAGAAAAAAATGAGGCATATCTGCAAAGCCAATTTATAAGAATTATAATGAAAGCTGTTAAAAATGTAACATATATGTAATAATTTAAGAAAGCTTAAATAGGTATGGTCTAATTTTCCAATTATATAATAATGAGCATACAAGTCATCATTTGAACTTGTCTCTTTAGGGTTTAATTTCAAAATCACAGTGTTCAGGTAACTAGCAAACTTAAAGAAGTATGAACAGTATATTCTCTAGGTAAATATTTCATTGAAATTTTCCTTTAAAAAAATTTTTTTTAATGTTTTATTTATTTCTAGGGGAGAGAGAGAGAGAGAGAGACAACGTGAGCAGGGGAGGGTCAGAGAGAGAGGGAGCCACAGACTGAAACAGGCTCCAGGCTCTGAGCTGGCAGTCAGCACAGAGCCCGACGCGGGGCTCGAACCCATGAACCGCGAGATCATGACCCAAGCGAAAGTCGGACGCCCAACCGACTAAGCCACCCAGGCGCCCCTGAAATTTTCCTTTTAAACTATACATGTTTTGAAGACAAAGCTTAAATTTCTCCTAATGTTACCACTCTAAAAGAAATGACTTAAAAATAAGTGACTTAAATGCAGTGACTTAAATTGATTTTTCTTACAACTTTTCCCTATCTTATATCCAAAGGTTTGCTTAGTTATTATTTACTTTTAAGAAAATATGAGCCTTTATACTTTGAATATTTTTTGAGGTTACTGAAATACAGGTTTTTAGATGGCATGATCAATATAGGCCTCACTCCATATAGATAAATAACTAGCAAGCTAAAGTACATCCTTTCAAATGACCTTACAGCACATTTATTATATATGTTCTTAGCTCTAACAATTTGGTATACAAGAAGGATAGGCCTCTTTTTCGGTTTTAACTTACACAGATTTTTGTAAAAGCTCTCTTTGGCAAATGACTTATTGAAACCAATACATAAAAGCATGTTAATCTTAGAAATAACATCATGGGAGATTTCTTCCTCCCAACCACCTTAATGCTCAACATAAGTAAAGAGCAATTACTCTCAACTTACTATTTGCCAACCTGAATCCACACTTCAACTTCTATTCTTACATAATATGCCTCCTCTTCTGGATGGATCCTAGCTCTGTTCCTTTACATAGTTAACCTCCCTTCTCATGAGTGCTATTTTTAATAAATAATAATTTTTATTTTTAATAAAGTAATAAAGTTTAAGTTGCACAGAACTTGAGCCAACTATGTCGTAGTTGCAAACTGCCTAATGGCAGGAACTTAAAAATTTAGTAAGTGAATAAATGAGTCCATAAATCAATTGAAACCCAAATTTTCCCCCTCAAAATTTTTTCAGCAGAGAATCTGCCTCAGACTTTAGACTAACCTTGGGAGATGCAGCCAGTGCCACTCAGGGGATAAGCTGTTCTGACATCATCACTAGAAGCCTAATTGCTCACCATGGTCGTCCTTCTGTTCAAAGACAGGTTCCAAATTATGTATACTTAGAATGTACTATCCTTAGAACTTATTTTTAACTTTTGTTAAGCTCTCATTCATCTTTCACTGGAAATGGACACAACCAAATCTACATTTACTAGGCAAGGCATGATTTCTATGGAGTATTCGCCAGGGTATGGTGCTTTGGGCTTTCAAACTTTACAACATGTAATATTTTCGGGGCGCCTGGGTGGCTTAGTCAGTTAAGCGTCTGACTTTCGCTTAGGTCATGATCTCGCGGTTCGTGGGTTCGAGCCCCGCGTCGGGCTCCGTGCTGACTGCCAGCTCAGAGCCTGGAGCCTGTTTCAGTCTGTCACTCCCTCTCTCTCTGGCCCTCCCCTGCTCACACTGTCTCTCTCTCTCCTAGAAATAAAAACATTAAAAATTTTTAAAAAAATTACAAACATGTAATATTTTCATATGACCTATAAGAATCCATCAGGTCAACATACTATTTGCCTTCAGGGAATCTGAGGGTCGTGTACCAGCTCCCTGTGTTTCTAGTCTCTAAAGAGAAGGTTGTATGCTGTCTTTATCAGAAAGAGTATTGGCTTCTTTCTGTAGTAAATTTCAGTGTCTTTCCCAAAACAGCTCATATTTTCTTATCTAGTTTGATAGCAAGTGGGCAATTAATTGTTTTGACTGGTTGGCAGGCCTTCTCAATTCTAGATGTGAGATATAACTAATGGTTTTAATATCTCAGTTCATGCCTCTTTTGATGACTCTTAGGTCTTTCACAAGTGGAATGGATTGGTGCTGACTCTGGGTCAGGAAGGGAAATTAGTGACACCACCAAAAAGAAACATATTAATGTTGCTTTTACTCACCCTAGAGGATTGCTGTCAGGATTGAACAAAATATTTTACATATTGTAAATTTTAATTTATCTTTACTGAGTAAAGAGATTTAAACAAATGCTGTTTCATTTGGGACACCATAACCAATAAGACATATAGACTCCATATATATATATATATATATATGGAGTGTGGGAACCCCTTTAGTTCTGGCTCTCAGTGCAACATCTGAGAATTCATACTGGTCAGAAGCCTTATGAGTGTAAGGAATGTGGAAAAGCCTTTACTGTCTAGGACAGCTTACTGGACATTAGAGTGTTCACACTGGTGAGAAACCCTTTGAGTGTAAGGAATGTGGCAAGACCTTAAGACTTAATTCCTGTCTTACTGAACATCAGAGGATACACACTGGTGAGGAACCCTTTAAATGTAAAAAATGTGGTAAGGCCTTTAGATAGATAGAATTCAGCCCTTAAAGCACATCAGAGAAACCCATATGGGTATAAAACACTAAGAATATAAAGAATTTGGGAAGTCCTTTGTGTATGGCTGAAATTTATGTTAATGAAAAACTTCGATGTAAAAAATCTTAATAGGCCTTTAGAAAATACTCTCAAATTAGGAGCAACAGCGATGCAAGATGGCAGCCACCATGGGCTCGGGAGTAAAAGTCCCTTGCAGTTTTTGACTGTCGGAAGAATTGGAAGAAAGCCAGAAAGGAGTAGGCGATGGCACAATTAGCTGGGATCTAGAAGATGATGAAGACATGGCACTTATGAGACGGACAGGGATGATAACTGGGCCTCCAAAAACAATTTATGAAAACTGAATATATAGCCTTAAAATAGAATGTGGACCTAAATACCCAGAAGCACCCCTCCTTGTAAGATTTGTAACAAAAATTAATATGGATGGAGTTAATAGTTCCAATGGAGTGATGGACCCAAGAGCCATATCAGTGCTAGCAAAATGGCAGAATTCATATGGCATCAAAGTTGTCCTGCAAGAGCTCCAGCATCTAATGATGTCTAAAGAAAACACGAAACTCCCTCAGCCACCCAAAATGACAGTGTTATGGCAATTTATCCAAAAGAAAAACCACAGGCTCTCCCTACCCCCCCATTTGATTTAAGCAGTCTTCATTTTCCACAGTAGTAAATTTTCTCGATATGTCTTGTAGACCTCAAAGTACTAGAAAAGGAGCTCCCATTCAAAGGCAATTTATCTTAAGATACTATAAATGATACTAATTTTTTGACCATTTAAAATATGTAAGTTGTGCTATAACAAACCATCCTGTCGAGTGTAACCACTGTCCACATAGTTGAACTTCTGGCATCAAGAAAATATATTTAAGTTAATTCCCATCATATATAAGTTATATATATATTTTTTATATACTTGTTATAATATATTATGTATAATCTCTCTACTTTAGCTTTTTTTTCCTTCAAGTTAGTATATCTTACCAGCCCTATACCTCAGCCAACAAAAAAGATATATTTTTTTAAATAGCTAGGCTCCTAGGAGTTGGTACACAGGCAGGGTCAAGTGTGCTCTAATATTAGTTACACAGATTCATCTAAACATATGCATCCCAACACATAGAGTATACAAGATGGTATAAGAGAGATGAGTGTATTAGCTATGACCTAGATATTTCTTCCAGAGGCACACCTTAGAGGCTTTCCTTAAAATTACACAAGTTCCTAGGATACTAAGAATGATGCTTAAGACCCTGCAGAACTTTAAAGAGTGTTGTTGTTGTTTTTTTATAGGAGTAAGACTTTGAGTTTTTGTGTTTCAGAAGGCTATGACAATTTATTAGCCTATAATTGAAGTGATGAAATAAAATACTTGTTTTAAAGAACCAATGTAGTTGAATGAACTGCCTCTTATCCAAATAAATACAGTATTTGTATATTTTATGTAATTTGTATTTGTATTTGTAAGAATTAAGAGTAGTTAGTTCTAGAAGACTTCTACGTTCCCTAAAGACAGCTGAAAAGAAAGTTATAAGGATAAAAAAATAAATGATGGCTTTAAAATTGAACAAAATGAGATTTCTATGATGTTTTTGTGATGTTACTATTTATACAAATGTTTTAAATTTCACATAGCAAACTTAACTTTGCTTGTTAAAAAGTAATGGATTTTACTTTTTAAGTAAAATTGAAAGCAAAATATTTATAACTGTTTAACTATAAATCTCATTACCACTAAAATCTCATTTTATAGTCAGTATTTTTTGCAAGATGAGATAATTTTGGAGGCACAAATACTTTGTAGGTGTTTTCAAACAACTGACAATTAATCCTATAAGTAAAAAGTTCTAATATGTATGAGGAAACTGAGGTACAAAAAGCATAAAGGCAGCAAACATATGTTCTCACAGTTGCCACTATCAGGCTAGTGTACAAGCTACACTTACTTTGTCATTAGGGAAGCCATTATGATAATAAATTTAAAAAAATAAACTAAGATAAAATGAAACCACGACCTAAATTTGGATGTTCATATTTTGAGGATATCATAGATTTAGAGGAGGAAACAAATTTAGCCTCACAATTTCACAGAGAAGAGTAGATTTCATAAACTGAACTACCACTAAGGATAAAAAGGAAACAACCATGCAATGAGGGAAAGTGGCTGCCCAAACACACCAAAAGACTCAACGTACTCAGACATGGTAATGTCTGTGAGAGTATTCTTCAAGTGGTTCTTGTCCTAATATGGGAGAGGTGGGTACAGAAAATATTCTCTGTTTGTACCAACGCTATTTCTCCTCCCGATTGCTCAGTTCTCTAAGTCGTTTGATTAGGAAAATCTTCTGCATGAACAGCCACACTTTGCACCCAAAGGACCTTACTTTCCCACAGAAGCAGCATCGAATAAAACAAAATTCTGTATTGAAAGAAACTAGTTGCCAGCAAGAGGCACAGAATGAATGAAGCTCATAGGAAAGCTACCTACAGAAAGTCTATTATAATTCTCAAAAGAAACTTGTTAAAGTAACTCCTAAGAGAAAAATAAATAAACCCACATGCCCATTTCTAAGTAATCAATCTTAATTTTAAAGATGTGGATTAAAATTCACAGTGTTAAAGGCAGAAGTAAGCTCTCTGAATACTTAATTTCTTAACCATTTAGTGAGCATCTATTCAGTCTCAAGCATTACAACCCATTATTTTCACTCCAGATAACCTCATGAGATAGTTATTATTTTTACTTTCATTTAATATTTGAGAGAAATGAGCCTCAAAGAAAATAAGTAATATGCACAAGATTACATAGCCATGAAAGTGATAGAAAAAGGATCTGAGTTTCAGACTAACTCTACAACTTATGCCCTGGCTTCATCTGTTGTTGATTTTACCTGCAGTCTTTGAAGAGATAAATTGTGTTCAACAGATCAAATTTTGGTGATATTATTCAACTATGTTTAAGCTTTGATCACTCTCAAACCTCTAGCTATATGGAACTAGCAATACTTTATCAGACAAAATAGGCTTTAAAATAAAGACTGTAACAAGAGCCAAAAGGGCATTACATCATAAGAGGAATGATCCAACACTAGGAAATTTGTGTAAATATTATATCAATATTTAAAATTATAAATATATAAAAATTTAAGTGTTAATGCACCCAAAAAAGGAGTGCCTACACAGTTAAGCAAAAATAATTATTAACAGATATAAAGGAGAAATGAATAGTAATGCGACAATAGTAGGGGATTTTCACACCACACCTACTTCAGTGGTTAGGTCATCTAGATACAAAAATCAATAAAGAAACAGTAGCTTTGAATAATACATTAGAGCAGTGGAGCTAACAGATATATAGAGAACATTCCATCCAGAAACAGATAACACATTGTTTTCAAGTGTATATGGAACATTTTTCAGGGTAGATCAGTGTTAGCCCAGAAAACGAGTCTCAATAAATTTAAGAAGATTAAAATCCTATCAAGCATCCTCTCTGACAACAATAGTATGAAACTAGATATCAGTTACAAGAAAAAAATCTGAAAACAACACAAAGACATGGAGGCTAAAAACCTACTGCTACACAGTGAATGAGTCAACTGAGAAATCGAAGAGGAAATTTAAAAATACATGGAAACAAGTCTAAAATCTTTGGGTTACAGCCAAAATTGTTCTAACGAAGTTTATAGCAGTACAGCCCTACCTCAAGAAACAAAAAAATCTCAACCTAACCTTACATTGAAAAGAGCTAGAAAAATAAGAAGAAACAAAATATAAAGCTAACATAAGTAAGGAAATAATAGAGACAAAAATATTAAGGAAGCCAGTATCTAGATTTTTGAAAAGAAAAAGAAAACTGATAAGCCATTAGTAAGACTGCTAAGAAAAAGGAGAGAAGACTCAAAATCAGAGACAAATGAAGAGACTGACACTACAGAAATACAAAACATTATAGATTATAAAAATTATATGCCAACACATTATACAACCTAGAAGAAATGAATGAATTCCTAAAAACACATAACCTTCCAAAACTAAATCAGGAAAAAATAGAAAATTTGAACGGATGAATTTCTAGTAATGAAACTGAATCAGTAACCAAAAAACTCCCAACAAACAACAGATCATGACCAGAGGGCTTCACAGGTGAAGTCTAGCAAAGAAAAGTAAGGAACGCCTGGGTGGCTCAGTCAGGTAGGCATCCTACTCTTCATATTGGTTCAGAGTGTGATCTGCTGTTTGTGAGATGGAGCCCTGCATAAACATTGACAGCATAGAGCCTGTTTGGGATTCTCTGTCTTCCTCTTGCTGCCCCTCCACCCTCAAAATAAATAAATAAATAAACATTTTATAAAGTAAAAAGAGTTAATACCTCTTCTTACTAGCCACAAAATGTAGAAAAAGAAACTTCCAAATTTATTCTATGAGGTCAGCAATACCGTAATACCAAAACCAGAAAAAGACACAACAAAGAAAACAAAAAGAAAAAGATAATACAAAACTGCATGCCAATATCTCTGATAAACAAAGATGCAAAAATCCACAACCGAATATTAGCAACTCTAATCCGAGAATACATTAAAAGAATAATTCACTATGATCAAGTAGGATTTATTTCAGGGATAAGAGAGTTGTTCAATATTTGCAAATCAATCAATATGATGCATAGCATTAACAGGAGAAAGGATAAAAACCATATGATCATCTCACAGATGCAGAGAAGGCATCCTACAAAATAAAACATTCATTTATGATAAAAACTCTCAACAAAGCAACCCAAGTGTCCATGAACAAATAAATGGATAAAGATCATAGATGAATTGAGAGTGCATTATACAAGTCAGAGAAATACAAAGATTATATAATTTTATGTATATGCAGACTATAAGAAAGAAAACAAATGAAGAAACAAAGAAAGTAATCAACAAAGTAGGATTAGAGAGAACATTACCCAGCATATTAAAGGACATATATGAAAAACTCACAGCTAACATCATATTCAGTGGTGAAAAACTGAAAGCTTTTCCCCTAAAATCAGGAATAAGACAAGAATGTCCACTCTCACCACTTTCATTCAACATAGTATTACTTGAAGTCCCACCCATAGCAATCAGAAAGAATAAGAAATAAAGCACATCCGAATTAGCAAGAAGGAAGTAAAGCTTTTACTATTTGCAGATGACATGATACTATACGTAGAAAATTCTAAAGACTCCACCAAAAAACTACTAGAACTGATAAATGAATTCAGTAATGTTGCAAGATACAAAATTAATATACAGAAATCTGTTGCATTTCTATACAATAATGAAGTAGCAGAGAGAAAAATGAAGAAAACAATTCCATTTATAACTGTGCAGACACACTCAAAACCTAGGAATAAACCAAAAAAGTGAAAGGTCTATATTCTGAAAACTATAAAACATTGATGAAAAAATTAAAGATGACACAAAAAAATGGAAAGATATTCCATGCTTATGGATTGGAAGAATTAACCTCATTGGAAGAATATAACATCTTATATTACCCAAAGTAAGCTACAGATTCAATAAAATCTCTATCAAAATATCAGCAACATTTTTCACAGAACTAGAACAAATAAACCTAGAACCACAAAAGACCTAAAAGTCAAAGCAATTTTGAGAAAGAACAAAGATGGAGGTATCACAAGCCCAGATTTCAATGTATACTACAATGCTGTAGTAATAAAAACAATATGGTCCTGGAGCAAAAATAGACACACAGATCAATAATACAGAATACAGAGCCCAGAAATAAACCCAAGTTTATGTGGTCAATTAATTTATAACACAGTAGGCAAGAGTTTACAGTGAGGAAAAGATCATTTTTTAATAAAAAAAAAAGTGTTGGAAAAACTGGATAGCTACATGCAAAAGAATGAAACTAGACCAACTAAACAAAAATAAACTCAAAATGGATTAAAGAGCTAAAAAATGAGCTAAAGACATGAAAGCATGAGACTAGAAAAAATAGGTAGTAATTTCTTTGACGTAGGCCTTGGCAACATTTTCTACCTATGTTTCCTTAGACATGGGAAATAAAAGGAAAAATAAAAAGTTTTGCACAATGAAGGAAACCATCAACAAAATGAAAAGGCATCCTATTGAATGGGAAAGGCTATTTGTAAATAATATAGCTAATAAGGGGCTAATATCCGAAATATATAAGGAACTTATAAAACAACACCAAAAAACAAATAATCTGATTAAAATAGACAGAACAGACATTTTTCCAAAGAAGACATACTCACGGCCAACAAACCATGAAAAGATGCTCATCACTAATGTCAAGAAAACGAAAATCAAAATTACAATGAGATATTACCCTACACCTTTCAGAATGGCTAGAATCAAAAAGACAAGAAACAACAAGGGTTGGTGAGGATGTAGATGGGGAAAAAACACCCTTTTCCACTATTGGTGGGAATATAAATTGATACAACCACTGTAGAATACAGCATGGAGGTTCCTGAAAAAACTAAAAATAGAAATAACATATCATCAGTTAATTCCAATACTAGATTTTTACCCAAAGAAAACAAAACTAAATAACAACAAAACTATGCACCAGTATATCTATTGCAGCATTATTTTCAATAACCAAAATATGGAAGCAACCCAGTGTCCATGAATAAATAAATGGATAAAGATCATAGATGAATTGAGAGTGCATTATACAAGTCAGAGAAATACAAATATTATATAATTTTATGTATATGCAGACTATAAGAAAGAAAACAAATGAAGAAACAAAAAAGAAACCTCTTAATTACAGAGAACAAATGCAATTAAAAGTACACTTATCTTGATGAGCCCTTAGTAATATACAGAATAGTTGCATCAATATGTTGTACATCTGAAACTAATATAACATTGTATGTTAATTCTAATATAAAAAGTGTATATATATAACTACCAAGCGTACCTTGCTATCTGCAGCTTGTAAAGCACTTATCAATCATATTTTATACACAAGAATATTGAGGCTCAGAAGAAGTAAATGACATCTGTGAAGTCACATGGCTAGACAGTTGCCATGTTTTGATTATAAATTCTATGACTTGGTTACATCAGCTGATTTTTCTATAAAATATATCTTTTGAAAAATTTTCTTAATCAGATAAGTGATAACTGCTAATTAATAATCATCCAAACACTACAGATTAAAAAAAAGTATAATTACTGAAAAAAATTCTATCTTCTCCAAAATAATTGCTATTAGTAACTTTTTTGTATTTATTCAGTTTTCTTTTATCATTTTAGACATGGGACAAAGTGTATGTAATTTTCTGCAATGCCATGTTTTTGTTTTGTTTTGTTTTTAGTTAACAGCCTCGAGTTCCACCTTAAAACTACCTTGTGACAAGCAGATACTTACTTAAATCATGTTTGGAATAGGACTGGATTAGAGCTAGGTTGGGACAGGGTACCAAATGGTCACTCTCTTGTTGGCCCCCTTTGTGATCATAGAAGATAGTGTCACATTCAAGCTATAATGTTCAGATCATGGAATAATCAACTGGAACTATATGGTAAAATAACAACAGATTTTTTGACAGAATCCAACTGATAACATTTTGTTTTATTACCTTTCCTGAAATACAGGACACAATATAAGCTTTAAACTCTAAAGCTTGTTTCTAACAATCTTTAAGCCTTGGTTTTATATTGGGTTTCTCATTATTGCTAGTAGTATCTTACCTTTAACTTTATCTACGTCATTTCTAATTAATTCTTTTCTGATACAGGAGATTTAATTACCTTATTTTTTTAAACTTTTTTTTTAAAGTTTATTTATTTATTTTTTGAGAGAAAAGAGAAAGAATGAACATGGAAGAAACAGAGAGAGAATCCTAAGCAGTCAGCACGGAGCTGACTTGGAGTTCATACTGTGAGATCATGACCTGAGCTGATGTTGGAAGCTAACTGAATGAGCCAACCAGGTACCCCTCTTCTTATACAGGAAATTTTAGATTAAAACTATTCACCATATTTCCAGATAATCACAAGAAAAATTAAAAGCTTTTATATTCTTTGTTCTCAAAATGGACGCATATGCTAGATTAGGATAATCCTTGTCAGATGCCCCAAATGTGGTTAGATTCAAGATTCAGAATGTAAGAGAAATTACTATGTATTTTAGCATAATAATCAATGACAACATGACCTGACTTAGGACACTGTCAGGTTTCCTGAGATGCTCCCTTTATTGTAACATTTCTATCTTCCAAATTCTGAATTTTTTATGTTTCTTTTTGTCTTTTGCTTTTTTTAAAAAAAAATGAAATCAAACTTTTCTAAGGTCATTATTTTTCTCTGACCTTTATTTTTTTAAGCTGCATTGAGTAGTGGATTATTATTTAATTGATCCAAGGGCAAAGCAAGCACAGAAATATAAAAACATCTATATTTTTCAATTGTACCACCTTTTAAAATGATTAAATGCAGCAGTAATGAATTATGTCCAAAGATAAACCATCGTATGATATATCCTATATAATTTATTCCTAGCTGAGCATGAGTCAAATATTTTTATTTTTTTAATTTTTTTTTAATGTTTTATTTATTTCTAGGAGAGAGAGAGAGACAGCGTGAGCAGGGGAGGGTCAGAGAGAGAGGGAGTCACAGACTGAAACAGGCTCCAGGCTCTGAGCTGGCAGTCAGCACAGAGCCCGACACAGGGCTCGAGCCCACGAACCACGAGATCATGACCTAAGTGAAAGTCGGACGCTTAACCGACTAAGCCACCCAGGCGCCCCAAATATTTATATTTTAAAATGGAATGTCAAATGACTTACAGTAGTTACTAATGAGATCAGCTGAGAAAAATGTCCAAAACTCTTTTATCGCTGTTTATAAATTACCTTTTCAAAGCTATACTTTAGCTCATCTTATAATAGCAGATTTTGAAAAAAAAATTGTGTCAATTAGTATTATTTACTTCAAGTTCAAGTGCACACTTTTAAGTCTCAGTAGGGAAAACTGGAGAGAAATATTGAGAAATAAGATAAAGGAATTCTGTATGTTTAGTAGACGCAGACAAAAGAGCATTGGGAGAAATTGATAAAAATTCAGACAGAAGCATCCTGTTAAAGGGGTAGGCTGCTTGTCTGAAGGCTATGGGTGCTATTTTCCTAATAATTACAAAATTAGGTGAGAGAAAAGCAAGATTTTGTGGCAATACGGGTCTGATGAGTTTCTTGATATCTATTGGAAATCATATTGGAATTAAAGTGGAAAAGCTAATGTTTTTCTTTGCCATGCTAACAATTTCATTTGTAGAAGGAAAAGAAAGTTATTAGAATAATTTCTCTTCAATACTTAATTCAGACCAAGAAGGAGGGGATAAACATTAGCTAGTTAGAAACCTACTCTAGATATTTGGAAAGGTATTTCAAAAGGACTAAGAAAATTCAAGCATGCTCCCATGATCACACTTCAAGAATGGGCCATATCCCAACAGATGAAAGATAAAAAGGATTAAAAATTATGATCCACATTAGTCTTACAATAAAATTTACAGCCAAATTGCTTAGAATATTGAACAGAATTTCTTACGGAAATAACCTTACATAAAAACTGGGTTTCTAAAAGCATCCCAGTGAAATCCTGAGGCGTAGTAGGCAGCTGGACCCCAAAGGCGTCCTGGTGATAATAGTTGGAAGTTCCTCTCTAGTGGCAATGACAGCAGGGGACATATAAAGGGTGCACGAGTGGTTAGAAAAGAAAGAAATCTTCAGGAGGGGTGGCAGTGTAGGGAAATGAGGGGCCTTGGAAACCACAGCCACGGCATGGAGAAAGACTTGGGTCCTGAAGGCCTGGTGTATGTAGCTCATTTGGAAGATAAGACCCACAATGTGGAAACTGGGTACAAAACAAGCAGGACACGGCTGTGCATTGCTTTAAAAAAATTCCTAGTAAAACTAAAGATATGCTAGAAAAATGTGTATTCATATATCTGTGCTACAGGAGAGTATGTTAAATTTCCCCTTAAAATTGAGGTACGACATTTACTAAAAATGTATTAGAACTAACATTTTAAGTGTGTGCAACTTGTAATTTAACAACCCTAAGTTCCCACTGCTATTAAGACATGGACAAGAAAATATGTTTTTGTACACTATCAAGAATATAGAAAGTATGATTCAAAGTAACCATCTTAGGGAGACTGTCATGTTGCTGATGCTATATGGTTATTACGGTTTTTGTCTTGATGTTGCATCTCTATTTACTTCCCGTAAATGTTTAAGATTCAGTTATTTTTGTCATTTATGAATTCCCTATAAATATGTTTCCTTGTTTCTTCCATAGCTTAGTTATAAAGTCACAGAAAATTAAATGTAATTTCTATGTGATCATAAAAAGATATAGATATATTTCTTCCAATGGAAGAAATACTTCAAATTTGATCCAGAATTTTTATTGCTAATGTTTACCCATGAGAAGAAATCTGGTCTGTAAAATATTTATCAAATATTATTAGCAAAGTATACACAACACAATGACTTCTTTAAAGTATGCACAGAATTCATGAGGAAAATGCAGCAATATTAGATGCTTCCAGAAACAAAGCTTTTTCTTAAGAGAAATGCATTAAAACAAAAGTGGTTCTAATGATGTAATGCTTCCTCTGCCCATCCTTTTGTAGAGCATGACCTCATCTAGAAACCTTATCACTCATAATTAGTTAAGCATGTAATCCGCTCATTTCTTCAGACATGCCTCAGGACTCCTTATTTGTTTCACTCTAACAATTATAACATTCATACAGAATTACAGCTAGTTTCTTCACATTTAAGGCACCACTGAAATGAGGTCTGACTCTGCAATGTTTTGTACATTACTCCTGCAATAACATTAGGCTTATCTCATATGCAATAACTATATTCTATTTTTTAAGGAATAAAACAGGCCAGTAATTCTTAATTAGGAAACTAAAGACAATAGTGTTTTGGGATCAATTGTGGCAAGGGTACAAATAACTTATTCCTAATAAGGTTTCAAATACCCAAGACTGAGAAGCATTTTATTCATGGATTTCCATTCCAATTTGGTTTTATAAATGAGAGGAAATGGTATGAAGCATTAATATAGGTAAATCACTATTATTAAATGAGTAGCTAGATCAGACTTTGGGGGACCTAAAAATAGTGTGCAAAGTCTAAACATTTTTAATCTTATTTACTCCTCTAAATAGTTCTATGAAGAAAGGGCGGAAGGAATAACACTTCTGAGTAAAATGTCTGGTACAGTCTTGACTTTGGGAAATTTGTAATGTTTCATTTACTTAAAATAAAACAGACAAGCCTGGGGGTTAAAGAAAAGCAAAGGTAGAAATTTTGAGAAACATTAAAAGAGATGCATTTTCGATGAATAATAGCCACATTGGGTGTGGGGGCAGATGGGAGATTTAAGGTAACTTTTAGGCTATTTGGACTATAGATCCTCAGTCTGAAGACACAAAGAATTCTAAACAAATACTGAACTTGACCTAGTAGGCATCTTTCCTCAGATCCATGGGTTCCTAATTTTGAAAGTATTTTCTCTGTACTCTAAGCATGAACAAATAAAAATGTTGTGGTTAAAAGGAGTAGGTTTTACACTGTCAGAGAAGAGTTACAAATATGGGAAAGGAGGAAGAAAACATCAACTCCATGGTACTGGATAGAAGCAGATATTATTTGAACTTATGGCTTTAAGATACAGACCTATATTGATATATAATTAAAATACATAAAATATTCAGAGATATGGGTGTATGCACCACATATACATTATGAGGGTTTGTGCATTTCCTAGCTCTATCTGCCTAGAAGGCCTAAGCACAATGATATCCAGTAGCAACAAGAAGCATTGCTGGCCCCATGATCCTGATTTTCAAAATAAATTTCTTTCGAAAAGAAATGTAAATGAACAAAAAGAAATCTAGGCATTTCGAGGAAACTGCTGATTCCAAGGCTAGTCAGGGAATGTACTCAAATAATAATGCAGTCATTTTAGAAAGATAAGGGGCCAGCTTGCGAAGGCTCTCTCTATTCAAATCTGGAAAATTCGAGCATCAAAATAAATAAAGGATTATAAGCTTAACTAGTAAAATTCTTCCTGGTAGACAGTATCTTAACAAAGTGATCAAAGTTAACATCACCCTAATGGGAAAATGGACACCATGTACCTCTTGATATGATGCACCACAGAGGATATACCATCACTCTGTTACTAACGTCACTTTATTATTCATGCAGTTTCCTAATGAAAGTGCACCGAATAAATCTAATCATAAGGAAACACTGGACAAACCTAAATTGAGAGGAAGCCTGCAAACTGGCCGATGTCATTTAAAAAATGTCTAGGTCATGAAATGCAAATTAAGATTGAAGAACTGTTTCAGAATAAAGGAGACTAAAGAGACATGAAAATTAAATGCAAAGCATAAGGTGGTATTTGCTTGGATATAAAAGACATTATTGGGACAAGTGCTGAAATATGAATAAAGTCTGCAGATGAGATAATGGTATTATGACTAGTAAATGTTAATTTCCTGATTTATGGAAGATAATATCTTTATTTTTAGGAAATATACACTTAAGAGTTTTGTAAAGGAAAGGGGAATCATGCCTTCAGTGCACTCTTGAATGGTTCAGGGAAATAATCATACACACACACAGAATTAACCTTGGGAGGCTACAAGTGAAGTGTACACAGGAATTGTTTGTACTGTTCTAAACTCTTAGCCACTTTGTTCTACAGGGAGAGCATCACACATAAGTGCTGTTTTCATAGATGCCAAAGAAGAAAAACATGAGAAGGAATGATCTAAGCCCTAAAACTGCATTGTTCAATAAGTTCTATGTGACTGCTAGCCACCTGTATCTATTTTATATAAATTCAAATTACTAAAATTAAAAAGTTTGTTTTTCAATAACACTAGCACTTATCAAGTGTTCAAAGTCAAATATGCTTACTGGCACTATACTGGACAGTACAGATATAGAATGATTCTTTCATCTCAAAAAGATCTATTGGACTGTGATGGTCTAGACTCTAGACTATTACGATATTTAAAAGGATGCTTCTTACATCCATCCACAATTATTTGCAGGGAGCAGAGGAGATCCCCACACTCCACTTTACCTGGGGAGCGTATGCTGTGCTGGTTATGGCTATTTGAAATTCTGGAGACTGTCTGCAGCCTGCCTGTCTAGGATCACCTCCAGGCTGTACAACTTACTAGCTGTGAATCCTTGGCAATGGAATTTACACTTATTTTTTATATTTCCTTGTCTAGGAAACAGAGATAGTAATAGCACCCACCTAATGGGGTTGTGTGAAGAAGGTTAAAAGAGTTTAGTGAAGAACAGAAAATAACACTCTTCTATAACTCAAAGGAAACATTCTAAGACATATTGGGGACAGAGTTAATGATTTCTTCCGTGTAAAATAAAATAAGCATTTTATATCCGTTGCATCCTTATTTAGAAAGATAATCAAGCACCAGAGATATGATTGAACTTAATGACTTTTAAGGTCTCTCTCAGTACAGAGACTGTGATACCTTGATATTAGGACCACTGTCATTCTGCCTTAGAAATGGCTCCAACATGATTATTTATAATTTTTAAAGGTTGCTTACATGTATCTCTCAATATGGTCCAAAAAATATTTTTTCCATTTTACAAATAAATATGTTTACATTTTAAGATGTTAATTACTTGCCCAAAGCTAAGGAATCAGCAAGGGGCAAAGCCTAGGGCTGAAGATAGGTCTTGCAATTCCAAGTCTTTTATGCTGTATCATTCCATTACTTATGTATGTACTATAAATTTGGACAATGTATGAACATGCTGGTACATCCTGAAACAACTGTGCTGAATACAGCTCCTATGTCTCCTCTATGTCTCCTCAGGGACAGTCTGAGTTCAAGATCTCCAAACTGATCACAGAAGCTCATACATAGTGCAGAGAATATTATTTGATTTGGAATTGCATAGAGACAAAAAGTCACTTGACTCACCTGTATCTGAGTTTGTGTAAATATTTGGGTATGGAGCGCCTGAGTGGCTCAGTCAGCTAAGCGTCATACTCTTGATTTCAGCTCAGATCAATATCTTATGGTTCGTCAGTTCAAGCCCCACAGTGGGCTCTCTGCTGTTAGCATAGAACCTACTTTAGATCCTGTGTCTCCCTTTCTCTCTGCCCCTCCCGCATTTGTTCTCTCTCTCTCAAAAATAAACAAAGATTTAAAAAGTAAATATTAAGAAAAGAGAAATACTTAAGTGTAACTTTTTGATACAAGATAAAATATATTGAAATTTCCGCAGCGGTAGTAAAGGATATTTATTTTGATTTGAAAACATTATTTCCTCTTAGACCTATATAGCAGTTTCATTTAGTACAAAGAAATGTAAAAAAAAAAAAAAAAAGGTCTCCTTTGCTTATTTACAAAATTCATCCATTATTTATTAAATTTTATACCTCATTCTCACCATCTTTTATCTTTCTTGACCTATGTCTCTGCAACATTTTGTTATTCAAGCCATACAGTACAAAGACCAAATAAAATTTGTAAATAACATTGTTAATAATCTCAATGGCTCCATATTAACATACAAGCAATTAAAATATTTCCATTTTATGAATGAGACAACTGAAACCATAGATAACCTGCTATAAAGTTAGAGATAGGTAATTTGAAAATAGGTATGTTTGACCAGTTTCTATTTTTTAACTACCCCCCATGATGACTTCCATTCATTATAGAATATTAGGAAAATATATTAATGTTATAAAGGATTAAAATTACTTATAATCACACTGTAAAACAACTCTATTGGACATTTTGGTTTACTTCCTTTTAATCTTTTTATTTGGTGGTCATCATGGTCTTACATATTATGGAAGTTCTATTACTAAATAAAATGAATGTCTCAACCTCCCAAAATGGACGAATCATGGGGAAAAACCTGTATTATGTATTCATGGTGAAGGAACTGAAAGTATACACTCTAAGTCAGACAGAAAATGACAAATGCCATATGATTTCACTTAAATGTGGAATCTAAAAAACAAAACAAAAAATCAACACACACACAAAAGCATAAACAGACCCATAAATACAGAAAATAAACTGATGGTTGCCAGAGGGACGAGGGTGGGGAATAGACAAAAAGATGTGAAGGGAAGTAGGAGATACAAGCTTCCAGTAATAGAATGAATAAGTAATGGGGATGAAAGGTACACCATAGGGAATATAGTCAATGGAATTCTAATAGCATTGCATTGTGAGAGCCAATAACTACACTTGTCATGAGCACAGCATAATGTATAGAATTGTAGAATCACTGTTGTGCACCTGAAACTAATGTCACTTTGTGTTTTAACTATGCCTCAATAAAATATATATAGATATAGAGAGAGAGACTCTAGAGTCGAATTTCTCAAGATTAGATCTTAATACTTTATAAACCGTATGACCTTGAACAAATTAGCTGATCTAAGTTTCAATATTTGAATCACTAAAGCTTCGTTATTATTACCATCATCATACACAAACTTGAATGAAACAATATACTTAAAAGAAAAGTTCAGGGAAAACGGGAAGGGAAAGGAAAGGAATTAATTTCCACTGAAAAGAGAACAGAAAGATTTGAACTGCCAATTAAGACTTAATTTATATACATAATAATAACCAACTATTAAAGGGCTCTTTCCCCTTTCCCTCAATTAAAAATGTTATTCTCAGTGTGGTTATTTATCATAGTCACAAGCCAATAAGATATGAAAGTAAAGTATCCATCAATGGATGAATGGGTAAGAAAATGTAGCATACGTATACAATGGAATATTACTCAGCCATAAAAAAGGAATGAGATCTTGCCGTTTGCAACAGCATGGATGGAGCTAGAGGATATAATGCTAAGTAAAAGAAGTCAGATTGAGAAAATAAAATAAATGATCTCACTAATATGTGGAATTTCAGAAATAAAACAAAAGGAGAACCTGCGTGTGTCAGTTGGTTTAGAGTCCAACTCTTGATTTCAGCTCATGTCATGATCTCATGGTTTGTAAGATCAAGCCCAGTGTCGGGCACTATACTGACAGTGTGGAGCCTGCTTGGGATTCTCTCTCTCCCTCTCTTTCTGCCCCTCTCCCACTCGCATTCTAGATCTCAAATAAATAAACGTTTAAAAATAAAGAAATGAAATAAAACAAATGAACAACACACACAAAAGGGACAAAAACCAGACTCTTGAATACAGAAAACAAACCAGTGGTTACCAGACAGGAGGTTGATAGGAGATGGCTGAGAAAAGGGATTAAGAGTATACTTACATTGATAAGCACTGAGTAATGTACAGAACTGTTGAATCATTATACTGTATACTCGAAACTCATAAAACACTGTAAGTTAATTATACTTCAATTTTAAAAATATCCTCAATGTGGTTATGGGAGGTTTGTAGGTGAACAGAACATGCAATTGCTTCCTGAATTTGTATTAGCATAATCTCAGTGTCTTAAAGCCACCCCAATATCTTTTAGCATACATTCGTCTGTGACATAATCATGTAGTTACCTGTGATGTGCACCCTGTCTTTTCATTTCCATTTGCTGAATATCATCTTTTAGCTCATAAAGCCCCTCAGCACCAGATACTGCTACTGTAACTTTCTCTGTGACCTTGTGAAACATCTTATAGAAGTAGAGAGATATTATGATTTCACTAGTAAGAAGTTGTCACTACATTATGAGCCTAACCTTGAATTTCCATGACTGTAATTTAGTTTACATTTTAAAGTCTATTAATTTAAAAAAAGGCAGAGTCCTCCATGTCACTCAAAAATAAAAATGTTTACATATTTTTTAATTTGAATTTTGTCAGTTTCTTTAGTCATTCACTTTCCCTTAGTAAAAAAACTTAATGTCATAGCTCTCTTGAGCAGCAACCATTCAGATGATACTCTACAATATATTGATACTAGTATCTGGTGTCCAAGGCTGGCAGTGTATGCATAAATCAGTTTATTTACTGGTCCTCAGGAGAACGCATTTCTATTATGCCTGAAACACATAAATACAAAATACACATTACTGAAATGTTCCAGAGCCCTAAGAATTGTGGCAGGCACAATTAGAACTTGTACAGATAAAAATCTACTTTAAAGATCTAATTTAAGGATTTTAAGAATCTCTAGAGAAGTATTAATACAATATTTTACCATCCTCTTCCAAATTTTGATGTATAAAACATGTGTCGTTACTTAGCCTTCAATACTCTTTCTTTGAATGGAGGTAATAAAAATTTCAAAATACAGGAAGTGTCTTCACCTGAAGCCGAAAGAAGCAGAGAATAGTCATTCAGGGCCCTGGAAACTTGAGCACTCTCACATGCTTTGTGTGATGGGCTGAAATATACAACATTCCACCTTGGACTTTTGTATCTTAAAGTGGGATAGAGATGTAAGGAGAGTCAATGATTATTCCAGGGATGGGAGCAGAGGTGGCAAGTAACTATGCATTGGCAAAGGCACCAGTGAAAGAGTTCCAAGCAGCTAGTCCCTTATTTTGCCTGATTCAGCTCTGTATTTGGCTATCCTGGCTTCCCTTCCCTGCCTCCCTTGGCATCTTTCCCAATTTTACTTTTATACCTGTCATAATCATTTAACTTTTTAATGATACAGTTTTATGATGAAGGTGGTAACTTTATTCCTATGTTAACAGAACATATATAAACATGAATACCAAAATTAAAATAGTGTATCGCCAGTAACTCCACTGTTTAACAATAAATCCTTTACAATTATGGTTTAGAATCTTTTATTTTTCCTTCTGTCTCTGCCTCTCAGTCTCAGTTATTATCTCTATCTCCAAACACATCATCTTTGAAATTTTTGCTTTAGCGTCATCAGTATTTTATGGAAATATTGAAGATTTTTCTTTAGTTTTCACCATACACGGATGCATAACATTTCCTTTTATGGAAGTACTATAATTACTACTGCAGTTGTCTGATACTTAGATGGTATCTTTTTTTTCTCCCAATTATAAATACTTTTATGAAGACTCTCTTTTGTATAAATTTGGGTGCAACTGCTGTCTCACTCCATTGCTTTATTTGTTTGTGTCTAGTTGGTACTCTGCTGAATACAACTACAGGAAGAAGACATCTGCAACGAGGATTATTTGCAGTGTTCAGGAAAGCACAGTCATCTAGCCAATACTGCCTTTTCCATACTTACCAAGAGTCCTATCTCCCTAGCGTTAAAACATGACCAAAGTGTAAGCAGTTCCTATGTCCTCAGGGCAGCCCTTTCATCTGAGTCTGCAGCTCTCCGTGCTCTCAATCAGTCAACCCTGCCCTGCTATAGCTTCCCAGAAAATCAAATTATACCTTCATGCTACCTGGCCTCATGCTGGCAGTTGTATGGGTAGGATGAGGACTTGTCAGGCAACCTGCCTGACATGGAGACCCGCAAGGCACTGACTCTTCTCACATCAATGCTTTCCTGGTCTCTTCCCTTGATGAATCAAGCCCACTCAGAGCATGTATGATGCATTCTTATTTAAGAAAAAAAAAATCTACATTACTATTACCTGAACATTTGAGCGAATTTGTTTTATATAGGATTTGAGATGAGAGTAGTTAAGACCTTAATGAAAGACTAAAGGCTCTTAACAATGTATGGCTTTAAACCTTTCTAAAAGATTTGTTCAATGTCATATATGAGTTTATAAGATTTAACTAAATACTGTTGTTCTTATTCTATCCAACAACCAATACTACAGTTTTATCTAAGGCCCAAAGTTCTATTTGACTTTAAATTGAACATGAGACAACACTATGAAACCATCTTAAAAGCCAATTTGATTAGGTGAGTATGCTCATGTGTGGCTAGGTGGTGATGGCTATTAATGGAAATATATTCTCAAAATAAGGTTAGTGTGAGTCCTACTTTGTTACATTCAGACTAATGCTAGTTTCCTGCACTCAACTGTGGATACATACACCAAATGGATATATTTGAGGACTGGATAGTAAAGAAACCAAAGCCATGAGTCATGAAAAACTGCCTAGAGCAATGATGTAAGAGTATGAATATAACCATCCTCAAATACTTGCAAGGCTGTTGTGTGAAATAAGATTTGTTCTGCATAGCCACAGGGATTGAGCTATAGGTGGAGATATTTAAAAAAAAATTCAACTCAGTAGAGGAAAGATCTTTCTAATAAAGCACAGGGTCAGCTGTAACTGCTTTGAGAATTATTGCTGAGACTGAACAGAAAAGTCTTCAAGTGAATATTTCTAGAAAAGAAATGCGCGAGCAAAACAGCACTAAACACTATGCTTTCATAAATATTAAACCCAGAGACTTGGACAGATAATAACATTCCAGATGGAATTAAAAAGGGGTCTTCATTGTTCCAGAGGGTACAACAGAACAAGGTGCTACTAATAAATAAAAAATTACTTTGCTCATTTTCTATATAAATCAGAAGAGAAAGAAAACAGTGTAATTCAAGAGAACAGATCAACAAATAAGCAATAAACTAAATATATTTAGTATCCAATAAACAAAAAAGGAAGTAAGTGGATTTAGCTAGATTGAACTTTGGAATTAAAAAGAGAAATATCATCAAGTAAATGTTAGTTTCAATAAGCAATCTGAGTATTCCTTACAGAAAAATAAGTTTTAATGACTTTTTGTGCAATAACCTTTATTATCATTTATTTCCCATAACAATGTTGGTTTTGCCAGAATTCTGATTTAACAGAATACCATACATTTGGCTAGGTAATATATTCAGACATTTCAATGAAATGAAACAAAAGAAAATCCTGGCTTAACAGATGGGTCCCATACATAATTTCAAAACTTGTCTGGCTGGCTCAGCTAGAAAGCTGAGATACTTTACATATACAAAATCAACAACTAAAACCTGATTCTTGCATTAGAGCTCTTTTCTTTTAGCTTTTCCCAGTTATTTTCTGGCATAGTCTACCATTTAATTAAAACAAGACTGTATTTCCTTTAGACCTAGAAACATCTGATTAAAATCTAGAAAAAAACATCTTTATAAACATAATTAAATATCAATATGTTAAACATACATTTAAAATTAAATCAGCTTCTATTCTTATGCATTTTGGAATCTTAATAAAAAGAACTGAGGATGCAAATTAGGTAACAGCCTGGAAAACTGTTGGAAATAGAATACATTTTTTTAATCAGCTGATATTTTCTTTCTAAAAATGCATATGATAGCAAGTAATTTTAAAAATTCAATGTAATCATAAAATGATTTAAAATCTTTAAATAACTTCAGAATTATAGTCAGCATAAATAGAAAGAAGAAACACGTTTGAAATATATTTTGACAAAATTTGTTGTGATGTCAAGAGAAAAAAAGGCAGAAATAGACATTAAATGCACTAAAAATATAGTAATAAAACAAGAAGAAAGCTTTTCTCAAGTGCATTTTGCAAAACACAAGTAAAAGTAGAAAATTGTCATTTCGAATGTTGGCAGTTAATAGTAGTAAAGTATCTTCTATGCCATTCCTATGTTTCTTTCCTTTTTGCTCTCATTATCTTCCCCTAATTCCAGTCTCAACCAATAAGGCCAAGAAGCTTTACCATTGCGAACTCTGGTTCCTAAACTTGCCTGTTTATCCAAGTCACTTGGCAGGTTTTCAGTATTGTTTCTGTAGCCCTCCCTAAGACCCACTGAATCAAACTCTCATGAGGGACCTGGAAATTTTCTGTTTAAAAAATGTATCTAGTAAAAGTGTTAATATCTAAAGTATATAAAAGTCTCATAAAGCTCAACAGAAAAAAAATCTGATTAAAAAATGGGAAGAATAACTGAACAGGCATTTTTTCTAAAGAAGACATACAAATTGCAAACAGGTACATAAAAAGATGTTCATCACTAGTCTTCAGGGAAATGCAAATCAAAACCACAATGAGCTATCACCTCACACCTGTTAGAATGGTTATCACCAAAAAGATAACAAATGACTAATGTTGACAAAGATGTAGAGAAAAGGGAACCTCTGTTCACTGCTGGTGGGAATGCAAATCAGTCCAGCCACTATGGAGCATAGTATGGAGGTTCCTCAAAAAATTAAAAATAGAAATGTCACATGACTGAACAACTCTACCTCTGGATATACTTCCAAAAGAAAGAAAATCATTATCTCTAAGAGATATCTGTGCTCAAACATTAATTGCAGCATCATTTACAATAGCCAAGATATGAAAACTACTAAGGGTCCAGTGATGGATGAATATATACATAATGGAATATTATTCATCCTCCTCCCCTCCCAAAATAAAAGAATCTTGACATTTTTGACAAGATAGATGGACTTTGAGGGCTTTTATGATAAGTAAAATAAGTCAGAGAGAGAAAGTCAAATACTATATGACCTCACTTATATCTACAGTCTAAAAAACCCAAATTCATGGGTACAGAGATCAAATTGGTGAGTGCCAGAGATGGGGGTTGGGAGGATTGGTTAAAAGTGGTTAAAAGGTACAAGCTTCTAATTATAAGTTCTAAGAATGCAATGCACTTCACAATGACTATAGTTAACAATGCTGTATTATGTATTTGAAACTTACTAAGAGAGTAGATCTTAAAATTTCTTATCACAGAAAAAAATGTGACTATGTAAGGTGATGGATATTAACTATATTATGGTAATCATTTCACAATAGATACATATCACAATGTTGTATACCTTAAGCTAATACAATGTTATATGTCAATTACATCTCAGTAAAATGGGGAATATAATCTTTACAGATACTTCTGTGGCAGGGGGTCAGTGCTTGTGAACTACTAATTATTAAAATATTGCCCTAATTGCATTTGTACTTGCAGAATCATCCTCTATGTCTAATCCATCTGGTTCTTGACACTACTTCATCTTCCTAAAATATCTGTCCAATATTATCTTCCTATTCTAAAACTTTCAGTAACTCATAAATGATCTCCTGTCTATCTTTTTTAGGAAATTACCAGTCATCTTTAAAGGTACAGATCAAAAGGCACCTTTTCCAAGATGCCTTCCCTGTCTACCTATGATAAAAATAATCACTTCCTATTTGGAACCCCCATAACATTCTGTAATATCCATGTGGTTCTTATAACTTTGAGTTTTGTATTGTAAATACCTGTCCGTGTTTATTTTTTGAATTGTATTACATGTAATTGAGAATAGGGGCAATGGATTATCAAGCTGTGTACAAATTTCACAAAACAGATAATCATTTGATTAATTAGTGCATGAAAAAAAGAAAACAAAACCGCATTCTTGACTCAGTTAAATCCAGAGGTTTTATAAGGAGAAAAATAAGAAATGTTTCGAATACAACATTTGAGCTGTATGTGTCATTAAGCAGACGTCAGGTGTAGAGACCCATTAACCATGGTGCATCAGCCTCAGAGCTGTAATTCATATGCCTATTTAAACTTATGCAAATGAGGACATTACTGTGGAAACATATATATATATATAACATGTACATCAATAAAAGAAAACAAATTACTCTATAATTTGTTGTCGTTAAAATAGGCCTAACTCATTAAACTGCTGGGTGGCTAAAGCATATAAAAACTTGTGTAGAAGGGCAGAGGCTATTAACAGAATATATTCCAGAAACAAAACCAGGAAATAAAATTTCTTCTCACTGTATTTCTGGTCCCCATTTGTGCACCTTACTCTGCAATATTAGCATAAACTCCTCTTCCTACCACCTACAGATAGAGTCCCCTGGGTATCATTACTACAGTCTCCATTTCTCCAGGGTCAGAGCCCCACAATCATTTCCCAAAACCCTTTTGAGATCTTAAAGATGTGTGTGTGTGTGTGTGTGTGTGTGTGTGTGTGTGTGTGTGTGTGTGTGTGTAAAAAAGTACACTTTCCCCCCTTTGGAATTTTGCTAAGGGGTGTATTTAATAGGTAATCGAAAGAATAACTGAAGATTAATGCCACCTTTCTAATTTGAAAAAGTCACATATGTTATCTTACTTAAGAGTCAGAACAATCTGTGTGGCAAGATTATGTACTTCTGATTCTGTGTGTACAGAATGTACATCTGATGTGTACTTCACAAATTAAAAAAAAAACTAAGACTAACTGACTTTCCCATGGTATGTCCAATTCAGTTCCCTTTTCAACATGCAAAACTTTCTTAAAGATATTCGTTTTTAGGAGACTCCTAGATACACAATCGAGATTTTGGATAGAAAGATAGCACTGCAACTTTTCAATCTCCCCAAGTATGTGAACAGGGATGCACACGGCTCATTTGTTCATTATCTAGATCACTGGTTAATAATTAGACTCTAATTACTGCGAATTTAATCATTATCTGTATACATCATTGAGTCAAGTAAATCATATATTTTACTAAATCAAGAAAATATTGCAAAATATTTGATTATTAATCAAGCAAAGCAAAATAACAAACAAAAAAATCCCCAAAATAATAAACCTAACAACTCACATTTTGGGAAAAATCTACTTAAAGACTTGTTCAGACTAAGGAATGAAAGAATTCTGCACTTTATAAAAATCATAATTACCATTATCTGAGAAAATTTTCACATAAGCGGTCTGGGAAATGGGAATAAAATGTGTGAATTTTAAGTGTGTATGAACTTTACATCATTAGGGGATAATATGTCAAGTTTCTTAAATATCAGTAAACTAGGGGTGCCTAGGTGGCTCAGTCGGTTAAACATCTGGCTCCTGATTTTGGCTTACGTCAGGATCCCATGGTTCATGGGATCCAGCTCCATGTCGGGCTCTGTGCTGACAGCAAAGGGCCTGCTTGGAAGTCTCTCCCTCTCCCTCTTTCCTTTCCCTGCTCGTGCACCCTCTCTCTCTCTCAAAATAAACACATAAATATTAAAATATGTATATAGTATAGTAAATATGAGACTGAAGCGCTGCCCACTTCTATGTATTGTAGTAAATAAAACAAACATGTGTGTTTTTTTTTAAATGTTTCTTTATTTTTGAGAGAGAGAGAGAGAGAGAGAGAGACAGAGTGTGAGCCAAGGAGGGACAGAGAGAGAGGGACACACACAATCTGAAGCAGGTTCCAGGCTCCATGCTGTCAGCTGTCAGCACAGAGCCCAACATGGGGCTCAAACCCATGAACTGTGAGATCATGACCTGAGCTGAAGTTGGACACTCAACCAACTGAGCCACCCACGGGCCCCAAACATATGTTTTTCTTAAAGTTTATTTTGAGAGCGAGAGAGAGCGAGCGAGCGCACTAGCAGGGGAGGGGCATAGAGAAGTAGAGAGAGAACCCAAGCAGGCTCCACGCTGTCAGCATAGAACCTGTCCTGGGGCACAATTTCAAGAACCCTGAAATCATGACATCAACATGACACTGAAATCAGGACATGACACTGAGCCACCAAGGCACCCCAAAGCAAACATATGTTTAAAGGATAAATAAATTTTAGAATTTGGTGCCTTAAAAAATAAACCTTCTGTTGAAGAACTTTACATGAAAAATCAAGACTACAGTGAACATTTCCTTATGACAAAGTTAATGTCATCTAAGAACAGACTCACAATACATACTAGAAATTAATAAAATTAAAGTGATTTTACTTACAATTAAAAGTAAAATTCAAATTTCCAGTGTAATGTAAGTACATATAATTGAATAAATTTTGTCGTATTTTCTATTAACTGATTTTCTCACTTATCTCTACCAATCCAGAGGATATGACAGAAATTGCTGGTTACTGAGTGGGCCTTCCCAGGGAGCACTGCAGGAAATATATAGATAGCTATACAATAGCTCCAAGTAGGTTTATATTTTCTTATGTACACTGGATGTCCTACCAACACACAATGGCTAAGAAGCCAAAAATTACATTTTAATTTATTAAACATATCTCCCTTTTAAAGTATCTTGCATGCCTGGGTGGCAACTGGTTAAGTGACTGACTCTTGGTTTTGTCTCAGGTCATGATCTCACAGTTTGGAGACGGAGCCCCAAGTAGGGCTCAATGCCGACAGCAGTGAGCCTGCTTGGGATTCTCTCTCTCTCTTTTCTATCTCTCCCCCCTCCTTGCTCTTTCTCTGCCCTTCCTTCCCCCTTCTCAAAATAAATGGATACACTTAAAAAAAATAAAGTATCTTGTATGTAAAGCTCCTTTTTAACTCCAAACTGACTGCCTTTCCCTTTGACATGTTCCAATAATTACTAAGTCTTATGAATACTTCTATTCCATAATACCTCTTGTTTATATTTACTCTCCAAAATTGTTATTTAGGGGCGCCTGGGTGGCTCAGTCAGTTAAGCGTCTGACTTCGGCTCAGGTCAGATCTCACAGTTCGTGAGTTCCAGACCTGCATCGGGCTCTGTGCTGATAGCTCAGAGCCTGGAGCCTGTTTCGGATTCTGTGTCTCCCTCGCTCTCTGCCCCTCCCCCACTCATGCTCTGTCTCTCTCTGTGTCAAAAATAAATAAAAACTATTTAAAAAATTCAAAATTGTTATCTAGAGTATTATAATGACCAATATCTCTTTATTTTTAGACCTGTGCAGAGCTTCTAAGATAATCTCTGTTGAATTATTTTTTATTTATTTTGAAAGAGAGAGAGAGAGTGAGAGAGAGAGAGAGAGAGAGAGAATCCCAAGCAGATTCTGTGCTGTCAGTGCAGAGCCTAATGTGGGGCACAATCTCATGAATTGTGGGATCATGACCTGAGCCAAAATCAAGAGTCAGATGTTTAACCGACTGAGCCTCCCAGGTTCTCCTAAATTTTGTTTTCTTAATAGATCTCTATTCACCACGCATCTATATCTTGCATTCAAAGTCATCTATCACACTAATTATCTTAATCCCATTCTCTGAATCTTATATTTATTTATTCTGATATAGCCTTTCCTTCTGCAATCTCAACATATTTATATTTATTTCCATCTACCTTTCTTATTTATCAGGTAGTGCCTTATCCGTATACAGTATAGAATAATCATTAGGTATTTATTTCCCTTTTTTTTTTTTTGGTCCAAAAAGGTGACTTTAGTAAAGTTCGGGGATATGGGGCAGGAAGAGCTGCCTAGGTATTTATTTCTTAAAGGGAATAATAAGAAGAGGAAACTGGAGTAAAATAATAATAAATTCATTTTCACTTTCTAAGAAATCACAATTGACTCATACCTAATGTGTCAACCTGATATTACTTTTGTTATGTACCGTAAGTCTAAATTGCATTTCTTAAATATGCTACAGAGGAAACTTAAAGAGATATATCACAGAAACTCACCCGGGAAGTCATGGAACTAGGAATTCAGACACAGATGTTATAATTATATTACTTTGAGCCTTATTAAAAGTTTTATAAATCTTTTCATTTAATTATGCAGTATAGGAAGCAAATATTCATGTTTTGAAATTTAATAAAGTGTCTAGTCCTAATGGGAATGCATGATAAGACTTGTTTAGAATAAAGAGATAACAAGAAATAAGGCAATGGCAAAAGAGTTTCCAATGTATTAAGTCACCTTACTTCTACAGGAAGTCAACAACATCATAATCACGTCTTAGTAAGGCTAGCATTGTCTACTTACCTCCATTTTGACTTTTACTCAACTCCTCACCCATCATTCTGGCTTCTAATCTCATGAGTCCATTGAAACAGCTCTTGCTGAGATTGTCCCAATGATTTCCATGTTACTAAATCTCACAAACATTTTTCAGATTTTTGAGAATATCATAATCATTTTTGACACAAATAATGTCATCCCTCCCTCTCAAAAAATATTTTTCCCTGGCCTTCTGTCACACATTTGTCATATTTCACTCCTTCTGGGTCAGCTCTTTGTTGCCTGCAGAATCCTTATTTACATAGATATTAAGTGGTGGAATACCTCAAAGTTTAGATTTAGGCTTTCTCTCCTTTTATTCTATATTATCTTCCACATCCACAGCTTCAATTACTACCTAAACACAAATGATTTCTTCTGACCTCTAAGTCAATACATTCAATTTCCTATAATACATCTCTCCTAGGACTTATTTCCAAACACACATTCATGTCCAAAATCAAATTCATGATCTTCCCTCGTACTGAATTTTCTATCTCAATGAATAACAGCCACATCCATCTAGTTGTACAAGCCAGAAAATTCATCTTGATGACAAATTAATCTATCCATCTCCACCTTAGAGCCCCTTTAGTTCACTCTCAACACTGAAACTTGGGTGATCATTTAAAACTGAAAATCTGATCACTTCTCTACCTTGTTTAACTCTTTTCAGTGGTCTCTCAATCCTCTTAGACAAATCTTGACAAGTCCTAAAACCCTGTATCATCTGATTATATCTCTACTACCTTAGTTTTTTCCCTCAGCATACTTTTTTGTATTCCTGGTACTTTAGCATAATGGCCTTGTCCCTTCCTTTTCTGTTTTCTCTCTCAAGAATTTTCTTTGATTTTCTCCCCCATACTTCTCACCTAGTTACTTTCTAGTTTGTCCTTTAGATAGAACCTCATGTTCCTTATTCAAGCAAGCCTAGCTTACCTAATAAGGTAAATTTTCTTTATTATGAGCTCTCAGAATACTGTATATCTTATTTTTGTAGCATTTTTCAGAGATTGTAACTGTATATTTTTACAATTATCTAATTAGTCTTGTTTCCTTTCCTAGACTAATTTTCAAGAAGGCAAAGGCTATACTAGTTTTTGCTCCTCTTTGTATCCAAAATACCCAGCACATAATAGGAAATCAATAAAAACTAATTAAGTGAATGAATTAATTAATGTTGTAGTCTGAACTAGATAGGAGTAAATATCCAGAGGTTTAAGCTGGGTTGATTAATGAATAAGAAGGGCAGAAAAATCCCTAAGAAGTTTTACTGTTTGACATCTACAGCCAAAGAAAGTTTATCCAGGCTTAATATAAGACTTTAGATTTTAAATGATTGAGATTGGGACCCTGAATATGTGGCAAAGAAACTAGCAAGCACTAGGAAAAGAAGTCAAGGCTTAGGGTTAGTCCTTTGTTTATTTGGTTAGTTATTCATCCATTTACTTAAAAAAATTATAAAATGTCTATTATGCACTGTATGCTATACTAAGCATTATGGCTACAAAGATAAGAAGCTTGCCAGTAGGAAGCTATCAATGTAGTAGATAAATGGCTCTGAGGCCTTCCCATGGTAAGGAAAGAGCTGCTAATCTATTTCTAGGTCTGAACTGCAAGGATTCTGGAAGGCACATGACAAAAGCAGAAAATGGCAACGGTGAAGGCTCATAATGCCTAGATGGATATGAACAGAAGAGGAAGGCAAGGCTCAACCAGAAAACACTGGAGATGATCCTAGAGCATCAGTAATACTTAACAATGTTATAAATAGCTACTATTCAGATAAAGAACAAATTTATAAAAAATTAAAATAACCTGTTATATGTGGTATTCAACACTTTGAAGACTAAACTAGAATGGCACACCATCAGACTGCAGAAGAATCAAAAGTTTAATGGAATGTATTGAGGTAGGTGTTAGTTATTGAAATGCCAATATGTTGCTGACAATATTCAAGAAAAGAAATAGATTGGGCTGCCTGAGTGGCGCATTCAGTTAAGTGTCTGACTCTTGATTTTGGCTAAGGTCATGATCTCATGGTTTTTGGGTTCGAACCCTGCATCAGGCTCCATCCTCACTGTGGAGCCTGCTTGGGATTCTCTCTCCCTTTCTCTCTGCCCCTTTCCTGCTCACTCTCTCTCTCTCAAAACTAAATAGACTTAAAAAATTAAAAGAAAAAAGAAAACAAATAGATATTATATTGATTTATACTCATCTGTATTTTTTTCCTCATGGAGAACAATGAAGAAAAAACTCATATCTATACTGGTTTAAATTACAAAAATCAACAACCAAACTACAACAATAAGAACAACAAACAAGGTTTAACTATAAGAAAAATACGGCAGCAAATAAATCTGGTTGGGATGGTTTTTATAACAATTCTCTGGGAGTACAAAGTTGAAGTATATATGTGCTAGGAATTTTTTTTTTTAACTTATGTGTGAAGCCTAAGCTTGTATTCATGATTTTTTTGTTGGAATCTTAATGCGTAGAAAACAATTATGTCCAGAAAAAAAGTAAGGCAAGATCAGAAAATAAAATCCATCTTTTCTACTTGAAAAATAAGGAGACAAATTTATGAAGCAAAACAATTTATAAATAATGCACACAAAGATATTTGTGAATAAGTGATAAGAAATGGCCTGCTCTAATCCCTGAAAGTCACTAAATTAATCACACATTTATATAAAATAAGCACTCACTTTGAGAATATTTTATATGAGTTAATAAAAATGTGAATGAGAACATGAGATTTATATGGGGGTTAGAAAAAAGAGAAATATAATGTATTGATTGAGTGCTATACCGGTAAGATAAACATTTTGGACAGATAATCATTCCATATCCATACAGAGGAAGAGCAAGGAGTGTGCCATAAAATTCAGCTCCCAAGTCCTCTTTGCCTTGCAGAGATTATGAATCTTTGGGTTGATCAAATGTCCTTCAGGGCACCTGGGTGACTCACTTGGTTGAGCCTCTGGCTCAATTTTGGCTCAGGTCATGATATTACAGTCATGAGATGGAGCCCCATGTCAGGCTCAGTGCTCAACGTGGAGCCTGCTTAAGGTTCTCTCTTTCTCCCTCTCCCTCCTCCCTTACTCTCTCTCTCTCTCCCTCTCTCCCTCTCCTATCAACCCTCTGCCCTTCTCCCCGACTCAAGCTCTAAAATTTAAAAAAAAAAAAAATGGGGGCACCTGGGTGGCTCAGTCAGTTAGGAGTCTGACTTTGGCTCAGGTCATGATCTCACAGTTGGTGAATTTGAGGCCCGCATTGAGCTCTCTACTGTCTGTCAGCACTTCACATCCTCTGTCCACCCCCTCTCTCTCTTCCCTTCCCCCATTCACGCTCTCCTTCAAAATGAACATAAAAAAAAAAGAACATAATAAAACAGTAAAATAAAATCATTAGAAATGTCCTTAATCATACATTAATGAATTGTGTTCTGATATTTAGATCGTTTCTTTGAGAAAACGTATAATATAAAACAAACAGTGTCACAGAACCTGATCAATCCTAAGTGAAGTAATATAAGAAAATTGATTTCCTGGAATGTCAGATAGGAGATTCAACCTGGACACCTAGAGATTCTTCCAAGGGCCCAAAACAAAAACAGACAAACAAACAGGTCTGCCCTCAACCTATCCATGAGTCTTTCTTTACCCATTTTCTCGAAAATGCTTATTTGCAAAAAGAAGGAATCTTACAACACAGGGTAAACTAGACACAATATCAAAGAACTAGTGGAATATGAAATGACTATTTTAGTGATTAAAGAGAAAAATTATGACTTTAAGTTCTGATCAGTAGAGCAGAATGATTGACATAGATTCTGATCTAACCGTGAGCTGCTGCACTCTGAATGTTTAGTTTTATATTGTTGAGATATGTAATGATCAAAACTGGAAAAGACTGAGGCTTGAGATTTGCATATCTCTGAAGTAGGACCAATTACCTTTAAGACAAGGTTATATTTAGAAATAGTATAACTAGCACACAAAACCCTCATCAATCTTCAGATTCTGTAAGTATAAATCCAGTATTTCAACTAAAATAATGCAATAATAAAGATCCCCTGAGTGTGGAAATTATAAACTCTATATTAGTTGATGTGTAAATAGAATTTTTAAAGAATTCGGAGATTCTGGGTATTAGGAAACTGAGGCTAAGGAAGGTGAAGTGATTTGCCTCAGGCTGCCAGCTAGTGAAAGTTAGCTGATAAGTCCAGAGATTCTGACAGGTTCTTTTCCTTGAGTCTCTGAAAACTCTGGTTTTCTATTATTTGCCAGGGGCACAATGACTTCCTATATATATCACATATATATATGAGAGAGTGATTTATACTAAAGTATGTATGTCTATGAGTAAACAAGGAGATACAAAAAAAAATTAAGACTGTGGTGTCATCTGAAAATCTCTATTTTTAATAAACCCAATTATTTTCACCTTTTGGGCATAAAATGAAATTTGCATGATTTTCTATGCAGCAACATGGCTGCTGGATGAGCAATTCCAAATATTGAAGACTCTAGGGAAATGGCTGGAGAAAAGGCTTTCTCCCCTCTGTATCTGAGAGGTAATTAAAATTACTTGTTCCCTTCAAAATATAAGGCAGAGAATTGGACCAATGTTTTGTATAAGCAGCCATCTTGATAATTTTGCTTCTGTTAAATGCCAAGAATTTGTGGTTTTGATGGTGTTTTTCTGGTTGTAAAGCATAAGCAAACTCACATTTTTATTTCATTTGACAAAATAAAAAGTAGCTTCGTGGCAGTAACAACTGGGAGGCAGATCAGAGGGTCTGACCTAACTGCACATGGCATTTTTTTATTTTGGCTACAGACAGTGTGTCTGTTGAGACTTCCATCAGTACATAAAAGGAGAATTTAGTAGTTGATGCTCTCATAAGTATGCAACTTCTGGAAAGGACAAATTCTTTGAGGAAGTAAATCTCTAAGCATCATCACTTAAACACAATAATTTTGCTTGGGGAAGTTCGATCTCTTAGTCCTCCTTTACGGAAGTGTGTGTGTGTATAATATATATATGTGTATGTATGTATATTTGTTTACGTATGTTATGTGTATATGTATGTGTAATGTGTATATATTTATACTGAATTCTTTTAACTCATTTTCACATAATTTTAATTTGTCCGTATTGCATGCAATTATGACAATATCATCAAGCAACAAAATGAATCTCTTTCATGGAGTGGTGGTTTCTGTACACATATTTCGACAGAAATAAATGAAGACTTTGTGAGCACCTGGGTAGCTTAACTGGTTAAGCATTGGACTCTTGGTTTTGGCTCAAGTCATGAGCTCACAGTTCATGAATTCAAGCCCCACATCGGGCTCCTCGCTGTCAGAGAATCTGTTTGGGATTCTCTCTGTGTCCCCCCCCCCTTTTTGCCCCTCCCTTGCTTGTGCTCTCTCCCTCTCTCAAAATAAATAAATAAACTTTAAAGAAATGAAGACTGGATTCAACGGTCTGCTCTGCCACTTGCCTACTCCATGAACTTGGACACCTTTATATTTCCTTATCTTACAGTGAGAATCATAACATTGGAATATTTTAGCGATTTTATTCTCCTTGGAACCTGAACAAGAGAATGTCCTCAATAAATGTTAACTTCCCTTTCCAACAACAATTTAACTTAAATGTATGCTTGAATGAATCAAAACATGGAAATATGATCTTTAAATAATTGATGTCAAAGAGTTATACCAGTAGTATTATTAAGGTGCCAGAATTTAAGCTTTTCATGTACAATTGTGAAGTGTTAATCATCTTTTATTCAAAATAGCACAATGCCTTGCATAATAGGCACTAAAATTGATGTTTTGAGACAAAATAAAATGACAAAATGATCATTATGACCTACAGGTACTATATGCTGGGGCAGGGAAAAGATGAAGCCCCAGACCCTGCTTTGTCTCCTCAGTTCTGATGGCAGTTTGATCACAACTGCACCATGACTACACCAAGACAGACAGATGTCACTGTTCTAATTCCATCTCTGGTCATTTTTCTAATCACCTAAGTCAGTCAAATGCTAATCACATGAGCAGGTGGTCCAGGGACCACCCACACTCTTAAAGCAGCAGGGGTGCCCTTTTCCATTTTTCTTTCTCCACAGCAAATGTTTCACATGACATGCTAAATACTTTACCTTTTGGTGCATCTGGCTGCTTACCCCTCCCCACCCCCCGTGAGGGCAGCCATTTCTGTTGTGTTCAATGCTGTCTCTTCAGCACTCAGAGTTGGCACTCAGAAGTACTCCTAACTATTTGCTGAATGTTTCAAAGTACTTGTCCTTATCCTGAGGAAGTGCAGTTTTACATTCCAACTTCTTCCTAGTCTTTTGGTTTGTGCATAAATGCTAGGATAAATTAGTCATCAGCAGCTAACACGAATAATATTCTATTTTTCTAGATTTTTTAAAGATTTTTCTTAATATTATTGAAAATAATTGAATCCTCCCCTTCTTTTATTGAATTAAACAACCTTGAGGATGTAAGGTACAGCATAGGAGAATATAATCAATGGTATTTTTATAACACTTTATGGTGAAATGTGGTAGCTACATTTCTGAACACAGATTAATGTATACAGTTGTTGAATCACAATATTGTACACCTGAAACTCACATAAGTTTGTTTGTTAATTATACTTCAATAAAAAAAGGGAAAAAAAGGAAAAAAACCAAACATCTATAACTGTACTTTCTAAATACACAAATTTATTTAATTCATACATTTATTCACTGGCACTGTTTTTAGCATGCTCTCCAGTACTGAACATGATGCTAAAAATAGTGCTTGGATTTCTCTGGATTCCTTGAAATACATGACAAGCAGGAGTACTTCAAAATTACAAATATTTTTATCTTACCTCAGGGAAAGGAAAACTCACCAGTGTTTATGAAATATGAGAAACTCTTCTGGAGGGAAAAGAAACCTTCCCTGATGCTCTAGTAACTATCTCTGTTCTAATTCCAAATTGAAATTAAAAATAGTACAAATACCATATCATCTTACTTATATGTGGAATCTTAAATAAAAACAAGAACAGAGGGATGCCTGAGCAGCTCAGTTGGTTCAGCATCCAACTCTTGATTTTGGCTCAGATCATGATCTCAGGGTTTGTGAGATCAAGCCCCTCATCAGGATCTGTGCTGAGAGCACCAAGCCTGCTTGGGATCTCTCTCTCCCTTTCTCTGTGCCCCTTCCCTGCTTACACATGCTGTCTCTCTTAAAATAAATAAGCATTTTTAAAAAAGAAAAAAAAGAAACTTATAAAGAAAACAAAGTAATGGTCGTCAGAGGCAGTGGAGAGTGGCTGAAATAGATCAAGAGGGTCAAATGGTACAAACTTTCAATTATAAATAAGTCATAGTATGTAATGTAGAGCATGGTGACTATAGCTCTTAATAGTGTACTGCATATTTGAAATTTGCTAAAAGGTCTTAAAAGTCCTCATCATATGAGAAACAAATTTCTATAATGATGTATGGTATGAATGTGAACTAGACTTGGGTCCATTTTGCAATCTATACAATATTTTTAAATCTATACAATATTTAGATATTGTGCTAGCAACTCTGTGCTAGCAACTTTCAAATGTGGAATACAGTATTGTGAATTACAGTCGCTATATCACACATTCCTAGAGGAAAACACAGGGGGTAAGATCCTTGACATTGGTCCTAGCAATGATTTTTCAGATTTGAAACCAAAAGCAAGGGCAATAAAGACAAAAACAGACACATGGAACTACATCAAACAAAAAAGCTTCTGCACAGCAAAGGAAACTATCAACAAAATGAACAGGCGACCTACAGAATGGGAGAAAATATTTGCTAATTACATATCTCATTAGGGATTAATAGCCAAAATATATAAAAACGTACACAACTCAGTAGCAAGAGGATAATAATTCAAAAAATGGGCAGTGGAACTGACTAGATACTTTCCCAAAGATGACATACAAATGAGCAATAGGTCCATGAAAAGCTATTCCACATTACTAATCATCAGGGAAATACAAAATCACAAAGAAATATCATCTCATACCTGTTAAAATATGTCATCAAAAAGACAAGCAATAACAAGTGTTGCTGTGGATGTGGAAAAGAAAGAAACCCATGTGCACTGTTGGTGAGAATGTAAATTTGTGCAGCCGTTATGGAAAACAGTATGGAGGGTCCTCAAAAAATTAACAATAGATCTACCATATGATTCAGAAACCCCACTTCTAGGTATTTACCCAAAAGAAATTAAAACTTATCTCCACCCTGATGTTCACTGCAGCATTATTTCCCAGTGCCAAGACATGGAAACAACCTAAGTTGCTTGATGAACAGATAAAGAAAATGTGGTACATATCCATGTATGTGTGTGTATGTATGATTTCATTCATAAAAAGGAATGAAATCTTGCCATCTACAACAATATGGATGGAACCTGAGGGTATTATATCAAGTGAAGTAAGTCAGATAAATAAAGGCAAATACTATGGTCTGGCGTATATCTGGAATCTAAAAAACAAAACAAAAAATGATGAACTCTTAGAAACATAACAGATTGGTGGTTGCCACAAGTGGAGTGGAAAATGAGGAATTGGGTGTTGGTCAAAAGGTACAAACTTCCAGGCATAAGATAAATAAGCTACGGGGATGTAATATACAGTATGATACCTATAATTTATTTGCTCATTTTAAATACAAAACTGTGGAATCCAAAGTATACTTTTCATCTTTTTGTCTCCTGGCACAGTCTCATAACTTGAGCATTTAACTCATGTAATATATAATATCATTTACTATCTTGATTTATTCCAATAGATATTCTTTCAGCCACCTCTCAGTATTAGAAATGGAAGTAAATGATGTCTCTATCCACTTTCATAGGCTTAATCATTTTCTAAATATTCATTACATATCTTTTCAGCTTTTATGACTCCAGGATGGATCTCTAATTTTTGAAGCTTCCCAAATGATAATATATTACACCGGGCACAATTTTATCTAAACTCTCAGCATTGGAAAAAATGGCTTTCTAAAAAAAAGAAGGCAGAAGGCAGAAGAAGAAGAAGACGATGACGACGATGAAGGAGAAGAGAGCAGAACACTAAACTATTTTTAGAAGAAAAATAACTGTGTTAACTCAGTATATATATTTCTGTGAGCATAATCGTTTCAATCATTTCACTTAGGGACCCCACTATTAATAATTTTCCATCTAGAAAATTTCCCTTTCCTAATCCTATTCTTTATCATTTTAAGCCAGTTCTTCTGTAGTGAAGCATCTTCTCCAACACGATGGCAATGCAGATTTTGCTTCCTGAATTAAATAACTTTTGTGTGAAATTGTATTGTAGGTTTTATAAAGCTAACAGGCAGGTTAACTTTAGAATTCATTCAGGCCCTGTCAGCTAAGAATGCTACTTGTGGAAGTCAGCATACATAAATAATACAAACTACTTACAAGATTTATCCTTTAAATCTCAGAAGGCATATTTTTAAGCCAATATAATGGATTTTGAATTTTCTTTCATTTTTAATATCTATATCTATATCTATATCTATATATATATATATTTTTTTTTTTTTTGAGAGAGCACATGCAGGTTGGGGAGCAGCAGAGAGAGATGACATAGGATCCAAAACGGGCTCCGTGCGGAGAGCAGAGAGCCAATGTGGAGCTTGAATTCAAGAACTGTGAGATCAAGACCTGAGCCGAAATCAGATGCTTAACCTAGGCGCCCCTAGAATCTTCTTTATTAATAAAAATTAATAACAGATAGAATTTACTTTGATAATTAGAACCTCAAGTAAGCAAACTTGCAAAGAACCTGATGCTAAAAGCTGATCTGTTGAGCAGCTTCTCAGAGGCCATATAAATAGAAACGGTTTACAAGCTCATATGAAAAACTTGCCCGTGCATTACTTCGCATTAAGAAACTATCAATGTATCCGACAGTTTTATGTTCACCAGCTAAAATTTAACTTTTTTTTAAATTAAGAAAAGTCTGAAGTAAGAGACACTGAAGGACGATTTTATTTCCCTAAGAGAAGCTAAACAATTATTTGAGGTTCCCAAAGGGTAACAGTTTTCGAGAAAACTACTGTACATGTTTTACACGCACTACAGCTTAAAGCTGTCATGGAATTTATAAGACATAAAGACATTTAATGCCTACCTGATAGGTCCAATGTCACACTGAATCTAAACCACTGTGACACCAAATTTTTTTTTTGAAAACCCTCATTTTATTGTGTTACCTTTAAATATTAAAAGTAGTTTTAATTATTTTATTATTCTTATACTTAACAGTGTTTATGTAGTCTGCTTTTACATTGAAAATAGAGAGCAAATGCTTTCTCTATTACAGTCCTTAAAGTACAGTACTCACTTTTTAAGGAAATAATATAATCGCCATTCTTTTTCTATGATTTTGACCTTATTTTGCTGTATTACTTACTGTATTACATTATGCAATATGTCATTAGGTCCAAACAGTTTTTAGAAAGGAAAAATGGGGATCCATTGATTCTCTCATTTTAATAATGTAAAGAAAATCTGAATAACCTATAACCTACTTTTTTTTTAAGTGACGGCGGAAGATTTTATTAAAATATTTAAAACCACAAGGACAAAGGGAACAGGAGACAAGATGACAGCAGCTTAAGGAAGCTGGGAGTGGATGGAGTTCAGACGTTTAACTCAACAGATGTAGAAAGGTGCGTCTTAAACCACAGTGGGTCTGCTACATTTACAAGCAGCTAGATGTACCTTGGGAACCCCGAAAAGGCTCAGGCACTTCTAGAAGTAGGTGGGGCTGAAAGCTGAGAGCAGTTAGACCTCCTGACCTCCTGACCTCCTCTTCATATAATTCTATTTTTGCAAGATTTCATTAGTACTTAAGAGGCATTACAGAAAGATGAAAAATGATTTATTCTTTCAAGTTTAAAAATGTAAATGATTTTCAAATGTCTATTAACAAATTATAAAACATTTAGCTAATTTGGGGAAAAAATATTTTCCTTAGATAACATGAATTAATTGTATGAACATATGAGCCATTTTGAAAACTGTTTCAACTTTACTTAACCTCTGTATTTGCCTAATGTAAATACACACACACACTTGTCTTTTAAGTGTTCTGAGCAATAATGAATTTAGAGCAGCACCTGGCTCATATAACGTGCTAAGTGAGTCAGCAATACATACTAATATTGTTATCTTATTTTAAGTTAAAAGAAATTTTAAAAATAAATACAGTCTCATTTTAACTAAAACTCTCTTTTTCTTCTGTTAACACTCCCCCAGTAATTTGTGGAATTCTGTATGCTTTTACTATGAAGAAAATTAAGGAGTTTTATTTGCTTATCATAGTATTGCACACATCTACTACCTTCTTTTCATCACAACTTTTGAAAATTAGGTATACCATTAACCAAATGCATGCCAACATTTAGATCCACTGATTTTCTTTACCATAGATCTAAATTTATTAATTTTCTCAGAATAGGTGTGCATTACTTATGAACAGTTAAATTTTTATACTTTTTATGGGGTAATGGTGGTTATTTACAACCCATCTAACTTTGCATTAGGTTTCTAATGGATGAATCATATATGCTAATATACCATTATTTTAAGGGCTCAGTCACATGATGATAACAACTCAGTTGAAAGTTTACAATATTTATAGGCCAACTCCTCTATGAAAAGATAAATTAAAATCTAATACACAGTAGTATTTCCAGTTTGCTTTTCAAATTGTTAACACTTAATTAAAAAAGAGATTGATGAATTTGATTTATAACTAAATTTTAGTTAATTGAGATTGCAATATGCACAGCTATTAAATTTTTATTTTTTACTTAATACATTATTTATTTAGCTCCACTGATTAGAAAGATCAAGTTCATATATCAGGAGATATATATCTGGGGATATACAGGCATACCTCAGAGATATTTCATTATCTTAGCTACAACTTCCAGATAACTTGCTCCAACTTCTACATCAGCATTTGCTGCTTTACCTAGCTCTTTTATGTTCTGGAAATGCCTTCTTTCTTTAAACGTTATGAACCAAGCTCTGCTAGCTTCAATTTTTCATTTGTGGCTTCCTCACCTCTTTCAGCCTTCACAGAACTTTAGAGAGTTAGGGCTTTGCTCTGGATCAGGCTTTGGCCTAAGGAAATGTAGAAATGTTGATCTATCCAGACCACTCTAACTTTCTCTTTATCAACAATAAAACTGTTTTTTACTTTCTTATGTATTTGTAAGAATAGAACACTAAAAGAATAACACTTTTAATTTCCTTTAAGACCTCTCCCTTTGCATTCACAACTTGGCTAACTATTTGGAGCAAGAGGCCCAGCTTTCACAGGATCTCAGCTTTCAAATTGCCTTCCTCACTAAGCTCCATCATTGCTAGCTTTTGATTTAAAGTGAGAGATTTGCAATTTTCCTTTCACTTGGAACACCTAGAGGCCTATGTAGCATTATTAATTGGCTAAATTTCAACATTGTTGTGTCTCAGTTAATATAGAGGATCAATGAGAGCAAGAGATGGGGAGAAGAGCTGGAAGCCCCAAAATAATTATGGTAGTAACACCAGCAATCACTGATCGCAGATTACCATAACAAATATAATAATGGAAATATGGCAAGAATTACCAGAATGTGACACAAAGACATAAAGGAAACACACGTTGTGGGAAAAATGGCACTGACAGACCTGTTTATCACAGGGTTGCTGCAAACCTTCAATTTATTAAAAAAAAAACAAAAAATCAAAACAAAAAAACACCGTATGTGTGAAGCAGAATAAAGTGAAGTGCAATAAGAAGAGGTATATTTGTAATACATTTGGTGATTCTTTAACTAGAAAAAAATATGAGTGAGGTATCATTATTGCCTCCTAGCTTAAAGGACATAAAGATTTTTTTTTTTAAATATGCTTACAGACTAAAAAATTCTTGAGATATTTATATATAAATTTATATATTGTTATTTATGTTAAATATTTTTCAATTAAATTATGAGAGGTGAAGGGCTATTTGCCATTCAAGATTATGGGAATTTTGTTTTTTGGGGTTTTTTTTGTTTTTTTTAAATGTTTTATTTATTTTTAGGAGAGAGAGAGACAGTGTGAGCAGGGGAGGGTCAGAGAGAGAGGGAGTCACAGACTGAAACAGGCTCCAGGCTCTGAGCTGGCAGTCAGCACAGAGCCCGACGCGGGGCTCGAACCCACGAACCGCGAGATCATGACCTAAGCGAAAGTCGGATGCTTAACTGACTAAGCCATCCAGGTGCCCCAAGATTATGGGAATTTTGAATATATATGTATATATAAATCTATACATGTAACTTCAAAATATTGTAAATATCATTTTCACTCAGCAATTTTTCAAATTGTTATATTTATGTATCACTTTAACAAACAAAAAGATTTAACTAGTGCAAAAAAAAACCTATTGTTTTCTGTACATAATTAATTCTATTGCAAAATAATTACATTTTTTTTCATTTTCCTACTATTTTGATATAAAATACAGATGTATCCAAGTTTACTTTCAAAGACTGACTTGAGGTTTGACAATTTTATCATTTACTTTCAGCTTTGAACTACCATACTACTTTGATACTGAATGCTATTTTCAGTTCTCTGAGTTTAGAATTGATTCTGTACAACTGTGGCCATATCCAGTTGGATGAACATTTTAACCCCAATTCAGCTCCTAGTAATTATGTTACTAGGGTTTAGAGTAAAATCAGAGTTTCAAAGTTACTGTTTTATGATACAATCCCACTAATTACTTTCAAAATCCTGGATACACCAAATATTGTATACCAGATACATCCAGTGCTTACTTGAGACTTCAAATGATCAATAATTTCTTAAGAAAAGGCATGCTCTTTTGGAGCAGGCTACAAGTCCCATGACTATCAGATGGTAAAACATGATTCCTCTGAAGGGTCAAAATCATGCAAAACAAAAATTACCAGTGACATATTCACCTATTACCTTGCGTATTGTCACCAGTGAAATATTCAACTATTACCTTACATACCGTTTTAGCATCGATGTGCCTACATAGATGGAAAATGTATATAAATTTCTTATCTATCTTCATTTGGTAACTAGTTAATGATGTTTAGTTTGTCATTAACCAGCTCTTGCTCTTCCACTTTCGAGAAAAATGGATTCTTTCTAGGGAGAAAGTCAATAATATCAATATTTGTTAATAATTGTGCTAAATTTCAGTGACAGGTATTACAAATGACAAAGTGTTGCTTTTACTGTTTAGTAATTTTAGTTTGTCTGACAGCTTATATTATCTGTGTGATTTTGCTTCATAGTTTATAAATCAATAACACTTTGGGACGTGGATGTATATAAAGCGTTGCAAACTATTTGCTTGATGTAGATGGTTCAGAAAGTTTCCTAAATTACCCTTTATATTTTCACTACTGTTACATGTTGAGCTTGTCTTCACTTGGGTCCTGGAAAATATATGTTCTTACACAGATTTTTTTCTTTTCCAACAATCAATGGGCATAGTTACACACATAATGTTAAGATTAAATACAGCTATATGATCAGAATTAAAAAGAATTAAAGCACACAGCTTTTCATATGTAGAGGTAAAGAAGCAGCACACATATTGCTTTCATTAAGAATATTCTCCATTTTAAAATACAGTTTCAAACATGTATGATGGAATGTGATCACATGAATATTGTGAGGGCCAATATTCAACAACAACCGGTTGGTGGTTGTGAAGGAGAATTTGTTTGGCCTGATAATCACCATTTTGTCAACAACTACACAAACAAATATTTGGACATGTTTTCCTAACAGCAAATTATCTCTTCCAATTACCCTCCAATTTACACTTGTGTTACTTTTAACAGCTAGACTGTCCTTTCTCACAAATAATAATGGCCTCACCACTATACTGAAAATAAAAAGCAGGCAAAAGCTTAGTTTCATTAATGCTGAGACAGAAATGTTAATTACAGAGGATATTGAAATATAAAAGAACTCTCTTTGCTGTCTCCAATCTCTTTTGAACTTCTCAGGGGTTTAAATATAGTGTTTTCTTGGAAGATATTCATGTCTGGAAAATAAAAGGAAAAGACTCGGCCAAAACAATATCTCAAAAACCTAGTAACCAACTTTAATTTTAATCAATCAAGTAAGAAGACTATTTTAGGAAAAATTATTTGAAGAGATCCAAATTCAACTTAAAGTTCCTAGTATTGGGAGACACAAAATTTGTTCATCATGAAAAATGTTGATAATTAAATAAGTGAATTGGAAAACACTGTTCATGACTATTCTTTCTAGTTAGAAAATCAATGGATTAGTATCAAGTCAGCCAGATAGACATATGTACATTTTTAAAAATAATGTATAAAGCTTTTATATAGGAAGGTTATAGTTAAGTAAATGGATTGGAAACATGGACAAATTGGGCAGGTACATTGTAAAAGAATGAAATTGGACCACTTTCTTACACTGTGCATAAAAATCCACTTAAAGTGGATTAAAGCCCTAAGAAACCTGAAACCATATAATCCTAAAAGACAACATAGTTAGCAATTTCTCTGAAATTGGCCAGAGCAACACCTTTCTAGATATGTCTTCTAAAGCAAGGAAAACAAAAGCAAAAATAAACTATTAAGGTCTACATGAAGATAAAAAAAAACTTTAGCACAATCAAGGAAACCATCAACAAAACAAAAAGGCAACCTACTAAGTGGGAGAAAATATTTGCAAATGGTATATCGAATAAGGAGTTAATATCCAAATACATGAAGAATTTATGCAACTCCTCACCAAAAAAAGGCCACACAAATTATGCAATTAAAATTTGACAAAGGAATGGAATAGACATTTTCCAAAGAAGACATACAAACAGCCAACAGTCACATGAAGAGATGTTCAACATTGCTAGTTATTAGGGAAATGCAAATCAAAACCACAATGAGATGTCATCTTTCACCTTACATCTTACTTTTAGTCAGAATGGCTAAAATTAAAAAGAAAAGAAATAACAAGTATTAGAGAGAATATGGAAAAAAGGTAACCGGTATACACTTTCGGTGGGAATGTAGATTGGTATAGTTGATGTGGAAAATGGTATGGAGGGTCCTCAAAAAATTAAAAATAGAAGTACTATATAATCCAATAATTCCACTTCTGAGTATTTACCCAAAAAGGCCCCAAAAGAGGGTATTATGGTAAGTGAAATCAGTCAGACTGTGAAAGACAAATACCATAGGATTCACTCATATGTGTAATTTAAAAACTGAAACAAACAAACAAACCAGAATCATAACTACAGAGAACAGACAGATGGTTGCCAAAGGGGAGTGAAATAGGAGGATGGGCAAAAAATGGATGAAGAGGAGGAGGAGATACAGGTTTCAGTTATGGAATAAATAAGTCATGTGAATAAAGGCACAGTCTTGTTAAGTCAGTAAGTAAATAAACACATAAATAAATTGGATGTTTAATTAAGTGATTTTACTTACTGCAAAAGACTTAAAATGTAATTTGTGCAAATGGATGAAAAAGAAAATATGTCAAGTGATTTTAGCTTCCTTCCAATGTTCTGATAAACCACATTAAATAAAAAATTAGGGGCACGTGGGAGGCTCAGTCGGTTAGCCGTCCGACTTCGGCTCAGGTCATGATCTCACAGTTCGTGGGTTCAAGCCCCGCGTCAGGTTCTGTGCTGACAGCTCAGAGCCTGGAGCCTGTTTCAGATTCTGTGTCTCCCTCTCTTTCTCTGACCCTCCCCTGCAAACACTCTCTCCCTCTCCCTCCCTCCCTCCCTCTCTCTCTCTCTCTCTCTCAGAAATAAATAAAACATAAAAAAAATTTTTTTTAAATAAAACTTTAGTACACTTTTAACAGTGGCTGAGTATTTACATTAAGAAACATGAATGTATCTCAACTCTGCCCATGGTTTTCAAGGTCTCACAAAGTGTTACTTATTATCGCTAACCCCCTCTCCTATCCTTTCCCTAGTTCTACATTCTCCAAACATGCCTTTTTTCCATCTGTCACACACACCACATTCAAGCCCGTCCCCTGGCCATTAGCTCTTTCTTCAGCCTAGAGCATCTGACACATCTCCCAATGCCTGGCATCTTGTCATTTCAGTCTCAGATCAATTGAAAGTTCCCTGACTATTCAATCAAAACTGTGGCCGTATCTCTCCACAGTTATTTTCTTCTCACACTGAAAGCCACTTGATTTCACCATGTTTGTTGACTTAGGTACTTATTAATGTCTGCCTTCTCCTCCAGAAGTAAGTTCCATGAGAGCAGCATGTTGTCTCGCTCACCAGTCTAGCCCTAGTTACCTAGAAGTGGCCAAATTAAGATTTGTTGAATAAAGGAATAGTGAATAAATATTTTTCTTTGTATCTTTTCCACACCAGAACATTTCTTCTGCCAGAAAACTATGGAAATACAGCTATCCTTATCATTGCCTCTCAATCCTAAACAGTGGATCTATTAGCAACTTCCAATGACCGTTTATTCAACTTGTTTTGTCACATTTGTGTTTGGTCTTACTGAACTACAATTACAATTAATAAAATAATATTTTTAATTTAGATAGGAGTCTATTCACACGATTTTCTTAATTTGTGATTCTAAAGGTAGCTTCAATAAAAAAAAAAAAAAACCCAGGAGCTAAATTCAATTATACAAAATTAATGACTTCCTTCAAAAGCTCTTTATATTGGGGAAATATTCTGTTTTACCTATAAGGTAATCTAGATATAAAATTATTTTGGGAGTTTCATTAAAAAGCATTGATAAAAATATAAAGCATATTGAACTAAGAATATTAGAGACATAGTTTTCACATAGTGTTTTAAGAGCCAGGTTCAAAAAAATCCAATTATATAATATCTGCAGATTAAACAGAGGGAAGAACATTTTTAAGAGCTACATTAAGTTTCAAAGAGAAAAATCTTCTTGAATAGGAATGAAGCAAAAATGAAAAATCTTTTTTACAGGAAAAATATTAATATACCCTAAGTATATTTTTAAAACTTTCAAACGGCATAGGTAGTATGCATCTCTACCTATACTTATAGACACACATCTTTTAGCGTATAATCCATTAATGTGCATTTAATATATAAAATACATTTTTAAGTCTAAAGTAAAATTATATCTATAGACTCCCACCTTGATTTTGAAATAAAAACACATTTTTCAGTGTTTATAGCTTTTCATCATTAGAGTTGATTGTCATAATTATTCACTGATTTATTGTGTTGCACTTTTAACTTGTGCTGGGCAGTGTGGTAGCTCTAAGAATATACTGGAAGACAAGGCAAAGTCCTACACGAGAGATAATCATGAGATTATCAATAACCTCAAATAGTAATAGTGAAGTGCCAACTTATAATCTCAAATTTTTTTCTAAAATGGTGATACTTAGTGAGCAACATTTTCTAGTATTAATCTAATAAAAGCAATAGTATCATAGATTTTGCCGACTCAAAGCCATCAATAATGAAGCAAATGCAGTCTCATGCTAAGTACTGGGCACAGAGTAGGCACACACTAAATATGTATTGAAGAGATGAGTAACAGAAGGAATGAATGAAACAATTCCTCATCAATGGTCACATCATTGTATATCATTACATTGTCTGCAATTAACTGTTGGAAAACATGCTCTTTTTTATACATGTCCAGTTTTAGCTGCTAATTTACTGGTATCCATTTTGAAAGGATATACGTAAAGAAAAGGCATTTTTTAATGTTAAAGATATAACTTCAGTGCATGTGAAACTGCTGTTAAAGGTCTTCTTCCCCATTGTAAATTGTGCTTGAATTGGCCTGCAGAATCAAAAATATCTGTGCAACTGTTCTCCAAAACCCAGAGTACAGTGGAAAGCCAGCTGGCAAGGCCCACTGGCAGTCTGCCATTCTCATCTGCGGCTGCAGTGCAGCCCTGGGGGAAAAAACAATCATGAATTCTGTTTAACTAGGGCCATAGAATGGCATTTGTTTCTTGATGGACTGTGGGTCTATTACCAAGATAAACTAGATGAAAGCCATTCAGATCCTACTTTGCTGTGACTATGGGAAGATCAGAGGCCTGAGGAAGTTAAGAGAATAGAGATTATGCTGTTTGTTACTCCTGACACAGTGAGAAAACAACCAAACTGAAAGTAAATATTGCTGTGCCAACTGGTTTGGACTGATACTTCCTCCCTCAGGTTGACTGAACTGTCTTGGTACGGTCTACAGAAAACCTATATATGAGCAAATAACAAAAACAGTAATAATAATGATAATTAACATGTATTGTTACTGCTTTCCAGGCACTGTTCCAAGACCAGTGGCATTTATTAAGACTTCAATCCTCCAAACAAGTTTATGACGTAGTACTACTCTTATTCCAATTTTATGGGTAAGAAATATGAGACAGCAAAGTAATAAGTAATTTGCTCAAGTCTGTAGGGTTATCGAGTAGTGTTAGCATAAGAATCTTATTGCAGTCAATACGTTTTCAACCCTACAAACAGAACAAAATATATAATCTATATTTCTCTAATCCAGAATTGCTAATATTCAAGTACTCATCAATGCTTTAAGAAAGTTTTGGTGAGTAAGGTTAGGAGTTTTGGTTAATAAGATAGTTGAGTCTGAGATGTTTCACCCCTTAGACAGCTGAAGAGAAGGAGGGCTGTCTGCACAAAGTCTGAATGGGTCTTTACATTTAGTTCATATCCTAACTCAGGAATTTTAGCTCTGCCCAAAGTGGTGTGCAGACTATCCCCACAAAATAAAAACCGGTGAGAACACCAGACACCAACATTGGGTATTCCCTGACCAACACAATATTCCAAAACCATTGGGAAGGGATACCTTCCCTCTACCAAAGTTTTAGTTTGCAGTGCACACTTAGTAATAGGTTAATTACCATCTTTGTGAGAAGATACATGTAAAGCCCTAGCATAGAGCCCCCCTGTGGCACTTAACAAATTATACAGATCCTTATCTGTTGTGTGGAGTAATTCAGTTGATGAGATCTAATGTGAACCAGTGTCAAAACATCATCAGTCCACTCCTTTTAAAGCATCTGGACAACCTGATGTAGATGTGTTTGCCTCTACACAGCAGTCTTGGACTGTCTATTTTTCAAGCTCGCAGACCTTTCTGCAATGATGAAGATCCACCTCCAAGTTTTGAACAGTATCCCTGATCTGGTCTAATAAAACCCCTTTAACTCCTGGTCACCAGTCATTGAATCCTACCCAAAGGGCTTAATGGAAAATTTATTAAGGAATATTTCTATATTGATATCACTGAACTATGAGAAAGGAAAGTAGGTTTTCTCTTAAGCTCAGAAATCATTAATAATATCCTGATATTTGGCATTTGATAAAAATAAATTAGGCTTAATATTTTTTCAAATATTTCAAAAAAAGTACAAAAGCTACTCTAAGGCATATTTTAGTTTAATCAAATGTGTTACATATATAAATCCATAATCTGCTACTTCTGTCGTCAGAATGTTAAAAAATAAGTTTAAAATACAATTTCAGGCATATTCCCTTTGACTACTGACACTGTCAGAAACCTACTTAGATATTGCATAGAGGTCAAAAGGACTTTGGCACGTTATTGTGAGGTTCTAAGATTCAAGGAAGGTAAATTTTCTATCTAGAGGTTTCCATTAATTGAAACTCATCTCATTTTTCTGTAAGAAATGATTTTTTTAGATATTGAAATTTAAAATTCCTATTATCTGTTATAAAGTATATAAAAGTACTACTTCCCTTTTGTATTTATTGAGGAGAAACTAATAATTGAAAGCTAATTCAAAGTTATCTTCTTTTGGGATAGCTGGGTGGCTCAGTCGTTTAAGTATCCGACTCTTGGTTTTGGCTCAGGTCATGGTCTCACGTTTTATGAGTTCGAACCCTACATCACTACATCAGACTCTGTGTTGACACTATGGAGCCTGCTTGGGATTCTTTCTCTCTCTCTCTCTCTCTCAGAATGAATAAATACACTTAAAAAACATATACATATATATATAATTTCCTCATGTTAAGTATTTTAATATTTTATACTACTTAAACAAAACCAACTAAGTGATTTTGGTATCTACATTATAAACAATATATAGAAATATCACTGCATCCTAAATACTGCAAAGCCTCCATTTACATGAAGACATGTAGTTTGGGAATATCTCTGTCTTGGGGAGGGTTGTTGCATTTCATTTGAAATTAAGCTCACCTTGTGTATGTTTCAGAATATGTTCTATATTCATAACAAGTTTCAAATAAAATTTTCAGTGGTCTTAGATAAATTTCTTTTTTCCAAGAGATTTATATTCATCCCATTCACTGCATTTTCTTGTTTGTTCGACAGAAAAGGATAGCTAAAATTTTCTCCTTCACAATTTACCCTAAGGCATTTTCCGAGTTATTTCTTTTTATGTATTTTCTTATGTCTTTTAAAGTACATTTCCCAACATATTTTTCCTATAGTTTTTGTAGAGACACTATTCATTCACTTTTTGGCACAACTGTAGAAATACCCAGTTCTTCATTCAAACAGGGCATGTAGCAATTTTAGTAGAAAAGAATAAATGAAGCTCTAACTTTATACTAAATGACTAAGAAAAGGAGAACATTAAAGACATTGTGATATAAAGAGTTGGATCTCTAGACACAAACTCATTTGCAAGGTCATGGACTATATGCTAGAAACTGATCGACCTGCTTTATGTACCTTTAAAGTTGGTATAATGTACCTTTAAAGTTGGTATAATCATTCTGGAGAAGGTCATGGCCCATTGTATGGCACCTACATTGCCTCCTGTCCTTTGTTTTCTTTTGTTCATTTTCTTTCTCCTACATCATTGATTGCTTTTTTTGGTAAGGTCCTCAGTATAGTGGGAGGCCTGATTTCTCCAGGTTAGGATCCCAACTAGTTAAAGAAACTCTAAACTACAATGTAGTCCATAAATTCAATTATAGAATAAACTTAAAGCATTTCAGATGGTTACTGTTACTCTTGCATGTTTTAGAATCCCAGAGAGTCTAGAATTAGCTTGTATTATTAAAACATTTTGCACATATCACAATCATTCACTATTGTGCCCTGTCTTCAAATATATAGTCCTGTTAAAATATACTGGATTAAACAAAGAGCATGTTTTTTGTAGAATAACTTCAGAAACAAGTGTCTTTATAGAATGACTTTAAAAATATTTTTAAAATGTCAATCACAGAGAAATGAAAATGTTTCTACAATACCATGTTTTAGTTTACAAATGAAAATGCCGTAGTTCAAGCCACCCAATGTGTTCTTGGAGTTTTTTTAGTATGTGGGAAACACACAAATGTGGACTCTTTAGTAATTGCTAAAAATAAATATTATTTTACATTAAGCACTTAACAGAATATTATACCAAAGAATTTTTTATTGCCTTATTATGTTGATTACTTAATCCTGTAATCCTAAATATCATAAATTACTTTTGTGAAGATAACACTTTGTTTTTCCTCATTTTGTATCTCTAATTGATTCTATGTTGAGAAACAATCGATTCTTTTGTGAATAATTTATTTTACTACATATTTATTTATTTTCAAGGTATTTTACAGGTTGCTATCAAAACTTAAAAGGGAGTACATCATGAATTCTGAGTTAAACAGTAATAATGTTAAGAACTAACTCATAAGTTTTTACTATTATCCAAGCTTTGCCATAAGCACTTAATACATATCATCTCCTTTACTCCTGACCACAAGTCTATGAAGAGAGAACTATTATTCTGGTCCTCATTTGATGGTCATAAAATGATAAGAGAGTAAGTGACTTGTCTGGTCATACAATCATGAAGTCATGAGGCTTGGGAGAGTCTTTGTCAGTTTAATTGCTGGGTGGGAGCCAAATATCACTAGATTATGTTAGTGACAAAAAGCAAAAAATGCCATGTACCATCAATTGAGTAAGATTAACAGTAAAGGCAGGTATGATCAAAGTATTATTAACAAATCAGAACACCTGCACAGAAGTATTTATAAGAGGAAAGAAAGATCAGGTCAAAGGGAAAGCATGCAGGAGTGGTTCCAGATGCTGAGTTTCCAGACACATGTAGAATTCTGAGGGACCATCACAAGAAAAGACAGTAACACCAATATAAACACAAAATTTGGTGGAAAGAACACAGTTGTCCTACTACTTACGGCTAAAATATCTTATTTTTGCAAACTTTACCAAAACCATATCCAGTGCTAACCTCCCTATTCCCCCATGACCTTGGAAGGGTCTATGTGCATGAGGGACCTGAAAATTGAGGCCTCAAAGAGAAACATAGAAGGCACTTTATTGGGTTTTATATTATTGGTTATGACAGGAACATATATGTCTAGACAGTATGCTCTAAACTCATTTCTAATTTATTAATTTCATATACCATGGTTTTTGTTTGTTTATTTTGCTTATCTATAGAACATGACTTAGGTTTTGGTTTCACTTAAGAGAAGTTTGTTTTTAAAACATGTCATCACATATTGGCCTCATTTTAGCAGAAATAATAGTATATTAAAATTTATTCAGGTAGAAAGCTTAATATCTTTGACTCAACTTTTCTATAAAATCCTCTTACAGCCTGTATCTCATCAGTTTCCACGTTTACAGGCTTTGTTTTTGAGTATTCAATGAATGTTGGCACTTAAACCTTCCTCCACTTCAACACAGATGGGAAGAAATGGATATACCTAATAAGCTGGCTTTAGAAATTATGCCTCATACTGAAAACAAATCTTACACACTTTTAAAAAAAGTTTAATTTATAAATATGTACATTATTATACTCAGAAGTAATATTACTGGTCTAGATGCTCAATAATTTTACTGTTAGTGTTTATATATTCTGATAAATAAGCCAATGGAAAGGCCACCCCAAAAATTAAGGCAAGAATTATTAGTATTTGAAAGGTAATCTGTCATTTACTGTTAATTAACCTTCCTTTTGATGTTGCAATAGCCTAATAATCTGGAATCATTTTTGTTTGTATGCTCATGCTCAAAGCATTCATATTGGTTACAATAATGACAGTCATCCATTAGTCTGCACAATCCTAATAGATCTTGGTTGACACTTGTTGGCAAAGGCCATAGCAGATCAATGTATTTGGGCAATTTAGTTACCGTCAAATGCAAATCATAATGAGAACATCATAATACTTATAGATGCTAGCTTTAATTTTAGTATTTGACCTATGTTTGTCTCTATTTTCTCTATCAAAAGGACTATTTTCAAATTAGAATTAGTATTTAGGAGGTACCTGGGTGGCTCAGTCCATTAAGGATCCCACTTTGGCTCAGGTCACGATCTCATGGTTTGTAAACTCGAGCCTCACTTCTGACTCTGTGCTGACTGTGCAGAGCCTGCTGGGATTCTATTTTTCCTTCTCTCTCTCTCTGCCCCTCTGGTCACTTGTTCTCTTTCTCTCAAAATAAATAAACTTAAAAATAAAATAAAACCATTATAGAATTCATATTTAGTTGTCTCAAGATAACTGTGGAATTCTGAAAAATGACTTTGTCCCATAATGTAATTAAAGAATATATGCAGGAAGTAGGAAAGGGGCATGTAAACTACCTATTTGGGATTCAGTGCTGATGATTTTTTGGTGTTGCTAAACTAATTTATTTGTATATTGAAGTGCAGTTTAAAATCTTTTCTTTTTGTTTAGTTTTGTTACATTTTTAAATAGCAGTTACTGATCCCTGGTTACATGTAACTAAGCTAAATTCTTAGGACTTTTATGCGCAGAACTCAAAATATAATATGAAAAATGCTAAAACTATTATTTGTAAAATTAATGATAGGCACTAGGTAAACTGTGTTCATATTAAAAACACAAAAAGAATTTTCCATTTTAGCATCTAAGAAGTTAAGGAATCCATCTTTTTCTTTTTTCTTTTTTTTTTCAAATCATGCAAAGTTCTATTCCATTTAAACTACGTAGCACAGTTCAGGCTCCATGAGGATTCACCAGCCCTAGAGTTCAGGTCGATCATAGAAGGTATGGTAGGAAACCAGACAGACCCTGACCCTTGATTCATAAGCACAAAGACAAAAATAACATTATGTCAAGACGAATAGAATGGAAAATTGCTAATATACAATTATGATAGAGCTAGTGACTTATTCATAGTTTTCCTAGACTTATCTCTTGAATATTTGTCAGATCTAAGAGAATTTATTTGAATAATTCTCAGCACTTAAGTTTAACAGCACTGACTTTGTGGATCTAAGAAGACATGCATGACATGAGATGCATCTCATTGTAAGCTTTGTTTATTTTGGTGCCTAATACTTAGCTTTCAAAGACCAGAAAGACTGCTTAAAAGATATCACTAAAGCAGTGATTTGTGACCTTCCTCCTAAGCACAACCAAATTGTGAAAGGTGTCTAGGGGCATTTTTATTTCTAACCAAGCTTCCTTTCATCCTACATGTTGAGTATCTTTTAGTTTTACACCGTAAAAAGATACTAAAATTTTCTTCTTCCATATATAAATACCACCTAACAATCACTTGATGGTAGATACTTTAAAATTCAGTAACATCTAGAATGCCTGCCATCTACCTTGATAAATTTGTTTCAGATATATCTCCCTTTAATCATTGGGTATTAGAAACTAGTCAGTCCTTAACTTTCTTCTACAAAATGCAATCTTAGAAGGCAGCTATGATAACATGGAAAGCTGGGTATGGAGCTGAAGGGTTGAGTTTTATGGCCAGTTCAGCCATTTACTACTTTCCTATTCCTGACCAAGTCTGTTTCCTTATCTGTAAAATGAAGATAACGATATAGAATAGTATTGCATATAGTGATATAGAATAGTATTGTTATGATTAGTTACAATTAGTATTGTTATGATGAGAAAAAGCATGTACAAATGCTTTGTACACCGTAAGTTGAAATATATATTAGTATTGATTATGTGTCATTTGCCTAAAATCTTACTAATGTTTTAGCAAAAAACTACCTATCAAGAGCCCATTTTGTGCTTAATGATTTGATGGATAAAAACAAACCAAAGGAAACAACAAGGAGAGACATAATCCTGCCAGCAAGAAGATAATAGTTCAGACAGGAAGAAAAGTAACTAATGTATACATGAAAAGTCAATAGACTTAATTCAAATAAATCCATAACAAAAAGACAGTGTAAAATAGGGTGCTATCTACATTTCCAAAATCCATAAGTATTTGTGTTTGGAGGATGATTACTTCTGATAGTTGATGATGATAGTTTTTATTTAGAAACACTCTAGCCGAGGTTTTTCAGCTAAACCTTGAAGGTAGGACAATATTTAAATCAATGGAAAAAAGAGTTGAACTCGGGATAAGAGATCAGAGATAATGGAAAATGTAAGTAGAGTGAGGGGTGAAGAAGTATAGTATGCTCTATGGAAAAGATCAAGAAATTACCCTAGGAAGAAGGGGTCAGTTTTACAAAGAGTGAAATGGAGAATCAAAGATTGATTGCAACAGACAGAAACTGTAAAGCTCTGAAAAAAGATGCAAAATGATGAGGGAAAGAAGAAGAGAGATGTCAATAGTCCAGTTTAAGAAATATTAGTTTTGTGGGGCACCTGGGTGGCTCAGTCGGTTAGACATCCTACTTTAACTCAGGTCATGATCTCATGGTTTGAGCCCGGCATCAGGCTCTGCGCTGACAGCTAGCTCAGAGCCTGGAGCCTGTTTCAGACTCTGTGTCTCCCTCACTGACCCTCCTCTGCTAGCGGCTGTCTCTCTCTCTCTCTCAAATAAAACATTAAAAAAAAAAAAAAGAAATGAAATATTAGTTTTGAGGGCCACCTGGGTGGCTTGGTCGGTTAAGCATCTGACTTTGGCTCAGGTCATGATTTCATGGTTTGTGGGTTCGAGCCTCATGTCAGACTCTGTGCTGACAGCTTGCAGCCTGGATCCTGCTTCAGATTCTGTGTCTCCTCTCTTCCCCTCCCCTGCTCATGACCCCTGTCTCTCCCTCTTTCTCAAAAATAAACATTAAAAATTTTTAAATATTAATTTTGAGATACCACTGTGATTTTCAAGTGAAGGTTTCTAGGCTCTCTCTCTCTCTCTCTCTTTTTTTTTTTTTTACTGTTTGGTTATTTTTGAGACAGAGAGAACTAACAGGGGAGGGGCAGAGAGAGGGGAACGGTGATCTGAAGCAGGCTCTGTGCTGACAGAAAAGAGACTGTTGTGGGACTCAAACTCATGAACTGGTGAGATTGAGGAGAGAGCATTAAGGCAGGCTAAGGGCAGAGTACAAATTAGCACCCACAGCCCAGGGGGGAATCTGTGTGATATTCCTCAGGCACTCCTGGCTGCCCAAGAACAAAGGAAAGAAAACAAATGATTAACTGATAGTGATTGCAGTCATACAGGAATTGGGTCTCCATTATTTATAAATATCTTAGTAAATTACAAGAAAAAGGCAATCTTACCAATAGCCTAATACCCAGTAACCTGTACACTCCGGTTCCTTGAGCCCAACATCAACCCCTCAATAGTGAGATATGGGGAATAAAGGCAAGAAGGAAATGGGAGGTAAAATTAAATTTCCTTATAGCAGCCCATTGACAAATACTTGAGGCAAATACAGAATATAACATTTCTCCAGCAACTCCCTACTGTCTTAAAGTTAATGCTTTGCTAGAGGGAAAAAGAACCTTAGTTTGATAATAGTTAGGCCTTCAGTAATCTGTGAGTCTTTAGCATATGAAAATCTCTTTGGAAACTTCCCTCTAGATTTTACCTCTCCCAACTCCGTAGTATATAACCAGTCATTCTTCACAACCCCAGTGCAGCTCTTCCTGCCCGTGGGTCCTGTCCCCCTGCTTTAATAAAATCACCTTTTTGCATCAAAGATATTTTCAAGAATTCTTTCTTGGCCGTCAGCTCCAAAGCAGGATGACAACCTGAAGTTGGACACTTAATGGACTGAGCCACTCAAGCACCTCAATATCTGTTCTCTTAAACCAAGACATTTGAACATTTTCTCCCTTCTAACTATATAAAATACAAGCCCAGACACAAAGTGTATTGGATACATTAAAGAAAATCAATAGATAAACAGTCAGTCTAGGTCACTATAAGATATTACCATATGCTATTAAAGAACTATACTTAGTGTTTTCATGACATCAACCACAGCATCTTAATGATATGTTATGCTGAGTGTTGTTATTAAGAGTTATTTTACAAAAAAATTCAAGATTATTTACAGTTTTCAGAACTAAATGTTTTTAAATCTAAGGAAGATTAGCTAAAAGATAATCTGCCATGTATCTTTTTACTATTTAGCACTTTAAATAATGGGAATTATTAATATCTCATGTACTCAATAATATTTTTATAATCCAATATTATTCAAAACGTACTTTATTATCTTCCCAAATACTCTAACCGATACTAATCCCAAGGCCTTGCTCATATTCTTTGCCTCACAGAATGGAAGTCTCATGAAATTTTAATAAATAACTTATTTCTAAGCCTGATCAAGTTCTTCCCTCCAATTTATCACTAAGTGATTTTCCTGTTCTTAAATATTGTATCCTATATCACTTCACCCCTATTTTTATATTGCCATTTCCTGTGTCAATTTCACTTATTTTGCAAACTCCTCAACCAGAAAAATATGTTTTATCCATTTTTGCCTCTCTAGGGTAAATCTTAAATCTCTTTAGCGTCTTCACTTTTTGACAGTCTGATGGAAGCTGTGAGCTCATTCTTCTAGGAAACTGCATATGCAAACATACACACCACACTTTGCATACAATTCTGAATATTTTGAGATCCTTGAGGCAACATGGATGCCAGGATAAGATATCCTGAATTAGTGTTGAACAAACATCCCTGGATAAAGAATTCAATATGTGCTTGTCAATGGATTAACTATAGGTATTCAAATCATTTTTGATAGGCTTAAGTAAATTAACTGGACCAGGAACCCTGGGAAAACTGGGACAGAAAACTGGTAGTAGTCCAAAGAGGAGAACTACTAAAGGATTTAGAAGGAATGAAAAGCTTTGGCCTTAAGTATTAACCTAGCTGTAGCTGCCTTTTTCTAGTAAAAATTTGTTACCAAGTACACATTTCTTATAGAGAAGCAGGTAGTAAATCTGTGTATGTGGGAAGCCTTAGAATACAAGACGCCTTTAAGAACCTTGTGCTCCAAAGTAAAAATAGAAGTGACACAGAGCAGGAAGAAGGAGGATATGCTGGGATGCAAATCACACCCTTGGTTTCCTGATGAAGCATGACTCAGAAGCTCCCAAAGATATTAACCAATCACCAGGCAGAGGTCTGCGGAACCATGTGGAGTTCAGAAGGTAGCTGGAAGAAGTGATCACTGAAGTATTTCAGAAAGTGAACAACTCCAACAAGATTAGAAAGAATAATAATAGTCATTGTAGATAAAATTATCATTTATGGAGCATTTGTCTCTATCAAGCATCATACTAATCGCTTTGCATGCATTATTTCTCAGTAGGTTGAATATAGTTTATTATCACAGCAGCTTGAATATGTTTGATTAATGCTTACAAATGAAAATGGGTCTATCTGTCTAACTAGGGCATTGTACACAATGATAATAAGAAAATGGAAGCAAAATGGGAAATGAGCTGAAATATGAGCAATTTGCTTATGCCTACGTTACATAGTTGTGTAGTCTTCTACACACAAGGGCAATACAAATCTTCCCAAATCACATAAAAAAAAACTTTTATGTCTGAGGTTCTGCCAATTTTACTTTTTATTACTGCTACTTCTGTTACCAATTAAGATCTCACTTTTCTCAAATAATAAATTTGATCGCTAACTACAGTCTCAATATAACTTTAAATGCCCTAATAATAGTTTTGAAGTACAAAACTTGAAAAATTCTTTCTAGAAATAAAATTTAGCTTTAAATAGTTCCATCTGGAAAAGCTAAGGTTTTTTTTCAGCAAGCCAAAATATCACACTTGAGAAACATAATCAGTTTTCTCAAACAAGTGGTAATAACCCATTTCTCCTAATAAAATGTTAGGTATCACCATCTTAGAAGAATACACATACCTCATTCAATCAATAAGTATTTATTCAATATCAGCTATGTATAAGATATTGTTTGGGATACAGAGACAATGAAGACACTCTCCCTATTTTCCAGGAGCTCATGTTACAATAGAAAAAGTAAATAACGTCTACAACTATATTATAAGGTAGAAAGTTTAAGTATCATCAGAGATTATTATCTCAGTTTTACCAACTGGTATTCTATCTTCCTGACTTGTGAGGCTGCCAGTTCACTTGACTAAACAGCACTTAGAGATCATGAAACTTTACTAAATAACTTCACCTAAAATACCCTGTATCTGTTTATCTTGCATGTCTTATTTATCCACTCTTTTTTACTTTACCAACAAATAATAGACTCTCTTATACTTTCATTGAAGGCTTTTTTGAGTCTTTCTTCATTCTATCTTATACCTTTCTTGAAGAAACAAAGCCTTTAGAAAAAAAATCTGGAAAATGTGGCTGAGTGTTCATCTCATAGTAAACAATAAGAAAATATTTGCTGACTGGGTACTTAAAACATCAGGAATATATACTGACTGAAATATAGATCATCACAGTGATAAGGGTTATGAATATCTTTTAATTGTTAATTTGTTGATATGTATTTAACTACAAGCAACATTTAGGCGATGGTTAATTTTAGAGAATAACATCAAATGTCTAATAATTCTCAGAATCCGTCTTCAGCACAGAGGGTATCATTTAAATGTTGACACTGTTATGTTCTTGTGTAAAATGAAATTAAATGTAAAATATTGAAAAGCAAAAGCATTTTGTCTAAAAATAATTTTCTTGAAAATCAATGCCAATCCAGGTATTTTATGGAGAATGGCTTTTAGAACCAATTGCGCTCACTTTATATTCATGAACGCTTAATGTTTCTCTTCCTCTGACTTTGAGAGTGCATTAGTAAGTCTTTCAAGCATAGGGAAAAAAATTGTTTTCTCTGCCACTTTCCCAGATGCCTTAAAGTTAACCCAACTTGTATCTACTTGCCCGAAGATGATCAATTAGATGGCAGAGTGGCTGGGAAATGCATTTATAAAATGCTAAAAAAGAATAAAATAAAATCACTGTTATGATAGGCTCTAGCTTGCATGGTGGAAGTTAAACTCGTTTTTAAATAAACATTCTATAGTAACACATTTCTGAGCTTTTCGCTGGTCTCTTAATGTATTTAAAGGCCACAAAATCTAGGAAAACACAGAGAGAAGTTAGAAGGTAATTGTGCTTCAAATACAAACCTACAAAAGAGCAAATTTTCTCTGTGCCCTGGCCCCAATCTAGCAAAAATATTTTATTTAAAATTACCCTTAAAAAAAATTCCTAGTTGGAACATGTTACCCTTCTGTTCAGAACATTTCGATGTTTTGGGACATTTCAATGTCCTAACAGGACACCAAAGCTTTTTTTCCTGGGAAGCAGCTTTCTTCATGCCAGCACAAGCTCAGTGGGCTAAGACCCCAAAAGGCTGAACTCCAATTGCAGCAGGGGGTTGCCTTTTGTACAATTTTTGCTCCTTTGTCTCCCATACCTGGTAACATACAGTCTGCCTGGGTGTCCTGTGTTACAGAGTCATGAGCAATGTCGCACACACACACACATAGCCAAGTTGCCTTTTCTTGTCTTGAGGTTTTCACAACATTCCTTAGGGACAGGCTATATCAGAGTTTCCCATCTCATTCAGAATAAAAGCCAAAGTCAACCCAGGCCCTGCCCCATCTGCCCCCATCCTACCTCACTCAAATAACCTTGTTGTACTTTATCCACTATTTTAGCTATATATAGCACAAGGGCCTCTGCTATCCCCAAGTCACCATGCATGGTCCCACATCTTACCAAAGCTCAATCTCTCTCTTACTTCAGAGATATGTGTTCAAATGTGACCTTCAGCTACCACCCTATTCTGATAAATGCAGTGATGATAAAAACTCTCAACAAAATAGGTTTAGAGGAAACATACTTCAACATAGTAAATACCATATATGAAAAACCCACAGCTGACATCATACTCAATGAAAAATTGAACGCTTTTCCTCTAAGACCAAAAACAAGATGAGAATGTCCCTTCTCATCCCTTTTATTCAACCTAGTACTGGAAGTCCTAACCACAGCAATCAGATAAGAAATAAAAGGCATCCAAATTGGTAAGAAAGAAGTAAAACTTTCACTATTTGCAGATGACATTATACTATACATAAAGACCCTAAAGACTCCACCAAGAAACTACTAGAATTAATCAATGAATTCAGTAAAATTGCAGGATGCAAAATTAATATACAGAATTTTTTGTATTTGTATATACTAATAATGAAGTAGCAGAAAGAAATTATGAACACAATCCAATTTACAATTATACCCCCATCCCAAATAAAATACCTAGGAACAAACTTTACCAAGGAGGTGAAAGACTTGTACTCTGAAAACTATAAAACATTGTTGAAAGAAATTGAAGAAGACACAAATGGAAAGATATTTCATGCTCATAGATTCAAAGAATGAATACTGTCAAAATGTTCATACTACCCAAAGTAATCCATAGATTTAATGAAATCTCTATCAAGATACCAGAACTAGAAGAAATCATATTAAACTTTGTATGGAACCACAGAAGACCCCAATTAGCTAAAGCCGTCTTGAGAAAGACGAACAAAGCTGAAGGTATCAGAATCCCAGATTTCAAGACATAATACAAAGCTGTAGTAATCAAAACTATATGATAGTGGCAACAAAACAGAGACACAGATGAATGGAACTGAATAGAGATCTCACAAATAAACCAGACTTAGATGGTCAATCTAGTACATAGGCAGCAAGAACATATAATGGGGGACAAATTCATTTCAACAAATGGTGTTGGACAAAGTGGATAGCTATGTGCAAAATAATGAAACTGGACCACTTTCTTATACCATACACACAAATAAATTTGAAGGATTAAAGACTGAAATGTAAGATATGAAACCGTAATACTCCTAGATGAAAACATAGGCAGTCATCTCTGACATAAGGTATAGAAGCATTTTTTCTAGATAGATCACCTCAGGTAAGGGAAACAAAAGCAAAGCTATTGGATCTACACTAAAATAAAAAGCCTTTGCAAAGTGAAGGAAACTGTCAACAAAATGATAAAGCAACATACTCAATGAGAGAAGATATTTGCAAATGATATATCCAATAAAGGGTTGATATCTAAAATTTATAAAAATTTATACAAATCAACACCGAAAACAAAACAAAACACAAATAATCTGATTAAAAATGGACAGAGGGCCTGAAGAGACATGTTTCCAGAGAGCATATACAAATGGTCAAAAGACACATGAAAAGCTGTTCCGCATCACACATCATCAGGGAAATGCAAATCCAAACCACAATAAGATATCATCTTACACCTGTCAGAATGATTAAATTCAAAATAGCCAAGAAATAACAAGTGTTGGCGACGATGTGGAGAAAGGAACCCCTGTGCACTGTTGGTGGGAACGCAAACTGGTACAGTCATGGCGGGAAACAGTATGGAGTTTCCTCAGAACATTCAAAATAGGGGTGCCTGGGTGGCTCAGTCAGTTAAGTGTCCGACTTCAGCTCAGGTCATGATCTCATGGTTTGTGGGTTCAAGCCCTGCGTCAGGCTCTGTGCTGACAGCTAGCTCAGAGCCTGGAGCCTGCTTCAGATTCTGTGTCTCCCTCTCTCTCTGACCCTTCCCTGTTCATGCTATCTCTCTCTCAGAAATAAATTTTTTTTATATTTTTATTTATTTCTAGGAGAGAGAGAGAGACAGCGTGAGCAGGAGAGGGTCAGAGAGAGAGGGAGTCACAGACTGAAACAGGCTCCAGGCTCTGAGCTGGCAGTCAGCACAGAGCCCAACGCGGGGCTCGAACCCACAAACCGCGAGATCATGACCCAAGCGAAAGTCGGACGACCAACCGACTAAGCCACCCAGGCGCCCCTCAGAAATAAATTTTAAAAAAACATTTAAAAAACCCATTCAAATTGGAATTATCATATCATCTAGTAATTCCTCTCCTGGGTTTTCCCCCCAAAGAAAACAAAAACATTAATTCAAAAAGATATTTGTATCCTTATGTTTACTGTAGCATTACTTACAAAAAGTGAGATATGGAAGCAACCCAGTGTCCATCAATAGATGAATGGAGAATGAAGATGTGGTGTATATACATACAATGGGACATCAGTCATAAAAAAGAATGATGGGGAGGGCGCCTGGGTGGCTCAGTCGGTAAGCGTCCAACTTTGGCTCAGGTCATGAACTCACCACTCAGGGTACAGGTCCTGCGTTGGGCTCTGAGCCTGGAGCCTACCTCAGATTCTGTGTCTCCCTCTCTCTCTGCCCCTCCCCCACTCACAGTCTCTCTCATTTTTGAGAGAGACTCTCAAAAAAAAAAAAAAAGAATGATGAGCAACATGGATGGATCTAATGCTAAGGGGATAATGCAAAGTAAAATAAATCAGAGAGTGAGAACCCTATGATTTCACTCATGTGTGAAATTTAACAAACAAAACAAGTGAACAAACAACACACATACACAAAAAGACAAATGACTCTTAAATATGGAGAAAAACTGGTGGTTGCTAGAGGGGAGGTGGGTGGGGGGGAAAGAATGAAATAAATGATATTAACAGCACACTTATGATGAACACTGAAATTGTATAAGCTGTGGAATCATATTGTACATCCGAAACTAAAATAACATTGTATATTAACTATAATTCAATTTTTAAAAAGCTAATTGCATCGTCAAATGACTTCATACATAATGGATCATTAAAAAGATCTATTCTGAAATAACTGTATGCCGCTAAAGGTTAAAACAGCTTTAACGTGTAACAAAAAAAAATTGTAATTGAAATAAATTTCAACTTTTTATTGCAAAAAAAGATACTTAAAAGGTAGTTACAGTACAAGAAGAAATAATAAAATTCATTCCACCTTCTTTCTGGAAACCTGGCACTCTCTACTCTCTTTGCTTTTTTGTTTTGTTTTGTTTGTTTTTCCAGTTGTTGTTTACTTTTTCTTCTTTGATAGCACTTAACAAAATAAAACATACTACACCTAGATTCCTTTCCTACCTTCCTCCTTCCCCCTCTCTCCCCTCTTTTTTCTTTCATTTATTTTCTGCTTCTTTTCTGTCCCCCAAAAGGTAAGCTCTTTGCAGGCTACGGGTTATTGACACTGAGTACTTTTAAGCTAATGCTCAGTGACCTAGATCCTCTCGACTCTAAAGCCAAACCCTCCTCACTGAATCCCATCTGTAACGGTGTGACTGGAAGCAAATACCATCATTTCTGTGACCTTTCATTTTCTCATTTCTAAAATGGGCATCATAATAGTACAAACCTCACAAATGGTTTGAAGTAGGATTAAATGAGTAATGCACAAAAATTCTTAGAATGGCATATTGCATGTAATTAAAGCTCTTTACATGCAAACTATAATTACTAAATTTAATGAACTTTGTAAGGACCCCCCAAAACGTCCTATTTCTTTGAACAACTTCCATATTCTTTGTTTTTGCTTTAAATTTTTGTCACATAACTAAAATGTGGAGGATAATTCTTAAAACATTTTACATTTTGAGATACTTTAAAATCCTTAATATTAGCATACTGCAACCTCAAACCAGATATATATTAAGTGTGATTATAAAATTTTTATTTGTAAGAATGAACATATAAAGGAAGTCAAACATTAAAAGCATGACAGAAGATTATGATCTATAATGTCATTGATGAAAATACTAATTTTAAACCAGATATTATAATACCTGCTATCAAGAATACTTTGCAACATGATAAAAGAGGAACTTTAAAAAAAATCCTTAAGTATGGAGCACCTGGGTAGCCGAGTCAGTTAAATGTATGATTTTTGATTTGGGCTCAGGTCATGGTCTCGTGGTTTGCGGGATTAAGCCTGCATCAGACCCTGCACTAACAGGGCCTCTCTCTCCCTCTCTTGACCCTTCTCCTGCTCATGTGCCCACATTCTCTCTTTCAAAATAAATAAACACTTCTTAAAAATCCTTAAATATAATAAAAAATATATTAAGTCATTTAATATCTTATGTGTATTGACACAATCATCACAAATTATGCCAGAAAATACTTAAAATTATAAAACTGAATTAGATTAAAGTAAACTGAATCGTTTGAATTTAACATATTTTTTTAATTTTTTAATGTTTATTTTAGTTTTTGAGAAAGAGAGCGAGAGAGAGCCAGAGTACGAGCAGAGCAGGGGAGGGGCAGAGAGAGAGGGAGACATGGAGTCCAAAGCAGGCTTCAGGTTCTGAGCTGTCAGCACAGATTCTGATGTAGGTCTCAAACTCACAAACTGTGAGATCGTGACCTGAGCCAAAGTCAGATGCTTAACTGACTGAGCCACCCAGGTGCCCCGCATTTAATATATTTTATAGAACTTATACATGTTACATTTACCAAAAATTGCTTATATAACTTTCTAATATAAAAATATATATACATTACATGGGGTGCCTGGGTGGCTCAGTCAGTTAAGCATCAGAGTTCAGCTCAGGTCATCACCTCACAGCTCCCGAGTTTGAGCTCCACTTCGAGTTCTGTGCTGACAGATCAGGGCCTGAAGCCTGCTTCAGATTCTGTGTATCCCCTTCTCTCTGACCCTTCCCCACTCATGCTGTTTCTCTCTCTCTCTCTCTCTCTCTCTCTCTCTCTCTCTCTCTCAAAAATAAACATTAAAAAATTAAAAATATATACATTGCAAAATAATTATAGTTTGTACAAAGTATTATCCAATATGGAATCATCTAATAACTTAAAATGTGCAGTACATTGTATTATATAGAATATTGACTTTAAATGTAATGTACGTTTGCGTATGTATGTATTTGTTAGTAGATACAAGAGGCTTTTTATAGTAACAAGGAATCTGAAAGATTATTTTTCAATTTATACATTTTTTAATTATTTGAATATTTTAAGTATTTTATAGAATACTTCTTCATTTAAAAAGCTAAAACACTTCTTTAAAAGTACTGTTCTTTACTAGCAACAAACTAACTTAAAGTTTTCAAAGCAGAGCATTAAACATATATTGAAAATCTATACAGAAGGAGTGTCTTTGCTTTTTAATAACAGAACTCTGGTGCTTTGATTTAATTGAGGAAGTAATTAAAAACAGTAGTAAGAAAAGATGAAGAGGACGGTAAAGGGAATAGGTAAAGCAAAAGAATAATTATGTATTTTAAAGATAGTTAGAACTGACCCCGAAAATCTAAAATAGTGGTTCCATTAAAGTAGAACTGAAATATATTCTTCAACATGTGTACACTCTTAATTATCATAAAGTGAACACTTAAAACATTCATATAGAACTTGATAGTGAGCGCTATGACCAATTGGGGAAGCAAAGACCGATAAAAATAAGAAGTCATATTTTGTCTTGACTAAAAATCAAACTCGAGGTGCCTGGGTGGCTCAGTAAGTTAAGCGGCCGACTTCAGCTCAGGTCACGATCTCAAGGTTCGTGAGTTAAAGCCCCGCATCAGCCTCCGTGCTGACAGCTCAGAGCCTGGAGCCTGTCTTCGGATTCTGTCTCTTTCTCTCTCTGACCCTCCCCCCTTCATGCTCTGTTTCTCTCTGTCTCATTATAAATTTAAAAACATTCAAAAATTTCTTTAATAAAAAAACAAACAAAAAAAAAAAAAGAAAGTCAACTATAATTTCAGTTCATGTAGATTCTTATTACCAAGATCTCACATTACGCTACTATCTTAGTTTGAAGAAAAATAGGAGTGAGAAACAAATGAAAACAAAATCAACAAGGATGATTTATCCAGTAATATTCATCAAAGATTTTAAGTGCTTACTTAGTAAGTGCTAAACACTGTTAGGTGGGTCAACAATGAGGATACAACTGGAAACACCATAAAAATGAGTCCTGTAGTCACAGAGCACTCAAGTTCAACTTGCATTTTTGCACTGTGATGGTAAACATTAATTCTTTATTGCTATTATTTTATAATGCATTGTTTGAAAAAAACTACAGAAATGAAAACATATCTCAGATCTTTTGACAGTTATTCTCAAATGAGTAATTAGGAATCAAAGAATTCTAAAGATCATATCAGCCTGTATTTGTTACAGTCTCACTATTTTATATTTAGCTTGAAGATTTATTTTTCACTGCATTTTTTTCAGATATTTTCTGGAAATGTGTTTTCACACCCAGAAGATGTTAGATCACAGAGTGTTCCCATTAAAAAGAAAAGAAACAAACAAGAAAAAAAAAAAACCTGTGATGCCATGATTTTAAGAAAACACATTATCAAAATAACTGGAAAAAAAATCCTAAGATTAAAATTTTAGTGATGGGTATTTACAACCCACTCAAGATTTCTTTTACTTAATCTCATGGGTATCCTCACCTGTAACATATGAACTTATAAATATATTTCCTCTTTAAAAGCGGTTAAGTATTCAACATATTCAAACTTAAACTCTACCTAGAGTTTCCTAAAATGTAAAAAAAGAAAGAAAAACAAGTTTCAATTATTGTTCAAATCCCTCTCTATCACAGTTTGACAATTCTTGACAGTTCTGTAGTTAATTTTTAAAAGTGAGACATCCATACCCTGATAATATGTAAAAGCTGAACATTTGTTCTCAGACATAATAAAATGTATTTCTAAACAACCAACAATATTACATTTCTGACTTTACAACGTTATTATCTGCCCATAGCAGATACATTCCACAGTACTCGAACCAGAAGGAGCAGCATGTGCTAGGGTCCTGAGGCTGAAAGAAGGTTGGAACACTAAACATTTGAAAGAAGGCCAATATGGCCAGAGCATGAAGATGAGAGGAGTAATATGAGAAATTAGGTTGGTGAATAGTAGAGTCCAGATAATACATGGACTTGAAAGTCAAGTCAAGAACAGTAGAATTAAGAAGGCCAGTTTGTTGGGGTACCTGGGTGGCTCAGTTGGTTAAGCAACTGACTTCGGCTCATGTCATGATCTTGCAGTTTATGGGTTCTAGACCCATGTTGGGTTCTGTGCTGACAGCTCAGAGCCTGGAGCCTGTTTCAGATTCTTTGTTTCCCTCTCTCTGCCCCTCCCTGCCTCTTGCTTTGTCTCTGTCTCAAAAATAAATAAACTATTAAAAAATTAATAAAAAAAAAAAAGGAGGAGGCCAAGTTGATTTGATTATGCTGTGACAATAGAGGTAGAGATTAAAGATATTCGTGAGCCAAAAATGATTAAGACATCATATATTTTGGATTTAGGGGTAAGGAGAGACCTATGAAAATAAGTTTCCAAATAACACAACTCATTGGATGGTGGAATCATTCATTAGGATAAAAGACATTGGGGAAGGACTAGATTTGTTAGTGAAAAGAATGAGCTCAAGTTTGGATGTGGTAACTTTGAGGGCTCTTTAAGAGATCCAAACAGATCTGTTAAAATAGTGATTGTTTTCATGTCAGGATTCCTATAAAACACATATGATTTAGCTTACCCTCCAAATTTGCCAGGAGTGCTGGCAGTTTTATTTTTCCTAAGATTTTAAAGTAATCTCTACACCTAACATGAGGCTCAAACTCAAAACTGTAAAACTAAGAATCACATGGCCTACCAACTGAGCCAGCCAGGTTTCAGAGATACATGCCTAGTAAAATCCTACATCATGAAGTTAGTGGCAGATTGAGGGTTTTCACATTGTGTTTTAAATTTGAACATAAAACTCTAAAATATGTTAATAATGAAAGGTATCAGAGGGATCATCTAATTAAATCACAACATCACTAACTTAGTGACAGACTGAAGAGTTAATTTATATTATTTGCTTCTTTTTAAATTTGAGCACAACATTCTAAAGACCCATGTTCAGTATTTATGGTCTGTTGTTTCCATAGACTAGCTCTCTACTCACTACTTTAAAGGAAGAGAAATAATATTCTAACCACATCTGTGTACCTTTCTCTACAAGAAAATTTATCCATAACCAGAAAGGAGTACATTGACACAGTTTCAAAAAAAAAAAAGCATAATAGTTTTTAATTGATAGCTATTAACTATCAATTAAACTATTAAGCTATATCAATTAAACTATATTAACCAGTAGCTATTAACTAAACTTCTCAGAACATAGCAGTCCAACATGAATCTGCTTGGTTGAGAATGACCAGTAACAGCATTAGTGCCATATTCGTTGTGGGCTTAAAAAAGAATAATACAATTCACCCCAGAAAACAGTGTAGGAATTTACCTAAAGAATACACAGATACTAATTTCAAGGGATACATGCACCCTGATGTGGTTATGTATGTATATATATAATGGAATATTATTCAGCCATAAAAAAGAATGAAATCTTGCCATTTGTAACAACATGAATAGAGCTAGAAGGTATTATGCTAAGGGAAAAAAGTCAGTCAGAGAAAGATAAATACCATGTGATTTCATTCCTATGTGGAATTTAACAAACAAAACCATCATAGTGGGCGGGGGAGAGGAAAATTAGAAACAGACCATAAACAAAGTGATGGTTATCAGAGTGGAGTTGGATGGGGCCAATGTGTGAAACAGGTGATGAGGACATTTGCTGTGATAAGCACCAGGTGCTATATGGAAGTGTTGAAGTGTTATTGGAAGTGAATTGTACACCTGAAGCTATTATTACATTGAATGTTATCTAACTGGAATGTAACTAAACATTTTTTTAAAAAGTAAATTAAAAATACAAACCAGTGCGAATTTACACAAAGTTATCCATATGTGAATATAGCAAGAACATTGTAATTCTGGTATGGGAATTCTATTAAACTTTACACATTTATAGAATGATGAACCCTTATATTCAAAATAAGCCACTGAAAATTTATGTATATCAATTGTACTTATACTTAATGGGATCTTAAATGTACTATAATTCTTTGAAAATTGGTAACTTTCAAAGAAGTATTTTTAAAACTACAAATTGTTATCTATTAGCAGATTGTTAAATTAAGTTACTTGGCCGTGACCAGTAGTATTATTTAATGAATTAGGAAAAGAGAGAACTGAAAAGGAAGAATTAGAACACATCATAAAAATATTTTATTGAACTTCTGTTCATATCATGTGTGTGTGTGTATGTGTGTGTATTGAGTTTGGCAGTCATTTAAAAACATTAGAAAATAAAGATTTAGTGGATTCACTCACACACAACAATTCTCTAGAACACTCTTACTACTGTCTCTCAGGCACTGACAAGTCAGAGATGATAAAATGAATATATCACTGCAAAATCCTGAAACACTTGCAGTTAGTGGGGCAATCAGCGATAGTTTTAAAATCCGAATACATGCAACTATACCTGAATATATGTACTAAAACATAAGATATTTAGAATACAAAAGAGCCTCGTTTCTATAGATAATGAAAAGAGCATATCACTTATTTATCAGAATAGTTTATTATAATACCTTCACTATATTCACACATAGGTGGTTTTGTGTGATTTAAGCAAAGAAAATTCGATTTTCAAAATACCGTCCAGTGGACTCCTAAGGGAAAATAGAAGGCCATTTAAGACTGACGCTTTAATTATTACTTCATTACTGCTGCAGCATATTGAGTAGTACCACAATCTCACAGATGTTAATATGCCTCCGTAAGCACCCAGTTTACTACCACAAAATGACCTAGGTAGACTTGGGCTATTGAGTTCTTGAAACCAGGATATGAAACTAGATAAGGGAGAAATAATTTCCGGTTAATGCTCTGAGACCTGTGTTGTCTAAATGACAATCGACACAAAATGATTTGTTTCATTATGTTTCCAGTGTTTATTTACTTTTGTTTCAAAATCTAAATTAGAGTTTTGTAGGATATAATCAAATATATACTCTAAAGGAAATTACATTGAAAAAATCATTACTGTGATAAAAAGCCAACGTGTTCACTTAAATTCAGAGAAATAATAAAATTGGGGGTAAGCCATATGTGCGATTCCCTTAGAAAGGAGGGCAAAACGAGAAAGGTTATTAAGATTCAACAGAAGATAGGTAGAAACTGTCTAAGGAATACATGTCACAAAAGAAAAGGAGTTACACTTCTAAAGATGAAAATGGAGAATGAAAATATATACCTGCAAGACACCTGAGAGTGCATTTTGAAAGTCAGGGTGGAAAGAGTATGTATTCCATCATTGTAAACATAAAACAAGAGAAGTATATGAGCACAGACTGGAAATATATTACCCAGAAATGACACACCATGTATTTTTAAACTTTGTTGAGGTTATATCACCTTGTTTTGAAATTTTTCCTTAATAGTATTTAAAGATGGTTTTAATTAAAGTATGAAAGCAGGGTTCAATTCATGAAGCCAGTACCTTTACACTTCAGTTGCATTTACCTTCTATTTCTCCCATGAGCAGAAACTCATTCCCTCTGCGGAGGAAAGCGGTGATGCTCTTCCTCTAACTTTTACGTAGCTGGCTCCCTCTCCTTTTATGCCTAGACTTAAATATCTCTGCTTGACCAGAGTCCCCGGCGTTGCTTTGTTTCATTTACTTGCCTGTTTTATTATTTAACAGCATTTCTCACTTTTTAAAACTATCTTAGCTGTGTTTTGCTGTGGTTTTTCATTGTCTGTATCCGTCCCTGGAATGCAAACTGCCTTAAACGCAGGGAACTTGTCTGCTGTGATTGCTTCTGTATTCCCAGCATCCCAAATAGTGCTTGGCTTATAATAGCAACATGTTGGTACTTACTGAAGAAATACCTTGTTCCTAGATAATTCCTGTTCATTTTGGGCTACAGCAAGGAGGAAAATGTATCGTATTTGTGTTCAATTCATTCTGTTGCATCTGTAGCAATATATAGGGAGTTGGGGTAATAGGGTAGTTATAAATTTAAAATAACCACCCCTCCATGCACAAACAAAAATTTGAAGTATTGATCTATGCATAACTGGCCCTGTACCTATCTTCAGGTGGCTGCTCTCAGCTCTACTGAGTTTAAAATCTAATCCTCAAGTTCTAGAAGTACCTGGCTACTGTATTAAAAAAGAGGAAGCAAGCAGTAAGTAAGGACCCAAATAGAATTGAATGACACTCAACTCGGCCCTTAACCTCTGATATTCAGCCTTTCCACTCAAAAAGTCATGCCTGTTGTCAAATTACTGAATATTTCCGTATTTGTTGGTAAATGGCCATTGCTTTAAGCCTCCGAGTGCCATTCATTTCCACATCCTCAACTACGATGAAACTTTCCCTAGAATTCCCTGGATCTTTGCCTGACCCACCAACTAGTGCCTGGAACAGCAGAGTTCCTCCAGGAGACTGTGACAGACAGCATTAAGGCCAGCTCTCGTCCTCTCTGAGGATCAGTGCCTAGACCTCATGAACTGGATGTTGGCTGCTTTTGCCTGCCCTAAATTTAGTCATTTTTCTTCTTGTAACAGTAAAACCCTCTTTGTATTTAGTTAAGTAATGCTATGCCCAGCTTTTAAATCCAGGGATGACACAATGCTCAGCCTACATAAATAACACATTTCATGGGTTCAGGTCAAGTGACCCAAATTGTTCCAATTATGCTCATCCTGAATTTTCTGACAAAAAAAAGATGTTCTCTTTACATGGAGATTTCTTACACGACCCTATAGTCATTGGCTGTTTTCCTACCACTGTGAACTAAGAGCCTGACTCTAAATAAAGCAGTGGCAGAGGAGAGCAGGACTAAGATGGAAGGCTGCGAGGGAGTAAGGGCTGACAGACCTGGTCCTGATCATGTGGTTTGATTTCCCATTTCCAGCTGCAACCAAATCCAGAATATCCTGAACATGATGATGTATGGTAACACAAACTTTAAAATCCCTTTTCTTTCTTAAGCCGTTTTGATTACGTGGAATTTTTCCACATAAAAGAGTTCCTGACTCATAAAAATGAGTGACAAGGATGGTCAGGTCTGCCATCCATTGAGTATGGGGCAATTTGCAAACATTATTACATTGGCCTTCCTGGTGAAATGAAACGTCTCTCAGTGAAATATTTCATTGAAGCTCACCATGACAGAGAACAGGTCTGTAAGACTTCCACGTTTCATGCTTTTATCACGTCACCATGATGGTCATATTGGCTCAAACTATGAAGTGGATCAAGTTTGCCCATGACTCTTCAATCTCTTCTAGACATCTCTACTTCTTGGTCACCATTTGTTCCTTTCTTCCACTGAGGAGCTCAATGTTTATATGCTCATGGTTGAGTACTGGTCCCATGAATAGACTGCTTGGGTTTGAATCCATATCCTACTACATAACAGTTATAGGACTCTAGCAAGTTACTTTTTCCTCACACACAATTTTCTCATTTAAAAATTATAGATAAATTAGTACCAATCTCTTTAAGATTGTTGACAACGTTAAACAGAATGAAGCATGGAAAGTACATAGAAAAGTGCCTGACATGTAGTAAAAACACAAGAATATGATTACCCTGTGTTTGTCCAAAAAAAAAATCCCCATAAATACCTCTCCTATGCTTTAGTTAACCTTGCATTCTTTCTATCGGTCTCTCCCAATTAAAACTCCTCTTCTCTTGTATCAGATCCACTAGACAGTCAATTGAGTTAGTCCACATTGCAGTGTGTGTCAATCATTCCCAAATGTGTTTATTTCTTCACACTAAGAACTGCCAACTGATGGACTTTACATTAAACTGAGTAATAATTGGGCCTTGGAAAAGTCTCCTGCTTAGTACTCTCCATCTTGGAATAGAAAAGTATCTCTAGATTCAACTTCCATGAATGTTAGGTTCAGGAAGCAGTCACGGGTTGTGCATGTGAGTGTGAATGAGGGAAGTAATGAGAGGGGAGCATGGAGAACTCATAGGCAGTAAAGCTATAACACTAGTGATCTCAGTCACATCTCTATACCCTCTAGGAGGTGGCTTCAGACTACATAGTTTACAAATAAGGAAACAAGTGAGATAACATCTCTTATAGCAGTGATAGAGCAATAGCAATGACTAAGGGCCAACTGAGCCTAGTGACTCAGGCTTAGAGACTTCTCTTACACTTTAGAAAACAGGGCCTTGAATAATTTTAAATCACAAATACAACTCATTTCAGAGTTTGAGTCACACAACTAAGGACAGCATATTAGAATTTCCCTACCTTGTCAATGTGAAAAGAGTATATCTAAATTTAGTGATGTTAGATTTGTGTTTTTAATTTTGATAAGAAATAACAAACTAGGGGCGCCTGGGTGGCTTAGTCGGTTGAGCGTCCGACTTTCGCTTAGGTCATGATCTCGCAGTTCGTGGGTTCGAGCTCTGCGTCGGGCTCTGTGCTGACTGCCAGCTCAGAGCCTGGAGCCTGTTTCAGTCTGTGACTCCCTCTCTCTCTGACCCTCCCCTGCTCACACTGTCTCTCTCTCTCCTAAAAATAAATAAAACATTTAAAAAAAAAAAAGAAAGAAATAACAAACTACTTCTTATATATGGAGAGAATTTTAAAACATACTTTTTTTTTTCTTTACTAAATGCTGAGACAGCGAGATTCAGTAGGAGAGAATTATAAAGGCTTCCTGAGTGTGTAATTGCAAGCAGGTAACTTAACTTCTGAGTCTCCTTTATTGCATCTGTAAAATGGAGACTCTCGCCGTCATCAAAATTAAATAAGGCAATGTAATTTTTTAAGAATACAGGGATACATACCTGTCATGAAAACATTTATTAATTGTTATCATTAGAATAGGGAAAAGGGGGGAAAAAGGGAAAAAATGCCTAACAGGACATGCCATTTGTTCGGACTTTCAAACATTTTTGTTCTATCTTTTTGTAATCAAATTTGTTCCAGAAGCTACCAATAGGCTAGACTTCACATGTAAGATCATAAAAACAAACACACAAATCATGGCCTATTTCATAAACAAATGAAGAGACTGTTCCCTTATTTATCCATACAGTTGTTTTGCAAAGCTAACTTAAAATGTACATAAATTAAGGATCAAATTTCCCGGTTGTTGACCAAAAAATAAGTCCAGCTGGTAGAGATTATTATGATCCTAGAGTAGTAAGCTCCCAGTTAGTGATTTTATAGGAAGATAATTCATTAAGTTGGAAAAAAGAAAAGGAAGAGTAAGGAGAGGGTAGGAAGGTGAGAGGTGGCACAGGAAGAAAACACAAGGTAAGGCAAGGGAGTTACTCTATTACTCTTAGCTGGACAGCTGAGCAAATCTCTTCTGCTCTGGCAGTGAGTGGTAATATGCTTCAATGCATATAGGTCTGAAGGTCCAGAAGTCAAGAGAAATAAAACTGTTGCTATGTGTTCAATACATAAACCATGAAACAGATTCTCAAAGCCATAACAGAACTTGTCTACTCTACTTTTTCCTGAAGCAGTCAGCTCTCCACTATCATCAGTATTCATTTGTGGTGTCTAGGAGTGGATCAGAAAGTATCTATGATTCCTGATTTAAAAAAACAAAATAGAAGCATACATATCAGGTACTTTTGATCTTCTTGTGTTGTTTTCACAATTCAAAAGCAGGGCAGTTTTGTTCAATTTATGAGTATGCTGGCTTTTTGTTGAAATGTCACTTTCTTGAATTATTAGATTTATCTCAAGGTTATTGCTTGGCTTTTTAAATTTAATAAAAATACTAAAAATAGATACATGTACTATATGTTGTTACCTATACTTATAGCATGAGAATTTCTGTAGCCACATAGATAAAGGTATTTTTAGGCATATAATGGCTGGATTTATATATAATCAAGTATAAAATATATATAAATATTTTTTTCATGTTCTTGGATTTTGGACACTGGTTAAAATAGGATGGCGATGTTATTCTATTTATAGAAGAGATTCTGGAGCTCTAGAAATATGCTCTAATGCCTAATAGTTCACTTGATTCATTCCTCAAATCTGATGAAAATGTGGAGGATTAGGCAGAAAGCCAGCCTTGTAAACCAGGATCTAGCAGACAGTCCAAGTCAGAAAGAGATTCAGTATTTTGCTACCTTGTCTTTATCCTGAGAAACTGTGTCAACTGTTCTTAATATCCCTGTTAACTAAACCCTGATTGGTAGAGAAGCTAAGTTAGGCGTTGGTATCCTGTGTTATATCACTTCTCCTTGTTTCAAAGGCCATTAAATTCTTTGTCTAAAAAAAAAAAGAAAATTTGTTGACGATTTTTTCCCCCTCAAAATTACGCAGTGTCGCTATCTTATAGGTGATGAGCAAGGTTCTATCCAGTGTTTATAGTGCTAAAATATTGGGGTGCAGTACATCATGAGGAAAAATACACATAATTGGCTCCTTCTCCTTCGAGCACACAGTTATAAAGTGACATTTTTGGGAGTCTAGCCTATTGCTGTGATGCTATATTGTTGTTCACACTTACAGTGCCTCTCACAGAAAATTCTGTCAGAAAATAGATTATTAATAATCCATCCTAAGAGCAACACTTCGTGGTGTTTCACAATAATATCCCAAGAGTCCACAGAAAAGCACACCGGTTCTCAATTATCAGTGACAATAAAGAGGAGTTATGTAAATATTTAACGGTTCCATAAGAAAACACAGGTGTATTTTGGAAGTGCCCAAGCCAATCCAAGGATCTGAAATTCTTTCTACTAATTATTTCAGCTTTATCCACTGGTATTAATAAGTACAAAAAGTTACACTGATTCATGGCTTAACAATCACATCATTTTCTTGGATCATTTGTGAGTCATCAAAAGAAATTCTACTAAATAAAGGCACTTTTTTTTTTAACAATTATCATAAAACATAGATCAACATCACATTTTAAAGGGTTAGTACTAACCTTGGTATAGCTGTGTATGTTTTGTCTGGGTATTCCATGTGTTTTTGCCTTCAGGTAGATGAAAATATGCCCACAAATCTCTAAGTAGCAATTAGTAAATCCAATTACCTGCTTTCAAGCGAGAGGGCAGCCAGGCTGGCCCGCAGAGGAAACGGACCTCCGTAAAAACAAGAGGCTGCCCCCTGGAGGCCATACCCGGGGAATTCTCAGCAGAGGGGTGCGGTGGGCTTGCCTGCTTGCCCCTCAATTCCCGTGTGAAAAGATGCTTGTAGTCAGAGAGGATGTGAGAGGAGGGCAAGAGATAGTGTGTCTTATTTAAGAAACTGTAGTATAAGAATGTTCCACATTTAAATAACTGTGATTTTATTTGTGTTTAAGTGCCTATGTGCATTTTATCCTTAACTAGTTGAATGTTGATATCCTTAACTAGTTGAACTAGTAGATGTCTACTGCTAATTGTAGGAAACATCTACTAATTGAAGGAAAAAACATACATCACCTTTTACTTGGATATCCTTTGGCAAAAACTCATAATTATATGAATTCTTATGTTGTTTACAATGACAGGCAAAGCCACATTTCACAATAAGTGCACAGGGATGAGAAAAGACCCACATTTCAGAACCAACCCTGGATGCGATTAATTGGATACTTCAATCAAAAAGAAATTCCTGACTGAGGCACTTGGCTAAATGTCTTGCACGCAGTGTTTGGGGTGGCTCTGGTAGAGTTCTTGCCTGGTATGTGTGATCAAATGTCGTCTTACAGGCCATTGGGAAATCATATCTTACCCAAAGAGTTTCACCAGAGTCTTATACTAGCTGAAAAGGGCCATTCTCTGCAATGGAAATGGAAATTTTCTAGCTCCCATTTTGTGCAAACAGCTATGAAATAAAAGGTGTTTATTATCTTCACCTGCTTTACAATTTTCCAGAGCTCCTCTGTAGCAACATTATTCCCTATGTGTATAATTAGCATGTTCACCATACTACATGTGAGACCAACATAGGAATGACCAATATTTTTTTTCTTTCTATCTCCATTGCTCCACAGTAGCAATAACCAAAAAAGATGAACTTTGACCTCCCCTTGTTTATATTACTGGTAAATTATGGGAACCAGCATGCCAAGCACTGAGCATTGTGGAGACAAAACAAACACAGAAAGAAGAACAGTTGTACACAGTTAAAATCTATTATTTAACCAAATATAAAAATTATAGAAATTATAAAAATGTTTTTCATCTGCTTCAAATTTTTCAAAGATGTGGCAGAAAATTCATCTCTAAATCTATCATAAATGTGCTACTTTTATTCTAAATCGGGCTTTAATTTGTTTTAGAACTCTCTTAAATATTGCTTTTAAATTAAGGAACATATTTTAACAGAAGGCTTCTTTGCAACAGGATCTCTGCATTTATATTTAAAACAACACAAACAGCATCTCCAGTGCTTACTCTTGACAACATAGCAGATTTCTCATTGTACACTTTAAAAAATACTATTATTTTTGAATAAAATAGTAAAAGCTCAAGTTTTATTTATAGGTACAAGAAAACACAGCATGCTTTCTTACTTGCAATAGATGGCATTAACATATTTGCAGCATAATTTAAAATAAGTTTATTTTCCTATTACTAACCAATGTGAGTAGAGAGACATCCACATGCTCAGCTAGCATAGTTGATCTGATACTCAATATAAAAGCAGCTCTTCAAAAACTCTTAAAAAGATAACAAAGCTAAAGGAAACATGCTGTTTTCTTCTCATTAGAGGAATTCAATCCCTGCTTTAAAAAAATGGCCACGCTTAATGGAGATGTTTAAATCAAGTTTTCAAAAATATTATGAAAAAATATTGATCATTCCTTGGGTAATTATTAAAGATAACCAGACCACTTGCCCTCACCTGAAAAAGCAATGATAACCATGTCACACAGTTATGTAAAAGATTCAGAACAAGTTTAGCTTCATGCAAATGTTGAAAGACTGGATAGAAACCCTAGAAAAACAGAAAGTTTATCTCTCCATTAAGCCCAAAACATGTGAAAATATGATTTCGGTTTGTTACCTGTATATAGAAGTGCATCTTCCAGCACTGATTTTTTTTTTTAAATCCATGACTCATAGAAAAATTAACTTCTTCCCAAAGCCATAGAAAAGCTGTCTGAAGGGAAAGATCTAGACCCCCATTAATTTTGCCTCTGGGTATTCTTAGGCTTTCAACCAAAGAACCATTAAAAGCATCCTCAAGACACCGTTATTTTTCTTTAAATGGTACTTTTTACAATTCTCCCTAGCTTCAACAGATTATTTGAAACTGTCCATTCATCTCTAATCCTTTTAGAAGTTACATAATTTAAAAAGTACATATGCATGTATATACATCTGTGTATAAACATATACATATCCCTAAATGCTAAATACTTATGTACTTAGCCAAATACTTTATTCCTGTTTAAATAGCTTTGGCTAATTTCAATGGAAAACAAATTCAGCTATAAAGCATCTCTTCTACACTAAACTTTAATACAGATGTATTTATCACAAGCAAATCATTGAAAAATTTTAAAAATTTACAAGTACAGCAGATATTTAATTTTAGAAAGCATTATGTTTAGCAAAACACTTGCAAGACCCACACCTACATTATTTTATGGCACAAAGTCAAACTTTAGCCTTGGCTTTTTGTAATATCAGGCTAAATTTACTCCATTATGTAATGAAAATGTTTTATTTTTGCTTTCCCTCCCCTAAATCATCTAATCACTACCATTAGAAAAAGGAATGTTATGTTCCAATTTGGCATTAATGATATCTCTTCCCGGCTGTTGCACAAACTGGAAATCATAAGAGCTATAAGTATTTCAGGCTCATATAATTCTCTGTCTTGAGTTGAATTCTTTAGATTAGATGGTACTAAAATCCTGTTTGGGGAATTCCTTTAAATTGATTTAATAGACTGACCTCAAAAGACAGCAATTGATATCATGTCCATGGTGTTGTTAGGTTAACGGGAAGTTTAAATTAACTTTCTGATCTCTAACGCATTCTGCCTTTTATTTATTAAATTTCCATTTCATTTTGCAACTATAATTTAAAACAAGCTACTATATTCTAGTTTTATGTTCAGTTACCATCAAGCCTAGTCTGCAAATCTTATCATGTAAGTACCACATTAGCCGGTTTTCGTATTTCTTGATTAGAGCTATCTGATAATTTGACCAAATAGGATAATATTCTCCATTATGAAATGAAGCATAAAGTACTCTGCAACAACTAAGATTGAATGGTACTTTATAGAATTAGTATTTTAGGATTCCCTGTGTATAGTAGCAGCCTTCAGTTCTGATAAAAATACGTTAAAATCTAATTGTCATGTTTGCTCTGAAACATAAGAATTTACTAAGATATTCTTTTTAAAGGAGAAAATATGAAGATTATATGAAATTATCACACTAGAACATTTTGTGAGAGTAATTTCCTAAAATGCATCATTTAAAGTCTCTCAATCCACTCACTCTATATTGGAATCAGTTCTGACTTCCAGAATATAAAGGCTTACTTTTTCAGAAGCATGTGAAAACCTACTCATATGCATGTCTCCTACAGGTTATTGCTATAATTAACATTTGTAAAGATACATGAAAATAAATGTCACAAATCAAGCACAAACTTTTACCTTTCCTAAGACAGTGGAGAAATAGGCAAACAAAATCTTAATTTGCTCACGTGGGAAGTAATTGGGTTTCTGTTTTGTACATCTTTTAATGTCTAAACTTGTTAATTCAGTTGTACACATATAAGGCAATTAAGTGATTCTCCTTTTGTCCTTGTATCTAAAAGGTGGAACCTCTAAAAATTAGTTGGCTTTCAGCCGAGAGACGACATTAAAAAAATAATAATAAAAGGCATTTAAATGTCAAAAGCCCTAGACAGAAGATCTTGTTTTTGTGACTCTATGCAATTCTACTTAGACAGGAAAGATACGTGCCTCAAGTGAAAAATGGTTTAGAAAATAAACATTACATTAACGGTAAATGAAACCAGATCCTCTCTAAGTCAGTGGCTAAACTTAAACACTGAAGAGATGTGGTGGAAAAAAAAAATACTTTCTGGGGTCCAGAAATTAGTGCGGAAGACCAGACAGAGTTAGAAGGAAGACTGCCTTTTCTTACCCCAAGTGTGCAAATAGAATGAAATGTGAGAGGTGGCATTTCCCCTGATAAATCAAAGCAAAGGTTTCATCTGGACACTAACGTCTGCCGGCTTCTTTGCGCTCATGTAGGATCCACTCGGAACGCTTTCCCATTACATTCAGCCAGGCACTCCTCTCTACCTCCTCCCATCTGACAGTAATCACTTAGCTGTCTCTGATGAATAAAAGGAAAGGAAAGCTTCTATCATTGATGAGGGAATCAGAAATTGCTGAGGCAGGTGTCAAGGCTCTGTCCAACAAGTTCCTTTTACTTGACCTATTGTGCAGGCAGCCAGGGAACATAGTTGATTTGCTGTCCTTCTCTTTCGTATAAGAGGACACAATAACAAAAACAATTTCCCTCCTAAGATTTTTAGAATTTGAGGCTATCTTCCTGCCATTACTTTCTAAACTTTGTTTCAGTACAAGAGGATTCCTGGCCAGCTGAGCGTCCATGTGCCTTCCAAATGGAGTACTGGAATTGCATAAACACCATGTTTACATCCACTAAATATTCTCATTAAAAGAAGATAAGGCAAGGCATGAATATGATACCCGGGCAATCAAATGCACACATAGTGAAAAGCAGAAGGAACTGGCAATTCATACACAAAATTAGCTTTAACACAAAAGTGAAATGGTTGGTTTCTTTCACCAAGGGGTTAATAGTCAATAAAGTGAAAAACAACATGTACACAAAACTAACTAGAAGATTACCTTTCTCAAAGTAGAAATCCAAACCTCCTGATAACACTGGTGTTACTTACAAATGTCTTGAAACTTTACTTCTTTTGCCCCCCTCCCACATAAAGGCCATACCAGAGAACCTCAGGAAAGTAATAATCTGTTAAAAATTGTTTTTCTTTACATGAGAAATCCCTCAAAGTTCAGATGCTACCAGTAATGGGCAAAGAGTCATCCCCACAGTACAGATGGAAACAGGAAAAAGTCAGATGGTTAGCACTTAAAAGCAACAGCAATTAAGCAGTTGAAAGTGGGTTAGAGCGGCGGTTTATTTTTGTTTCATTTGAAGGAATCAAGTAAGAGACACAGCCTTTTGCAAGGAGGAGATCAAGTCAAACTTGATGCTTCCCCTCTCTGACAGCCCGGGCTGGATGCCTTGTCTCCTCCCTTTATCCAGTTTAACTGCTTTCTGTACTCTAATTCTCGCAGAGATTGTATTCTGTCTTGTCTGCCTTCCCCCCTGGGCAGAAAGAAATCTTTCTCCTTTCTCCACCAACCCCCTCTTTCCTCAGAGAAAAGGCAATCCTCTCCAGGAAGAGAAAGAAACCCTATGCGTTCTTAGGATGGGAGGAGGGTGAAGATGCGAGAGAGACTGAGCAAGGGGCGGGGGAGGTGAGAGATGGAGATTGGGGGTGGGGGACCGAGAAGAAAGAAAGAAAAGGAAAGAGGGAGCAAGAAGATGGGGGATGCCCAACATCAACTCCAGGCTCTGAATCGCGGGCGCTGGGCAAAGTGCTTTTCTAGATGTACATGTGGTTCATTATATTTCTCACAATAGGCCACCCGGGGCTCCCTCCCCAGGTCGCAGCCTCCCACGACCCAAACCCAAGTGTACCGAGAGCAAAACCTGGCGGACGGATTCAAGCAAATGGGTACCTCCGAGGTGGCCACGCCGCCAGTCTCGCTGTCTTACCTGGAGGGAGGACCAGAAGGTGGTGCCGGGCTCCGTCCCCACTGCTCTGTCCGCGTGGACCTGTGCAAGACACACGCGTCTCTCGCTGCCTCTGCTCTCGGAGGGGCAGCCTGCAACACAAAAGGGGTGTGTGGGTGTGGGTGTGTGGGAGGTTTTTCAGGGCCACCAGCTGGTCCCAGCTGGCCACCCCACCCTACACACGCCCCTTCGGGGCGCTGAGCCCCTCCCCTCTTAGTCGAGCACCACCCTGGGGGGCTTGCCCCGGGTGCAGCCTCAAGTTGCCGCCCGCTAAGTGCTGTGCGGCCACCGCTGCAGGAGGAGGTAGAAAGACACGGAGGACAGTACTCGGTCTAGAGCATCCCCACACTGCAGCTTCTCCAGGAATCCCTCCAGTGAGGAGGCGGCCGCCCATCACCTCCCAGCCCCGACCGCCTGATTGGCTCCACCTCGGGTGCGCTGCTGCAAGGAGCCAATCCGGGCGCACTCATAATAGGTGGATCCGCTCAGCCAGCATCGCCCATCCCGGTACTATTAGTGTCTCTACATCCCCACAGCGGACAGCGACCGGGAGAGGGAGGTTCGGGAGGCCCGGGGGAGGGGGTGAGCTCAGGGAGGGTTAGATCCCAAGGGGACGCAATCAAGGGCATCCGATACACCCTTTGGGTAGGCGCAGGGATGCCCTGCAACCTGTTCAGCAAGCCGTGTGCACAGAAGAAGACCGCATAATACAAAGCTTTTCCCCCCTTTCTTTCTTTCTTTTTTTTTTTTAACTTTCCATCAAAACCTGCCCTGAGACTGAGCATGCCCAGACTGCAACAGCAAGCTCGGAGTTCCGATGTGTGTGGGTTCGCAGACTGTGGGGGTTTTTTGTGTGTTCTTGTTTTTTTAAGGTGGGAGCGGGGAAGGAGAGGCAGAAGTTTGTCTTTGGCCGTTTGACCCAGCAGAGTTGGGAAAGCGGAGCAGGGCGGGGATGTGAAAGGATTCTGCGCGAGTGTCCTCAAACCGAGCCACGGGCAGGTGGTCCTCTGGGCGATGTGAGGCTAGGGACAGCATTCTGTGGGGGTTCTGAGGGTGGACGTGGTGGGTAGAAGGATCTGAGTCTTGCCAGATGCCTGGAGACTTTTCCTGAAGGGCGCGGCGGCCCGCGACGCTGGGCTGGGGAAGCTCCGTCCCATAGGTGGGGCCGGGAGCGCGGCTCCACCCCGCAGCTGCGGCCGCCAGGCGGTGGGGACGGCACTGGGAGTTTCCGAACTGGCAGCCACCTCGAAGTTTGGAGACTTGGGTCAAGTGCGACCCCGTCGGGGCTGCAGTTTCCGTCGGTCCCCTCCCCCATCTCTCTCCACCCTTTGCCTGCGCGGTGACGACTAAAGCCCGGTTCCCTCCCTCCTTCCTCTTTTTCCCCTGAACGATTCTGCGATTCTGCTCGGAAGTAAGAAGCTTTTCCCTTGTGAGAGCAGCGCTGACCTGATTGTCTCTAAGCTCTAAGGCAATTTATAGCTTGGTAATGCCGAGAGATGCCGAACTGGGAGGTTCAGCCGGTGGGGGATGGGACAAGGAAGTGGGGGCTAGGTGAGGGGCGGAGCCTAGCTTCAGGTAGGAGCCAGTCCTGTCTGCTCCACAGGTGAAAAGCTTTCAAAACGCAAAGAAGTATTTCCCTTTCTCGCTCACTGACCTTTCTTTATGGCCTTTGAACTTCTGATTCGTTTTGTTTAGACATCCTAACAGTTTGTGTAAACTTGATCAATAGCTACAAATGAAAGCTCTCCTAACTGGGCTATTTTACTGAGATTATCATGGCATCTCAGGTAAGGAAATAAATAGCTATCTGAATTCCCAAAACCCATCCACTTTGAACTGGAGTTTCATTAACATGGCTTTGCAAAGGTAACTGTAGCAAGAATTCAATTAACAGTAACACATTTCTTGAAGTTTTAATTAAACCTCTCCTATTTATGTAATGTTTAAGATAAAGATCCTCATTCTTTTTTTTTTAAATATTTTTTATTTATTTTCGAGAGACAGAGTGAGACAGAGCCTGAACTGGGGAGGGGCAGAGAGAGGAGACAGAGAATCGGAAACAGGCTCCAGGCTCTGAGCAAGCATTCAGCACAGAGCCTGATGCGGGGCTCAAACCCACGAACCGTGAGATCATAACCTGAGCCGAAGTCGGACGCTCAACCGACTGAGCCACTCAGGTGCCCCGTAAAGATCCTCATTCTAAGTGTAGGGGAAGAGAAGACAACTTTGTTACAATAAATCCGTTTAATGACAAATACTTGTGTAGTTTGCAAAATTGTAACTTTATGGAAATATTTATCGTCTATTTTTCTAAAATATTTCTCAACTAAAAGTTCACAGTTGGAGACAGGAGGTAATATATGTTAATTTAAAATCAATTTTAAGTATTTGAGGAAAGTAAAAAAGGAGGAGAGGAGGAGAAAGAAAAGAATCCATTACCTCTTCAATACTGTTTCCTATTGAATGTCTATATAGCTACTTAAAAGAAATCTTTATTCTAAAAATACTCCCAGCACAATTTCTAGATCTCAATTATATAAAACTATATGATTTTAATAGCTGCACGTAGAAACAAGTAAACTAATTTGAGAAGAAATTAGTAAGAAACCTAGTAAGTAGGTTATGAGTTCAGATTAGTTATTTCTGTTCCAGGCTTGATCCTATCAATAATTTAGCCAATTTTTCTGCCTTCCTCTTTAGCTCACATGCTTCCCAATAAATATTCTCTCTCAGTGGTAAATGGTGTTAGATGTTTGTATCCCAAAGTTTGTTGAATGAGCCTGTTGGCTAACAAGAAATGGGTTTTGCACGCATATTGACATTAAATTTACAACCGATAGCATTTCTGTTTGTGAATATAAAGATGACTCTAGTTATATACTGGATATACATATACTGTAGTTTTTGCAAGACTAAGATTTGTATTCTCTCTCCTATTCTTATATCCTCCTGAAACCCTGGGAATAGGCTGAAGACCACACCAGGTGCTACTGAGTTGACTTATCAGTAGACATCTCCTCTTTGTCCCTTATAGCAAACCTATCTCCATTAAAAGAAAGGTCAGGTCCTTTGTCCTTTTCCTCTATTTCATGTCTCAGGTACTTTTTAATCTAGAGCCTCTATGCTACTGAAATTTAATTTATCCCCTCTTTGTGCAGCATTAAAAATATTTGCTATTTTCAGAAGTGTTTTTAATCCATTTTGTTTAGTGTTTTGCTTCTCCATTTTTTGTTTTAAAAAATAATACTGTTACTCATTTTTTCCCCTCACATTTACGTTCTGATTAAGATCTCACTGTCATTATTTTCTTAATCCTTTTTCAATGGATTCATTTATTTACTACTTTAATGTTCCCTTTGCCATCTATTTGAGGCTACTGGATCAGAATAGAAACTAAATTGGATCAGGGCACTGAGGAGAAAAGTGTGTCTTATGGCAAGAGTGGGAATTAGAGACTTAGAAACTAGAAATTCATTAAGTGGAAACCTCGCCAAGGCTTTCTTCAGACCACAGAAATGATACATAAGAGAGGTACCAAGAAAAGTCTCCATGTTAGTGGAAAGGCTTATATACCCTAGTTGATCCGCTGTACTGCACAGGCCCATCAAATCAAGATTTTCACTTACCAATAAACATTATACCGTTAATAACCACATTAGTAGTCTGGTCAAATCTATTCATAAGTATCATTTTGATTGGGGGAAAAAATGGAAAAATAATCAAATTTCTGAATTTTGCCTGTTGTTTGTATAGATTTCTATCTAATTTTATTATATCTATACATTTTCTGCCATTGCCTTTCAAGATACAGCTCTTTTTTGTTTGTTTGTTATCCCTTCTTCCTTTCCAGGATAGAAAATTGATACAAAAGTTTTCTGGGACAAGAATTTGGATAGAGTTCCAGTTTCACCACTAATTGTATGATCTTGAAAATGTACAAAACCCCTCCAAGTCTCACTTTTCTCATCTAAAATTGATACATAAAAATACAACTTATATCCTTAAGGTTTTTTTTTTTTTTTTTTTGCAAGATTAAAGTGCACATAAAATGCTAGGATCCTGAAGCAGGCTGTGTGCTGTCAACACAGAGCCTGATGCGGGCTCAAACTATTGAATGGTGAGATCATGACTGAGCCAAAGTCGAACACTTAACTGACTGAGCCACCCAAGTACCCTCATCCACTTGTTTTAAGGGCACTTAAAGATCCAGGGTCTATCCATTCTGGTTTCCCTTCGGCTCCTTTCTCTCAGGATCATTTGGCCTGGCAGTACTGCTAATAATTTGATAACTGACTGGTAAGGAAAAAAACATCAGGGCTCTCTGTATCCGAATTAGATAAAGAGAAATTAACCACATGGATTTTTAAACTGGATACCCACAATGTTATATAAAGAGAATCTACAATTGAGCAAGGGAAAAAAGATGAATATAGATGAGAGCCAAGTCTCTGGGGCAGAGAGTAAGAGCCCCATAATTGAACTATAATACTTTACAATTTCCAAAGAAAAGAAAATAAAGAGCTAGCAGTATTCAATGTGGCTTTACAAAAGCCTTTTCTTAAAGTTATGGCTAAGAAAATATTGGAAATGAAAAGGACGACAGTGACTCAAAAAGTAATATACTGTGTCAGGCTATTGAGGTTAGCAAGGAAAATATTATTTACGTGAATCTATCTCAAGGGCAAAATAAAAGCAGTTTGAGCTAATGTCAGCTAAAGGTCTTGGAAAGAAAACAAATGATATATTTTTCTCTATTATATAAAGAATATACTGTGGTGAAAACAAGTGGCTAAAAGAGCAACATTAATTTTATGTTAATTCCCTTTGAAATCACAGGGAGGGCTTCTATTTAACTGAACATATAGCAAATCATAGCTCAACTGGTTCATTTCACTTATGTGAAAAAAAGTTTGTCCAAAGAGATTAAATCACTTACCCAAACCTGTAGTTATTTGTGATTGAATTCATACAGAAAAATAAGAAAGAAAAAGTCTTGCCATTTGTACCATTAATCTAGCATAAAATGTTGAACAAGGAAATAAGCAAAGACATTAAGATCTCCACAACTTTAAATCTATTTAAAAAAATTCCATGGATCTTAATTTCATATCAAGAATACCGATAAGAGATACCTTTACTTATAATCAATCAATAATACAAAGTTTATTTGTAATGCAATTGTTTAAAGCTTCATATGTATCTATAGATATATATAAAAATATATATTTTAAATGTAAACACTATCCAAATGTTCTTCTGGAAGATTCACATAATACTATATAATCTATTTTATGCTCAAATGTTAGTAATAATAATCTCATACTGAATGTTCCTAATCGACACTTTAATACTGTCTCTAAAAGAAATCAGCCCTATCAGAATATTACAAAGATATTTTCAAAATCAGCCTATTTTGTAATGCTAATACTTTGTGTTTCTGTAGTATTTTTATGCATATCATTTTATTTAATCTCATAGCCCTCTGAGGTCATTCCATTGTTTCCTGTTAACAGAGGATAAAATTGAGGGTCAGATTGTTAAAAGGCCTGCTAACCATTACTGGAGCAATTAAGGGTAATAGGGAGTATAATCTGGTTCTGCAGATGCTACATCTATTTCTTCACCCATTCTCCCTCTGAATTGTCTGCATTGGAATGTGAGAGCATGACTGATGTCAGGCAAATCTAGAATGGAGTATATCTAGGACTAAGTTCAGGGTATGTCGGTACGCATGAACTGAATTCGGAGCCACCAGGCAAAGGTAGCCATTTTAATTCAAGGATCACAAACAAACAAACAAACAAACAAAAAGGATCAGAAAAGTTTTTCCCAAGAGATAAAAGACCTATGGTGGAACAGATTGGAATAAGAAATTGGCGTCTGTGGTGTTCAGATGGAGAGCAGCTTCTGTGCATGTCTAACAGATCAGAAGACTTCGGAATTGATTTGGAAGTCAATGAGAAATTCAGAAACCAGTTACCAATAGGCCAGTAAATAATGATAATTCAAGCAAGCTTGAATTGACCTAAAGTCTGGGGAATTAACTTTGCTGTGCTGCCTTTTCCTAAGGCTATAGATTAGTTATTTCTGGGTAAGAGTCTGTAGTAAAACCTGAAGTATATACAAGTGACTTGTCCATGATTTGATTTCTTAAATGATTTATCTACAAGATGTAACTATCTTAGACCTTTTATCAAAATAAGACTGAACATTTTTCCATGTCTAATATAAACATTCTTGCTGAAAGAATTAAGAACGTCATACCATCTATTCAATGCTTATTGCTTATAATTGTTTAATTCTTTTCAAAATGTCTTAATTCCTGCTTAAGTACGGAGTTCTCAACAATCCATTTGTTTATATCTTCAGTTAAACTGATAAGTTTCCAAAACATTTAAGAAATGAACTGGATTTTTTGTTTAATCTCAATTAGAATAGATATATTTAATCTCAAACTTACCATGCAAATTTTTGCTTTTTATATTGTACTTTAATTTTTGTAGCACTTTATATGTTTGCAAACCACATAGTGGATAGTGCTAAAATTTTTAAAAAATGATAAATCAATCCATATTGTTAATATTCCCAGAAGCTGACATCTAATTTTTAAATATGTTTATTGTTTAATTATACTGTTTTTTCCTTAATTATCTCAAACAAGTATTTCTTTATATACTACCTCAAACCTCAATTCTGATATATTTCAGGGAATCCCCCATAATGTACAAATGTATTTCGTATCCTTTCACCAGAAGTATCTTTCTTCTGGATGCCTTACAGTATATTTTTGTTGTTTGTTTGCTCTTTGCAAAGTTGTTAGAGGTTTAGATTGTTTATCCTTTATAATTACAAGCTTAAGATTTAACAGGGATTTAACAACTGAAGCTTATGGAAAGTTGTTGCCTGTTTACTTATTTCTGTAGGTTCAGTACCAGTGGTCGGGTTATGGGTCTATGAGTGTTATTGGGGGAGGGGGGAGGGAAACTAGACATGCAAGGGCAAACTAAAAACAGGATATTTCTGTTATACATATGTCAGATTTTGTCTGATACCATATCTGAGCATATGAACGTTCAGTGAATAATAGCTACAGCTTCATGTCTGTCTTCCATATGTCACACAAGTACCTCTGTACCAACTCTATTTTGGTATCCTACATGCAAGTTCCAGGAAAACAGAATTTGTACCTTGACACAGTGACAGAGGACTGGGTCAAAGATATATATGAAATACAGAAATTAATGTCATTATTTGCAAATTTTATGTTTCTATATGCCAACAGCCTTAGAATAAAAACTATTACCTAGTTTTCTCGATAAATGGTCAATATAACAAATAAATTTCTATACATAAGAAACAAATAATTTATAAAAACACAATGAGGGGTGCCTGCGTATAGTTGGTTAAAGCATACAACTCATGATATCAGCTCAGGTCATGACCTTATGGTTTGTAGGATCAAGCCCCACATTGGGCTCTGCATTGGCAGCAAGGAGCTGCTCAGGATTCTCTCCCTCTCCCTCTGCTGTTTCCCTACTTGTTCTGGCTGTCAAAATAAATAAACATTTAAAAACTAAAAAACTAATTAGAAGTTTTATTTAGTATACCATTTACAATAATATCAAGGAATATTAAATACCTAAAAATAAATCTAATAAAATATGCATATAATCTCTACCTTGAATATTATGCGTTGCTGAGAAAAATTTAATGATACCTAAATAAATGAAAAAATGTACCATACTTTTGTATTGGAGGAGTAAATATTATTAAGATTTCAATTTGTCCCATATTGATTTATAAATCTAATTCAATAAGAATTTTAATGTAAATTGGCAAGCTAATTAAAAGTTCACATGCAACTCTAACTTCTGTGGAATTCTCAAAGTTGAACAGAGTTAGAAGACCTATACTACTCGATATGAAACTTATTATAAAGTTTTGTATTTATAATATTCAGAATTTTAAAAAATTTTTGTAATGTTTTATTTATTTCTGAGAGAGAGAGACAGCATGAGCAGGGGAGGGTCAGAGAGAGAGGGAGGCACGGAATCAGAAACGGGCTCCAGGCTCTGAGCTAGCTGTCAGCACAGAGCTTGATGCAGGGCTCGAACCCACAAACTGTGAGATCATGACCTGAGCCGAAGTCAGACACTTAACCAACTGAGCCACTCAGGCACCCCTATGATATTCAGAATTTTGTTTTACTAGTACAAGAATTGTCTAATAGAATTGAATGTAGTGTTCAGAAACACTCATATATATAAAGAGAGAATCACCTAATTTGTAACAAAGGCACATCATTAATTTAGTCAGGGAAGGATTTATTTTCAACAAATGATGCTAAATCAATTAGATACTTATCTAACTGGGTAATTGGAAGTAGATTATAGAACTACATATGAAAGGAAAAACAGCAAAACTTCTGGAATGAAGCATAGGAGAATTTCTTAATCAGCTTGAGGTAGGCAAAGAATTCTTAAATGGAATACAGAATATGCTAATCAGTAATAGAAAGATTAACAAATGGACTTCATTATATTAAGAACTTCTGATCATCAAAAAACATTATAAGAGGGAAAGGCAGATCACAAATTAAGAGAAGTCATTTAGAATTCATGCATCTGACAAAGGACTTAAATCCAGAACAATAAAGAGTTTCTAGCTTCTTAAACCAAACTAATTACTGTTAAAGGAAAATACTGACAAATTTAACTTCATCAATACCAAAAATTCCTTTCAAAGAAACAATAAATTTAATAGACAAGCCACATATTATGAAAAAATAATCACAAATATATATCTGATTTGTGTCTAGTATATATTAACAATTCCTACAAACAATAAAGACAGCTAACAATTTAAAGATGGGGACAGAGTTCAACAGATACTTCACATAATAAAAATGGCTATTAAGTACATGAAAAAGTGCTCAAATTATTAGTGATAAGAAAACTGCAAATTAAAACCACATAATATGCCCCTATAAGACATTCTAACAAAGTATAAGAGCAGATTACTGGTTAATTAAAAACTTTTTTTTAGAAGAATTAACTCTCTCTTTCAAAAATTAGAAGTGAAGGATATACTTTCTTCATATGTTCTATGAGGCTAGTCTCATAAAAAACAAAAGATATCATAAGAAAACTACCAACCAGTATCTTTTTTGAACAAAAATGCAATAATCCTGGAAAATATGCTAACAAACAATCTGGTAGCCCACTTAAAGGATTTATGACCAAGTGGGATTTATTCCAGGAATCCAAGAGTAGTGGAACATACAGAAATCAATATAACATGCCCCATTAATTTAAAAAAAAGGCAAAAACAAAAAACAAAAATATGATCATTTCATTTGACAGAAAAAACATTTCACAAAATCCAACACCATTTCATAATGCTAACATTCAACAAACTAGGAATTAAAGGAATTAAAGGAACTTACTCAACAAGATAAAGTTTATTTATAAACAACTAACATCTTACATAATTATTAAAGGTGAAATACTGAAAGTTTTTCCTTACAATCAGGAAAAAGACAACTATTTCACTTTGACACTTCTATTCAACACTATTAGTAATTATAGCCTAATCATTTAGGCATGAAAAATAAATAAAAGCCATCTAAACTGGAATCAAAGAAGTAAAACTACCTTTATTCTTAGATGACAGTATCTTATATATGTAAAATCTTAAAGAATCCATAATGAAACTATTAGAGGAATAAACAAATTGGAGAAAAGTTGCAAGATAAAACATCAATTCATAAATGCTATTTGGATATCTATATACTATTGCTAAGCAATCCAATAAAGAAGATTTAGAAAACAATTCCATTTATAATAGCATCAAAAAGAATAAAATACTTAGGAATAGTTTTAACAAAGGAAGTATAAAACTTGTACACCACAACCCACAAAACATTGATGAAATAAATTTTAAAATACGTAAATAAATGGAAAGACATCTCATGTACAGAGACTGGAAAGCTTAATTTTGTTAAAATGGAAGTACTCTCCAAACAAAGCTTCACAGAATCAATCATATCTCTATCAAAGTCCAATGACCATTGCGCAGAAATGAAAATCTGACCCTAAAATTAATATGGAAAATTCAAGACTCTCTAAATGGCCAAAACACTACAAAAAAAGGAAAACGACATTAAAGGACTCACATTCTGGCTTACAAAACTAACTACAAAGCTACAGTAATCAAAATAGTGTGGCACTGGCATCAGGATAAGCAAACAAACCAATGAAATAGACTTGAGAGTACAGAAATTAAGCAAGCATCTATGACCAATTTACTTCTTCAAATGTTTGTTTAGATTCTAATTAACATAGAGTACAATATTTTTTTTTCAGGAGTAGAGTTTAGGGATTCATCACTTACATAGAACACCCAGTGCTCAACATAACTGCCCTCCTTAATCCCCATCACCCATTTAGCCCATCTCCCACCCACTTCCTCCATCATCCTCAGTTTGTTCTCTATTGTAAAGAGTTTCGTATGGCTTGTTTTCCTCTCTCTTTCTCCCCTCATGCCATATGTTCATCTGTTTTGTTTCTTAATTTCCATAGATGAGTGAAACCATATGGTATTAGTCTTTCTCTGACTTATTTTACTTAGCATAATACTCTCTAGCTCCACCCATGTCACAGTAAATATGAAGCCAACTGATTTTTGACAAGAGTGCCAAGACCATGTATTGGAGAAAAGAGCAGTGTTTTCAATAAATGATATTGAGACAATGGTATAGCAATGTACAAAAGACTGGATTTGTACCCTATCTTACAGTATATTTAAAAATTAACTCAAAATGGATCAAAGGTCTAAAGTTAAGAGCTAAAAATATTATAATAAAACAGGTAAACCATGACCTTGGGTTTGACAATGATTTCTTAGATATGACCTAAAGAGTATGAGCAACAGAAGAAAATAGACAAATGAAACTTTATCAAAATGTAAAGCTTTCATGCAAAGGACACTATCAAGAGAGCTAACGATCACCCACAAATTCATAGAAAATATTTGTAAATTACATCTGATCAGGGTATTTAGTATCCAAAATATACACAATTACAACTCACCAAAAAGATAAACAACCTTATTAAAATATAGGAAAGAGAATTCAATGAACTTCTTTTCCAAAGAAGTTATAAAAATTGCCAAAAATTGAGCATGTGAAAAATGTTCAATATCATTAGTCATTTGGGAAATGAAAATACAAACCACAGTGACATACCACTTCACACCCACTAGGATGGCTAAAATTAAAGAAATGAAACTAAGTGTTGGTAAGGATATAGAAAATTTTTAACCTTCATACACTGCTGGTGGGAATGTCAAATGGTGCAACTGCTATGGAAAACAGTTTGGCAGTTTCTAAATAAATAAAACAGACTTATCATTGATGCAGCAATTCCACTCCTAGATATATACTCAAAATAGTTGAACAGAGGCATTCAGACAAAAGGCAGTACACAAATATTCACAACGGTACCATTCCTAATAGCCAAAATGTGGATACAACCCAAGTATCTATCAACTGATGGTGCATGAACAACATATGATACATGCAAACAATGGAATACCATTGACAAGTGCTTAAGTACTGTATCCATGCTACAACATGGATAAACCTTAAAAACATTATGCAAAGTGAAAGAAGCCCGGCACAAAGGCCGTATATTATATGAATCCATTTATATGAAATAAGCAGAAAAGTCAAATCCACAGAGACACAAGGCACAATCATTAGTTGTTACCAGGGGCTGAGGAGACAGATGAACAGAGTTTCTGCTTAAAGTATAATGTTTCTTTTTGGTGTGATGAAATTATTCTGAAACTAGATAGTGGGATAATTGAACAGTATAGTGAAGGCACTAAATGGCACTAAACTGTACACTTGAAAATGATTACAATGGTGAATTTTACGTTATATTTTATATATATCTTACCACAATAAAAAATCAAGAAGAAATAAAAGATGATCTCATGTGCCCAGAAGAGAGTGAGACAAGAGAATGACATTACATGTTTTAAGTGTTAAAAAATATCACTCTTGATGGCCCTGTGTAGTATGGTTAAGAGAAATCAAGGGAATAGTTTTAAGACCCATAGAATATATATTCCAACTGGATGTTGATACGGTGCTCAAGATTTTCTTTAAGGGAGCTGCATGCAGTTTCACATCTATGTAAGAAATTTACTGAAACATTTTTATACTGAACCTAATGACTCTTATCCCCTAGTTAAAATATGAGTCATTTTCAGGATATCATAGTACAAATGACTCTAGTCGATAAAATAGCAATGTATTCCCTCCGTCTTCACAATATGAGACAAATTAAGCCTCAGGAAGAACTACAAGTTCTTCTTCTTCTTCTTCTATGGTATAACCCTGTTCCTTTATCCTCCTCTTATAATTACTTAATCACCTTGAGTATCTTAAACTTTTCTTTTTTTTTTTTTAATGTTTTATTTATTTCTAGGAGAGAGAGAGAAAGAGACAGTGTGAGCAGGGGAGGGTCAGAGAGAGAGGAAGTCACAGACTAAAACAGGCTCCAGGCTCTGAGCTGGCAGTCAGCACACAGCCCGACGCAGGGCTCCAACCCACGAACCGCTAGATCATGACCTAAGCGAAAGTCGGACGCTTAACTGACTAAGCCACCCAGGCGCCCCAAGTACCTTAAACTTTCTATGCACTTTCAAAATTGCAGCATCTGTCACACGTGCAAGCTCTGACTACAGCCGACTCTACTACCCAAGTGTCAAAATTTAGACCATTCACTTCTGGCCTATTGAAAAGCTATTGTGGATGCCTGGATGGCTCAGCCAATTAAACCTCTGACTCATGCTCTCAGCTCAGGTCTTGATCTCTGGGTCATGAGTTCAAGCCCTGCGCTGGGCTCTACACTGGGTATGAAGCCTACTTAAAAGTTATTTTTAACTTAAACAATTACAAACTGTTTGGCTTTACATGTTCCAGCCTTACAGGACTATAGAGATGGGGTATTTTGCATTTACTGAGATTCAGGAAAAGATGGAGCAACCAACACACATGCCAATTTCCCTTTTCATTTTTAATACATGCCAATACTGTGCTTTTCTATCATTTTTCAAAATGCCTATTAATGCTTGTACTGAAGAGATTTCATTGCTCTCAGAACACTGAAGGAGTTCACTTCTTTTGTTTTCATTTCACTGGAATGGGGGAAGTTTTCTGATTAAAAATAATTATGAAAGCATTTTCTACTGTAAGATCTTGCATGTTCTTTAAAGAGCCCTTTTTTTTGTACATCAGAAAACCTGTTGTTAAAAACATTAATAAGTGGAGCCTGAGTGGCTTAGTCGGTTAAACATCACCTCTTGATTTGGGTTCAGGTCATGGTCTCACAGTTTCGTGGATTCAAGCCCTGTATTGGGCTCTATGCTGACAGTGTGGAGCCTGTTTGGGATTCTTCCTCTCTCTCTGCCCCACCCCACCCATGCTTTCCCAGTGTCTCAAAAATAAACAAACTTAAAAAAATAATAAGACCTTATTTCATTTCTTTAGTGAACATTTCACATAAATACCTTTCCTTTATGTTTCAGAGTTTGAGTGGTATAAATACAGAGAACAAACTGGTGGTTTGCAAGAGGGTAAAGGCATGGAGAGATAGGCAGAATAGGTGAAGGGGATTAAGAGTCACAAACTTTGGTTATAAAGTAAATACATCACAGGGATGAAAAGTACAGCAAAGAGGATATAATCAGTAATATTGTAATAACATTGTATGGGGGCAGATGGTAACTATACTTACTGTGGTGCACACTGTGTCATGTGCAGAACTGTCCAATCACTATATTGTACACTTGAAACTAATATAACATTGTCAACTATGCTCCAATAATAATTTTTAACCATTTCTATATTTCCAAAAATTCTTTCAAATGCATAATGTTTGACTTCCCATTTAGGGCAATGCATGCTAAGAAAATAATTTGGCAAATGTGTGAGGATGAATGTGTAAGGACTTTCAGTACATTCTTTTTAATAGTGAATAATGGAAGATACTACGAAAGTCTATCAAAAGAGAATTTGGCTAAATAGTCTCTGGTACATTTACTCACTTGATAAACTAGAAATAGCATAAATAAGATTCTATTTTACATTTTTGTCCTTTGTTGCACAAGTAAGTAGCAGCCCTAGACCAGAAAAACAGGCAATCTGACTCTAGAGACAATTCTTTCGGTCACTATGCTACTGATGTCTTTCAGAATATGTTCTTAATAAACTATTTAAATATAGCAATTATTCGGAATACAAATTGGGAAAATGAAATATATGGCTATACCTTAATATATTTCTAGTCATTACATCTGAAAGCAAGTATTTGTAACAATCCTCATTTATTATATTTTCCTTCCATTTTTCTAATTTTCTATAATACTTGTATTTAATTAGAATATATAAGGTTAATGGATAATTAATATTCTTTTTATTTTTTATGTAAACTCTATGCGCCATGTGGAGCTTGAACTCAGAACTCCAAGATCATGAGTTGCATGCTCTACTGATGAGCCAGGCAGGCACCCCAGGATATTCTTAATAATTAGTGTTATATGCTTTCTTAATACATGGCAGTTTAAGGGAAAATGAAGAAATATGCATATACCTGTGTAAATGTATTGAATGGTTATTAACTAAAATGTTAGCAGTGCTTATATGCAAATGATAGATTACAGGAAAAGTTTTCCTAAATTCCTTTCTGTCTTTATACGTATGGTTTATCTTTTCTTAGTCACAATATGTTACACAGTGATAAAGGTGTGATAAAAGTTTAAAATAAAAAATGTGGTACAATTTGCTTTGCTTGCATTGAATACTCTGTTTATAGGCAGTGACAGCAGAACAGAAACATAACCAAGCCTTTCTATCCCTACAGCAATGTAAACTATTTAAGTAGTACACAGATAATTTAAGGATGATACAGTCAGTGTTCCCGGGGTAAGCAATTTTCATTCCATTACCACAGCTGCAAAAGGACAACTCTGAACCACCTGCAGAAATTTCTTTCAAATATGTCCTAGAAGAATCTCAGCTTGCAGCCTAGTAGCCTTCTCTTAAGACACAAATCAGCCTCAGCTACTGCTTTCACTAAGTCAAAGAGTCTAGATGTGTGTTTTCATGGAGCAAAGAGAAATAGCTGCCTACTGAACATGAAAATCTTAAGAATTCATATTCCAGACAATCTATACAGCACATAAATGTATCAAATTAACCTACTGTATACCTTGAATTTGCACAGTGTTATATGTCCAATATATTTTTAATGAAGAGAAATGTGTATTAATCAAATAAAACAATTCATATTCCAGAGAAAATACAGTTTTATACTTAGGTTAAGTTAAACTTAAGATGTGCCTTTGTCAGTGATCTCAACACAAGACCCTTCGACATAAAGTTTATAAATGCAAATGGATGGTCTATCTATTACTGTTTCAATTCCAAATCAAATTTAATCTCTTCTGTTTATATTTTATTGGGAAAGATCACAGAGTTGGAGAACCACAATAATATGAAATGAAAACCTTAGATTAGCTAATTAAATATTTTTTAAAATCTTGTTATAATTGGTCTATTCCATGTTCACTTTGTCACTGCCAACGGTAGAGAAATATATTAATTAATAATACATTTTGAGTTATTACTCTGAGGACCAGAATCAATGACTGAGGTCTGTTACTACAGAAAGTCAAAAATGTCATTGAGAGTGATTCTGATTTCACAATATTCTTGATCATCATAATGTTTATTAAAAGATCCATTAAAAGTCCATCATGCTAATTTAACTAGGAAAATCTGATAGATTGCCATTGGATAGCTTCTACTAAATTCATGTAGGGGAATTATAACCAAAGCCTTGTCATTAAGAAATAAGTAAAAACTGTAATGATGTATTAATTACTAGCAGAAATCAATTATTTCATTAATGAGCCAAATTAAACCTTTAAGACAAAATTTAATAAAACTTTTTGATTCTCATTTTTAAAAATAACTCACTGATATTTTGCTTTTAGGATTAATGTGTCTCAGTCATTGTAGTTTAGAGTTGTGGACACTAACTTGGAGTGCCATAGAGGTAAACCATTCCTGTTTCCTGCCTTCTGGAAGTGCTCACAGATATCACACCTCCTTATTTCTCTTGGGTGGCAGCCTCTTTTGTAAGGGCGGTTGACCCAGTGCAAATGTGCCTAGATGGTAAATCAGTCTATTTCTGTGGATCCAGTAGGAAAAGCAATTTTGATTCTTCCATTATGTCCTTCCTCTTAACCTTTATCAGCAGTAAAGGACATATATTGATTCTCCATCTGCTGGCCTTTTATCTTGCCTCTCATTTTGTACAAGATCCAAGCAAAAAATAAGGACACTCTTTATTTGACATACTCAAGGAACCTAGCCTAGAGGAATTTGTACACTAGGTATACTAAGTTGGCCACTCTGTCTTTGTCTTTCCTATGGATAATCTTTCATATTTAGATAAAAGGTAGTTAGTAAACAAGAAGCTCATTTTTTAAATGAATATATGATTCAATAAATCTATAGCATAAAAGTCTCAAAAGTATGTTACTTTCTATCCTTAATTTATAAGTATTAAGTGCCTGGCATTTTGTAAAATGCTGGCACAAAAACAAGTGAGACTCAGGTCATGTCAGTAGGGTGGCAGAAAAGGGAGCTCTGGACTTTTCTTTCTCCAATGGACACATTGATTCAACAGCAATACAAAAATCAATTTTTTTGTGAGAAAGATAGAAATTAGTTGAAATGAGAGGCTCTTGCAGCCTGAGCAAGTATGAAACCAGCCACAAGTTCCCATCTCTGACACATTGCCATATAGTTAGGAGGAAACCTCCAGATCCCTGGAGGATCAGAGCTTATCCCTGAAGAGAGAGAGACTTAAACCACACAAACAACATTCCAACTTTTCTGGGTTCTGCCCAAGGGATGGCTTCTATTGTACCTGTCTCAGAGTGTTAACAAACTCAACTGTTAGAACCCTGAAACTACAAGGAACAAAAATGGCAATTTGATCTGTACACATCTACCCACAACAGCTCCTTCTCAAGTTCAACACAAAACTGGGGAGGATGAGGTTTGAACTATGCATCCAAAGCCCCAAAATGTTGGGGTGTCATGAATTAGTTTTAATTAGTCTTGAAGTACTGACAGGACCTGGCATGCACTAGACCTTTGTGGATACAGAGAACAAAGGTGGTGATTTGAACTAGTGTGGGGGTACTTACCACATCTCCTTCTGGTTCAACAAAGAATAAGGAGGTGGAAACCAAAGCAAAAAGAGAAGTAAAATTAGCCCCTAGGTTTTACCTGGGGAGGGAAAACGTTCGATCACAAATTCAACATACCAACCTCTCTGGGTGCTACCTAGGGATTAACTTTTGTCTTGCCTGGATCAGAGCACTAATGGGACTCAGCATATGCTAGACTTCTGGGATCATCAGAGGACAAGGCAATCAATTAAACTAGTGTATGGCATTTATTACAGCTCCTCCTCCAGCTCAACATGGAACAAGCAGGTAAAAGCAACAACAAACAAACAAACCAATTCCCAACTTTTCTTTCGGTAGGGACAGAATTGGACTGCATATCAAAAGTTTCAGTGTTTCCAGAAGTTGCCCAAGGGATTGGCTTCTCTGTTACATAAATCAGATCACTGACAGGACATGGAATTTTCTAGATTTCAGGAGCACTAAGGATAAAGAAAGTTATTTGCACTGTGATACAAATATTCACCACATCCCTGTACCCTTCCCCCGACACACAGACACACACACACACACACACACACACACACACACACACACGTACAACACAGAGTGAGCAGGTGAAAAAGTCCAGTTACCAGCTTGTCTCTGAGGAGAGAAAGAGTTTGACGGTGCATGTGATGTTCTGATTTCTCCAGTTACTACCCTCAAGGATTAGTTTCTGTTTCTCCTAAGAGCTAAGAACAAAAATGGTGGTTTGGACTAACACAAATATTTGAGAGGCCTACAAAAGCTTTAGCTGGCTTGATTGATAAACATCCTCTCTTGTATGAGATCAATCCATAAAGGCTGAGAGAGACAGCATTTCTGCCTAATATATAGACACTAAGTCAAAAAAATGAAAAAAATATATAGAAACATGATCCAAAAAAGGGCACGAGATAAAACTCCAGAAAATAACCCTAATGAAATGGAGATATATGAATTACTGAAAGAAGATTAAAATTAACTATTATCAAAATGCTCATTAGGCATGAAAATAAGAATTTCAACAAAGAGAAAAATGTTTAAAAAGAACCAACTATTAATTTTTGAGTTAAAGAATATACCTGAATTGAAAAATTTAATAGAAGAATTCAATGTCAGACTAGACCGAGCAGAAGAAAGAATTAGCAAACTGGAAGATATCTGAAATTATTCAGAAGAGCAAAAAGGAAAAAAAAAAGTGAGGAAATTCAAGTATTTATGGGATGTCAATAAGAAGACCAATATATGCATTGTGTGAATCACAGAAGAGATAAACAACCAAAAGTGTATTCCAAGAAATAATGACTGAAAACTTTCCAAATGTGAAAAAGAAACTGGACAACTAGACCCAGCAAACACAAAGGATCTCAGATAAGTTGAATCTAGAGAAATCTATATGGAAACAAATTATACTCAACTTAAAAAAAAATGAGAGAATTTGAAAGCAACAAGGGAAACAAGACTTGTTATAAACAAGGGAATCCCCATAAGACTGCCCACAGATTTTAAAATAGAAATATTTTAGGCCTAAAGGGAGTGGAATGATTTACTCAAAGTGCTGAAGAAAAAAGATGCCAACCAAAAAACCTATACAGGCAAATTGGTCCATTAAAAATGAAGGAGAAATAAAGACTTTTTCAGATAAACAAAAGCTGAGGGAGTTAGTCTCTACTTGATCTGTCTTACAAGAGTTGCTGTAGAGAGTTCAAGTTGAAACAAAGAAGCTAAACAGTGACATGAATGCTAGCTATTAAATTCATACTATATTACTATAATGGAAGTAGGTCAATCACTTAATTCTAATATAAAAATTAATAGACAAAGTATTAAAATAATGATATCTAAAATATGTTAGTGGATTCAAACTAAAAAATGTAAATTGTAACACCAATAACAGAGTATATGTGGGGAGAAATAAAGGTGTAGGATTTTTCTATGAGAGTTCAGTTATTCTCAGCTTACACTAGACTGTTAAATGTTATGCGAGTTCCATAGTTAAATATCTGTAGAAGTTACAGAAGAGAAAGGAGAAAAGAATCAAAGCATATCATTATAAAAACAAACCAACAAACAAAAAACAATGAAATACAAAGGAAGACAGCAAGAGAGTGACAAATGAACTACAAGACAAATAGAACTAACAAAACTGTGATTTTAAGTCAATATACTTTCCTATCAATAATTACTCTGAATGTAAGTGGATTAAACTGTCCAATCAAAGGACACAGAGTGGCTGAATGGATTAAAATATCCAATTATGTGCTGGCTACAAGAGTCTCATTTAGGTTTATGGACACATATAAGCTGAAAATAAAAGGATGGAAAAAAACTTTTTATGAATATAAAAGCAAGCAGAGGTAGCTATCCTTGTAGCACACAAAATAGACTTTAAGTAAAAATTTTTCATTAAGAGGTGTGCCTGGATGGCTCAGTAAGTTCAGTGTCTGACTTCAGCTCAGGCCATGATCTCATGGATCATAACATAAGTTTGAACTCCACATTGGGCTCTGTGCTCACAGCTCAGAGCCTGGAGCCTGCTTCATATTCTGTGTTCTCCTCCTCGACTCATGCTCCATCTCTCTCTCTCTCCAAAATAAATAAACATTAAAATTTTTTTTTAATTGTCATAAGAGACAAAGAAGTATATTAAATAATGTTGAGTCAATTCAACAGGAAGATATTATAAGTATGTGTGCACCCACTATCAGAACATCTAATATGTAAAGAAACATATAGACTGAAAACATATTGACTGAATCAAAGGGAGAAATAGATAGCAACAGAGTTATAGAAGGAGAAAGCAATCCCACAGTTTCAGTAATGGATCGAAGAACCTGTTAAAACATGAATAGAAAAATAGCATATTTGAACAGTGGGGACCAAATTGCTTAACAGACATACAGAACAAATAACAGAAAAATAATCTCAAGCACACATGGAATATTCTCCAGGATAGAGTGCATGTCTGTCAAAAAACAAGTCTTATCAATTTTTCAAAAAATTAAGTCATACCAGGTACCTTTTCCAAACTAGAAGGAATGGAATGAAACTAGAAATCAAAAGCAGAAGGAAAAATGGAAAATTGAAAAATGTGAAAATGAAACATTTTGAACCAATGGGTCAAAGGGAAAAAAACCATAGATAAATTAGAAATTATCTTGATAAAATGGAAATTAAAATCTAGCATGCCAAAACAATGAGACACAGCAAAAGTAGTACTAAGAGTAAAGTTTTTAGTGATAAATGTTAAGAAAAGAAGGGAAAAAAATGAAACAATAACAAAGATCTTCAATAAACAACCTAAATTTATACCTTAGATAATCAGGAGAAAAAAAAAGACCCAACTAAGGCCAAAATTAGCAGAACCAAGGAATTAATAAAGATTAGAGTACAAATAAACAAAATAGAGAAAAACAAATTAGAAAAAAACAGAAGATTTGAGTTTTTGAAAAGATAAAATTAACAAACTTCAATTAGATTACCTAAGGAAAAAAAGGACTCAAAATAAAAACTATAATTGAAAGAGGAGATATTACAACTGATGTCACAGAAATAAAAAGGATAAGAGACTACTATAAATAATTATACAACAGCAAACTGGATAAATTGGAAGAAATGGATAAATACCTAGAAAAATACAACTTACCAAGACTTGATAATGAAGAAATAGAAGCAGATCTATAAATAATAAAGAGACTAAATCAGTTATCAGAAATTTCCCAAGAAGAAAAGCCCAGTATCAGATGACTTCCATTTAAAGAAGAATTAATGCTAATCTTTCCCAAATGCTTCCAAAAAAATTGAAAAGTAGTGAACGCTTCCAAACTCTTATTGTGAGGTCAGCATTATTTTGCTATCAAAGCCAGATAAAGACACCACAAGAAATGAAAGCTATAAGCCAGTATCTCTGATAAATATTGAGGCAAAAATCTTTAATAAAATTGTAGCAAACCCAATTCAACAGCACATTAAAAGTTTCATTAAAACACCATGACCAGGTGGGATTTATCCCTGGGATGCAAGAATAGTTCAACATAGAAGTATCAATTTTAATGGAAGAAACAATGTCACAGGATATTTTCCACAGATGCAACTTTAAAATGAATTCTAAAATTCAACACTCTTTCATCATGAACGCTCTTGACAGACTAGGAACAGAAGGAAGTTGATATAATAAAGCCCAGATGTGAAAAGGCAATAGTCAATGTCTTACTCAATGGTGAAAAACTTAATTTTTTTCCCTATAAGATCAGGCACAACATAAGGGGGCCCAGGCCAGCTACTTCTATTCAACATAGTAGTAGAAGTTCTATCCAGAGCAGTTAGGTAAAAGGAAAAATAAGAGGCATCCAGAACAGAAAGAACTAAGTAAAACTGCCCCTGTTTGCAAATGACATAATCTTATACATAGAAAACCCTTAAGAGATTTAAAAAAAAAAACTGTTAAAACTAATAAATACGTCCAGTAGAGTTTCAGGATACAAAATCTACACACAAAATCAGTGGGGTTTCCAGGCACTAACAACAATTTAAACAAGAAATGAGAAAAACACTAACATTTACAATAGCATCAAAAATGTTTTTAAAAACATACTTAGAAATAGACTAAGGAGGTGAAAGACTTGTACACTGACGACTACAAAACATTGATGAAAAAATTAAAAAAATATAAGCAAATAGAAAGACACTCATGAATTGGAAGACTTATTTCTGTTAAAATGTCCATACTAATTAAAGTGACCTATAGATTTAATGTAATGACTATCAAAACTCCAAAGAGATTCTTTTTGTAGAAATAGAAAAGCAACTCTTAAATTCATGTGAAACCACAAAGGAATCCAAGGGTCCAAAACAAACTTGAGAAAAAAGAACAAAGTGAAGGCATCTCACTTAACTGATTTTAAATGATATCAGTGAGCTACAGTAGTTAAAGACTATGGTACTGATGAAAGAACAGATATATAGACCCATGGAACAGAATAGAGATCATGGAAATAAAACCACACATATATGGCTACTGATCTTCAAACAAGGGTGACAAAAATACAAAAGAAAGAAAAGATGGTCTCTTCAATAAATGGTGCTGGGAAAACTGGACAGCCACATGCACAAGACTAAAACTGGACCCGTATCTTATACCACACACAAAATCAACTCAAAATTAATTAAAGACTTTAATGTCAGAACTGAAACTGTAGAACTCTTAGAAGAATCAAAGAAAAAAAAATATTGATCTTGGCAATAATTTGTTTGATAGGACACCAAAAGTATAAGCAATAAATACAAAAATAAATGAGGCTGAATCAAACTAGAAGCAGTCTGCAAAGCAGAAAGAAATCAACTAAACCAAAAGGCAATCTATGGAATGGGACAAGTATTTTCAAATCAGGTATCCAGTGAGGGATTTATAAAACATGTAATGAATTTCTACAAATCAAGCGAAACACCCCCTCCATAATTGAATGAATAATTTAAAAAGACTAAGGACTTGGTTAGACATTTCTCCAAAGAAGATATACAAACAACTAACATATATATGAAAAGATGCTCAACCTCGCTATCTAGGCCTGCAAATCAAAATCACAATGAAGTCTTACATCACACCCATTAGGATGCCTATTATCAAAGAGAGAGACAGAAACCAAAAAGCATTGGTGAGGATTTAAAGAAATTGGAGCCCTTCTACACTGTTGAGAATTCAAAATGCTATAGCTTCTATGGAAAACAGAATGAAAATTCCTTAAAAAGTTAAAAACAGAACCATCATATGAAAACATGTTGATTCATAGGCAAAGACAGGCTGTCTTCAGCCTTGAAATTTCAAAGGAGACCCGGGCACTCCTGGTCTGCTTTGCTGTTTCTCAACCAGCCATTTAGGAATGAGGCTGCAAACATTCCTCACTTAAATCTTAGTCACTCAGGCTTCGTGAATTCCCACAATCAGCTTTCTAGTTCCTGGTGCTAGTCCTTGGAAAGACCTGGTTGAACTTTTAGGTCTTGAGTTCTCTAAGATACTTAAGTATTCTTGACATATTTTCTTCATAATTGCAACATGGTTGTAGTGTGATTGTGTCATTTTCAGTCAAAAGAATCCTGACTTTGGGTCTTCTGCCTCTTCTCCAAATCTTCCTTTACTTCTTCTCTCTGCCCTTTCTGACATCATTTTTTAAAATTATTTGAGGTCTGACATAAACTTCTCTACTGACATTTATGTTCTCTTCCTTTCCTTCTTGCTTCTTAATTTCTATTGACAATTTAGGTCTCTCTATTTCTCTCTCTGCCTTCTCCTGTCATGGTACTTCTGACCCTTATTTGCCTGTTGTTAACATAATTCTCCTTTGTAGTTTCTGGGTCCTCATTTCATTTCTCATTTCATTGCTTTTCTTCTTTCTTAATCACTTTTTCCTATTCTTGAATAGAATTTGAGGCTTAGACATGAATATAAATCTTTGTTTAGTTTTTGTAAGCTCTGCAACTTCCCATCTATGTATCTACAGTGTCATATTACAAAAAGAAAACTAAAGGAAAAATGCTATTTCTAAATATATAAGCATACAAAAGGATATATAAATATTGTATAATTTTTCCTCAAGACTTTACCAAAATCCATTTCATTTTTTCTTTTAGTCAAAGAAATTAAACAACTCTCGAATGCTTTGAGATCAATGTGTCATGTCTTTCCTATAGCATACAGACCAAAATGATCAGTTTTCACTATGTGAGAATCTGATAAGTAAGGTTTAATCCTGGCCTCAATTAAAACCACCACTACCTAATTGTCATTCAGTGTTCCCCTTGCAGAAGCTGAAATATGCATATGAGAAAAATTTCCATGAAGGTAATTTATAGTCATTTCTGGGTTAAAGAACAAGATATATTTCACTTTATGGTAATGTTTTTCCTGACATTTGTCCTATTGCATTATGATCAAAGGGCTATGGTGCTGAATGTAGGAACTTCTCTAGGAAGGCTGACTGTAAGTGATTATGTAAACTTCTAAGCAAAGGCAATTTCCATTATGCACCCCGACAGAAACCCTCTGCAGGTTACATGTTGCTGAATATAACAAGTTTCTGCCTACTGACATTCCACAGGAGATTTTGGGTTGGTTTGTATGTATAAAGATAATAGGTATGTTGTTGCCAATAACTTGAATCCAAAGAGATAAATCTGTTGAGATCATATTCATGGATATTGGTCACATTTTCTTTTATAAACAGATGAGAATTTTGCTGGTGAATAGGAAATCCAGTTTTCAGATCTATGAACTCTAACATACAAGATAAGGAAATTGGCCTGAATACTCATGGTACTTTCTGAGCTGTATTTTCAACCTTTCATATGTCAACCAGTGAATTGAGTTTGTTCCCATTACTATTGTTAATAAGGTATAATGTTATTGATTTTTATGCTAAATGCTGTTGGGGAGTAACTTTCATATATGATAAGAAATTATATTTATTTCTTGCATTTATTGATTTGCATCTACATATAGAAATACAAATATTCAAAAAATTTGCAGTAAGTTTTATGCACTAAAATTTTTATGACTTAATTATTTTCTCCAAGTGTTTGTTCAAATATCTTTTCCTCAGTGAGGCTTGCCAAGTTCAGCTTTTCCAAAAGAGAGCCTACCCATCACCATTTATACCCATATCTTACCTTAATGTTCTTTATAGCACATGCCATTCCATTATATATATATATATATATATATATATATATATATATATATATACATATACATATATAGGAGTTATCTGTCTGCTAGAACATTAGCTCCACAAAGGTAGGGCTTTTGCCTCTTTTTGTTCTCTACTGTCATTTCAAGCCAGGAAAGATTCTGACTTGGTGAATGAATGAATCATAGCATTAGCTATCGTGATTTAAAAAAAAAGAAAAAGAGAGATAAAAGGAAACTCAATGATTCACAATGGCGAGACTTATAATAATAACTTGATATAAATGTTCAACTTAAACCTTCAACACCTAGCATATTTTTTATAACAAAACACTTTTGTTGTGGAGAGATTTTTTAAAAAATTATAGCATTATGTGAATAAAGCAAGACCTAGAATTGTATATGTAGCATAATTACAGTGTAAATACATATACCTATTTACAGGAAGTACTGAGGAAAAATGTTCCAAAATACTTATAGTGTGGACATTAAAGGTTTTATTTCTAAATATTTGCAATTATTATTTATCAGCTATGGTCAGATGAGGCAAAAAAGGAAGAAGAAAAAATATAGTAGTGATTGAGAAGTGAGTATTAGAGATAAATAAATTATCATGCTAAGGCACTATAAATATGAAGACGTTAACAACTAATGGTAGTACATGATGTTTTTGGACTACTGTCTGCATGTAAGTATTGTTTGAAGTTGTTTTTGCTTTCTTGGTACTGTATACTTTACACTGATGGTACATGCCAAGGTAGGGTTCCCCAAGCCCCTCCCCTTCTTCAGGGGATCTGGGATGAAAACTGTGTAGAGGTCATGAGATTCTTAGTATGTTAGGGGATGAGTTGGGGTAAAGATTACCCAGAAGTGAAGGGTCTTTCTCTTCCTCTTTCTCTTATTGGGACTGGTGGTCCAGGGGTCTATTACTCCTTAGAGGCTATGTGGACCACAAAGTCCACCACTTGGTTGCTATAGCTAAATTCATCGTCATACCAGGAAATGAGCTTGAGAAAGTGATCATTAAGAGCAATGCTAGCCCCAGAATCAAAGGTGGAAGAATGAGTGTCAGTGTTAAAGTTACAGGAGACAAACTGGTTCTCTGTGTACCCCAAGATGCCATTGAGGGGGTCCTCTGATGCCTACTTCACCACTTTCTTGATGTCATCATATTTGGCAGTTTTCTCTAGGCTGCAGGTCAGATTTACAATTGATGTGCTGGGGATGGGGACATTCAGCTCAGGAATGACCTTGCCTATGACCTTGACAGTGCCAGTAGAATCAGGGATTATGTTCTGAGCAGCCCCTTGGCCATAATGCCACAGCTTTCCAAAGGAACTGTCCAGTTCTCTGGGTGGAGTCATGAGTCCCTCCACAATGCCAAATTTGTCATTGATGACCTTTACCAGAGGGACCAAACAGCTGTGGTACAGAAGGCATTGCTGACAATCTTGAGGGAGTGGCCATACTTCTCATGATTCACTCTTATCACAAACATGGCAGCAGCAGAAGGGACAGAAAGAATGACTCTTTTGGCCCCATTCTTCGAGTGAGACCCAGCCTTTTCCATGTGGTGAAGACTACAGTGGACTCCTCAACATACTGAACACCAGCATCATGCCATTTGATGTTGGTGGGATCACACTCCTTGAAGATAGAGATAGGTTTTCCATTAATGAAAAATTTCCCATTTTCAGCCTTGATTGTGCTTTTCAATTTGCTGTGGGTGGAATCATATTGGAATATGTTGATCTGTAATTAAGGTCAATGAAGAGGTCACTGATGGTGACAATATACATTTTGCCAAAGTGAAAAGCAGTCCTGGTGACCAGGTGTCCAATCCAGTCCAATCCATTTACTCTGGCCTTCACCATCATGGCTTGGGGACATGGTTGACACTGTACCAGAAGATGCAGCTGTCTGTCAAATGGGAAGGAGCAGAGAGCCTGAAATTCTTTACACAAATAAAATTGTTTAATTCTCATAATTACTAAGTGAGGTCAGTGTTATGGTTGTTGTTATTAACATCATTGTCATCCCCACTGTAGATGTCCAGAGAGAGCATATTACTTTCCAAATCTGCCCACCTAAGAAGTGGTGAATTGAGGGTCTGTAGTCTTAACCTCTGATTAAGCATAAGAATGGTAGTAATTGCTTCTGAAATAAGAATAAAGAAGAAAATATTTCATTCACGAATTTACATCTTATTTATTTTCAAAAAAAAAAAGGCATGTAAAATGTTTTGTTTACTATTTAAAAGGACTCATTTGGGTTTAGCCAAACATGTAGAGCAATCTTGAATGCTTGGACATGAATGAGCAAATTGCTGCTAGAATGTAAATTGATAAGTTATAGGGCACCTATTGTGTTATAATTATAGTGTTTTAGTGACATGACAGGCTACTCTGGTCAGCAAATGGCCTTGATAACTCAGAATTCTGTATGTATGCAGCCCAGGGTTTGTTTTATTATTTTTTAATACATAATGTCATTAGGGCTTTGTGTCTAGATGCCATTTTGAAGTGGTCTGAAAACTTTTTTTCTATATTAGACTTCATAATGTTCTCTCTTTTCATAAGATTCAATAAAACACTTATGACTCTACCATTACGTGGTAGAAAGAACATGAGTTTTGGAATTAAACTGGTTTGAGTTTGAATCTCAAATGAACACTTCACTGTATGATAGCATTCATGAGGCAGGCACAATAGCTAGTATAGGACTTAGAATGGCAGTTCAGGTGAGAGGTTTTAATATTTCTGTAATGCCCAGAGTATATGCCATATGCAGTTCCATAGAATTAAATAACCCATGTCATTTTCAAAATTAACAATCCTGGGTATTTAGTATTTATTAATAACAAATGGATTAGTTATATAACTATAAAAGTGACTGAAGTCACAGCTGACCGTTGAAAATGCCTTTACAAAACATATACTTGATTCTGTTTTCAGTAAAAACAGTTCAGGAAATTTAATTTAGGATGCCAGGTGGCACAATAGGTTATACATTAACTTGTCCCCTCTGGAAAATTAAGTTTGAATTTGGCTCTGGTCACAAATGAAATGAGTCATTTGGTACATGCCACTAAGGATACTCACAAAGCCAAAATGACATTTCATTGAAAAATCACCTGTTAAGAAAAATGTCTGCAGTCACTGGGGAAATTTTCAAGAAAAATAAAACAAGTGCATAAGGCAAAAAGAAAGGAATCTAAGGGGCTACTGTAAATTACAGGCTTGCTGAAAATCTGGAGGAAGGAAAGTACTATAATACCTATGAGTTTTTATTCAGCCACAAATCTGAATTTTAGCCTGTATTTCCTTTTTTTTCCAGTTTCAGGATTCTAGGAGATTATTCACTTATTTCCCAAATAAAATTGGCTTTTTTCCTTGTCACGGTTTTAGCCAAATGTCAGTTTGTATCAAATTATCATGGATTACTGAGCTCACTGCAAGGAACCATCTAATTGTGATTCTAAACCATATGTTTAGCTCTTCCTGTTCCTTTCAGGTAAATAAATAATATAATTATAAGGACTATTCTTTCCTCATTTAAAGGACTAAGAAAACGTATAATTGACAGACTTCATAGATAAACTTAATTTGACACTAATGTTTACTCTTTTCATTGTTACATTCTTGTCCATGTAATAATCACATAGTAAGTATTTAGACAGATGCTGAGATTAATAATGGTAAAATTTCCAGAACAAACATAAAAACCCAGTTTTTTTTTCCACATTCACTATTGGAGAAATGTACTACATGAATATTAAATTCATCGAAGTTCCTATGTTGGGTGTTTTGTACTGGGTTCTAAATAGACACTGTCAACTTCTTGTTTTGGGGTCTTCAGACCTGAAGAGACATTGCTTTCTGAGTCACGCCACGCCCACCTATATTCCAAGAGTATTATCTAGACCATACTGTTTCATGACTGCTTCCATTCCCCTTTCTAATAGTTGATGCTTTCAAGTTCCCAGTGGTCCTGGGCATCCAAGCCGCTAGACCTCCTTGTGCCGGGGAAACCAAGGTCATCTCTAGCCTACAGTTTAATCTCAGCAGGCAAATTCCAGAGCATTCTGCTCCATCACTGGAGAAAGCTGATGATAATAATTTATACTGTGACTAGGCAGTGTTAATGACAAAAATGTATTCACTGCATCCCTCGTTTTTATCCCCAACAGTACTTGCTAGGCAAAGGTCCTTGCTTAGCAATCTTATTAGACCTTAAACAAATGGACAAAGCTCATTTAAGTAGATTAAGACAATAGGGTCATGCAACAAGATGTACCAAGAAAAAAAAAAAGCCATAGGATTTGCATATGTTAATTCATTCCTTCCTTCTTCCTAAGTGAAAATGTAGTTTTATGAAACAAATGCATTGACCTCTGGCAAGCCTTGCTTAGGAACAATGATCTTAAATGTATTAATATTCTCTATTCACATAGAAAGGAGAAGCCATTGCAATTGGAATAACTGAAAAAAAAAACCCCATAATAGCAAATCAAAATAAACATACACACATAGATATATCCAACTCTTTTATATAAAAAAAGGAAAAAAGATCTTTATAAGCATAGCTTCTGTCTTTATCTGGCTTAAATGAAAATTATGTTTTTTGTATTCTATTAGTCTTATCATCTTAGAAACTCTAAAAACTAAAAATGATTGTTGGTGTGGTAACTTCTAGACCTAATTTCTCTAGGAAAGGCTCAATAGATACAAATAATATAAAACTTTCTCTGTAGTTTTCAAGCATAATGGGTGAAATTGTTTCTCGGCTTTGATTATTTTCAGATTTTTAGAATCTGACTTAAGGAGTCTGGCAATTATAGAAACAATGAAAGACAAAAGTTGGCAACATGGTTTGTCTCACTTCTAGGAGATAGGTATTGAACATGAGCCAGTAAATAAACATTTTCTTAGGCCTCTGCGTGATGACATATTTCTGCCCTAGACATTCTGGAAATAAACACCACTTTTCAATGATAGGTATAAAAACTTTCAATTTACTGTCTAAATATTTTTTCAGCTACCAAATTGAAAAGCAATTGGCAGTTTTATTACATGTTAAATCCAGTCTTAGTTTTTCAGAGCTTCTTTTGTTACCTTTAAAATAGAGTTCCAAATGTTTAGCCAGAAGTTTTGAAAACACTTTAAAATCAATAATGAATAGAAAAAGAGCTCTGTGGGACTTTCAGAATATATTTCCTTAGTCATGCCATTATAGAAACCACTTCTAAGGATTGGAAAGAGTATACTGTGTCTGAGTTTGGATTTATTTGAAGTTAACATTGCAAACAGGATATTACTATATTGTATTTATCTAATATTTAAAATTCTCTGAGACTTTTGACTCAATTTGTTGGAAAGTTTGAGATATTCTATCAACATTATTTTGTAATCAATTTGTTTTAATATACTTTTAATCATATATATATGTATACATATAGTATTTCTCTACTTAAATTCTTCAGTAAATCCCTGTTGCCTTTAAGATTAGAACAATAACAGCAACAACATACACACAAACATACACGCAGTTCTTTCAGGGTCTTGCTTATAAGCACCAAAACAACTCTGGCTATTTTAAGAGAGAAAAGTTAAACTTCTTGGAAGGCCTACACTAGTAATGGGTAACTAATGGAGAATCCTGGAAGACATCTGGGAACAAATCAAACCTAAAAATACAAAAGTCAGGAAAAACAGAAATTATTCTTTTTAAAGGACAGTTATAGAGGCAACATAGCCTTTTAGTTAAGAGTATAGACTCTGAAGCTAGCTTAACTGAGTTTGAATTCTGGGTGTGCTGCTTCCTACTGTGTGAGCTTGTTTAAGTGGCTTGGTTTTCTCTAAATGAGAATCAACCATATCTATACCTCACAGGGGTTGGTATTAGGTCAGGAAAAGCTAAGCTCAGATAAAAACTCCTCCAAATCTCACTAACTTAAAAATAAAGAATTCATTTTATGCTCATGAAACATGTTCATTATGGGTTAGCTATCTTACAGTTCCGATTAGGAGATGATCTCTGGAGCATTATAAATGGCCATTAAAAGAAAGCTAGAGGGTATCATATTGGCAACTAGTTGGTAGGCCTGAAAGTGATACATATCATTTCTACTTACAACTCACTAGCCAGAAATGGTTAGTTGGTTACCAGAAGACATCAGGGAATGCAATCTTTTTTTTTTTTTAATGTTTTCTTTTTTTATTTATTTCTAGGAGAGAGAGAGAGAGACAGCATGAGCAGGGGAGGGTCAGAGAGAGAGGGAGTCACAGACTGAAACAGGCTCCAGGCTCTGAGCTGGCAGTTAGCACAGAGCCCGACGTGGGGCTCGAACCCACGAACCGCAAGATCATGACCTAAGCGCAAGTCGGACGCTTAACCGACTAAGCCACTCAGGCGCCCCTCAGGGAATGCAATCTTATGAAGTCCAGAGTATTCAGCAAGGAGCACCAATGATTACTAAAAGTTCCTAATGGAGTTTATATTTATAAAACACTGAGAGGTGGACTTGGCACATAATTAGACCTATATAGGTATACTTACTAAATAAAATAAATAGGGTAATTCTATGTATGGTCACAGTCAGAGCTAACTTTAACAAATACCAACCATCTTACTGTCTTTACATCCTTCATTTCAGATACAACAGCGAAGGCTGAACTTTAGGTACTTTCATAACACCTTTCCTTTTGCTAGGTGTCAATTCTCTGTTTCCATAGTGAGAAGTGGAAGAAATAGATGTTGTTTCCTCTTTTACCAGTGGAAGGAAGGTTCAGTGTTGAGGGTAGCTTAAATCATGAAATGTTAACAAAATTACTTTCTTGACTACCCGATTTCCACATATATCCTTCTACCTATATTTCTAAAAATACTACTTCCCCATAACATAACCAACCTTAAAATTGCAAACATATCCAATTTTCTCCAGAAAAGTAAACAATCCAAAATCTCTTCAGTTACTACAGACAGCTCCAAGAGTCGAGGTATCTAAGTCCAAGATTTCTAGGTGATACCTTTTATTTCCTTAAGTCTATTATTATCCTATCCCAATAAAAATGATCTACAAATGCTAGTGGAAAAAAGTTAGAAAAGGGAAAATGAAAGCACAGACAATATCCTCTCTTTTTGCAGTCACAGTCCTCTTCTTTCTTGGGGTCATAGTTGATATTTATGACTTTTTAACCCTATTACCAATTCATTATTACTTTTGCCTTTAGCCAGAACCTTACCTATGTTTGTTTTGTTTCAGCTTGTAAGGACGATGCAGAATATTTTTGTGAGATATGAGCCTTACAGTGATCCTATTTGTAATGGAATACGATAGTCTTCCATTACTTAGTATCACTGAACAGATGACATTAGGGGTCTCTGGTTCCTTTCATGCATTCATTCAAGTAAATTTTATATAATGTTAAAATGTAGTAACTATGAAAGAGAGGATATATAGAGAAGCATATAGAGGGCTGAAATTCCTGTAGTAGGGGAATTGTAACCTAGTTTTCCTTAAAACAGATCCATTGCCCATGGCAACTCTGTAACCTTCAGTTTCAGATAGCTCACCAAGTGACATGCAGAACCTCAACTGACCAAGTAGCAGTATCAGCTTTTAATTGGTAGAGATAATGTTTCAAGTTCATAAAACAAACAAACAAATGGAGCATTTATTTTCCTGGGGGCAGAAAGCTTTGGCAAACTCCATGTGAGGAGACCTAACGCCTGAGTTCTGTCTATGTGAGAAAGACAACATGCGTACATACCATTTAACACATCCTGTAGGCTTATGATAGAATCCAAACCTAAAAATATGCTGAACAATTTTTAATAGAAATTTCTTCATTGTATAATTCCAGCTGCTTGAAGATGATCAGTCAACTGATAAGGTCCATGAATCATAATTTTGAATTTCACTTTTTCCATAACACATTTTCCTTAAAGTAATGATATCATCATACTGGAAGAGTAAATAAGGGCTTTAGCAAGTCTATGAATGTTTAGGCTGGTATAAGACGATGAACAGAGAAAAAATTCTAGATCTAGAATATATGTCTCTTCCACGTGCCCTATACTATAGAAGGTGTGCAATGCCATATGCTTAATATCAGGTATCTAGTTGGCTGTACCCTTTGTGGTATGTTATTGAGTTGGAGGTGGTGGTTCTTCCTGGAAAATTGGGTTCTTATGTGTAGTTTACCAATATTGCAATGGTTTAGTCAAAGACTGTGATTTTGAGCTGATGAATATTGTTCCTTGCTATCAAAGGATACCCTTGATAGCAAGATGACCCTTCGGAAAAACTGTCAGGTGGCTAGAATAAGACGGAATGATATGGTGTCTTTGATTAAGTTTATCTTCAGTGGAGAGGAGATTTGGTAAACATTCACATAGAACAAAAATATGTCTGCACACTAAACTCACTCTAAAAGGCCCAGGAATTTTCCTCTTCCTCTAACCTCTCTTTAAAATGTTCTAATCTTGTTTTAATTTCCTTGATTGATCTTTGTGTCATGATTAAAACATTTTGTTTAATTGTTGTCTAATATAGTAGCCACTAGATACAGGTAAAAATGAGCATTTAAAGTACAACTCGTGTGACTAAAGAGCTAAATTTTTAAAATTTAAGTTAAGCTCTATTAGCCACATGGGGCTAGTGGCTCCTGGGTTGGGCAGGACAGCAACCAAACCTCCCCACATACCTTGTTTCTACTTTTGCCTCGAGCTTTTCTATTTATTGTAGCAAGTTTTATTCTAGAAAAATTTGTCCACTTTACTGAACTTCAAATCTCCCCTTTTCTACTGCAAGCATATCACTAGTAAGCAAAGAAGTTACTGACATGATTTATGTCAGTTACAAAGTGGTGAAGGCAGGATTTGAACCCAAGAAGTCTTTACTCTAGAGACAAGAGTCTCGTCTAGTGCTAGCCTGCTTCTCGCCTACCCAGATGATTCAATCAGAAAATTTAGAGTCATACTGGCCCTCATATCTGTCCCTCATATCTCACATCCATGGGGTTATATAGGTCTTTCAGTTATACCTCCAATGTTCTTCCGAATCTATTGCTCATTCTTCATTCCCTTTGCTTCCACTATGTCTATCATCATAAATTATCTCCTGGATTTAAAGGTAGGTATTTCCTTCATTTGTATATTAATATCACCTATTGTTGTGCCTGACACATAGGTGGAATGGAGGGATCCAGGTCTCCAAATAGTTTCTGTATGATCTTTTTTTAAAGTTTAAAAAAATGTTTATTTATTTTGAAGGGAGAGTGAGAATGTACACATGTGTGCAAGTGGCGGAGAGGCTGAGAAGAAGAGAGAATCCCAAGCAGGCTCTGCCCTGTCAGCACAGAGCATAAAATGGGGCTCAATCCCATGAACAATGAGATCATGACCTTAGCTGAAATTAAGATTTGGATGCTTAGCTGACTGAGCCACCAGGTGATGCTGTGTTTTGCATATGATCTAACTGCCATATTGCTTCATCTTCAGTTCACACTCAAGTGGCCACCAGAGTAATTTTCTGTAACAAAAAATCTGATTCTGTATCATATCATACAAGTCCCTCATATACTTTACCTCTCTGGAGTCATTCTCTACTAATCTTTTCTCTATTCATCCCACCTCCTACCACTTTCTCAAGTGAAACCTAACATAAAGTCATTCTATTATTATAGCCTTGCTGTTTGTGTTTTTTTTTTTTAAATCTGGAATATCCTTGACTACCCTTCCTCGATTTTATAAGACTCCACATATAACCCTAACACTGTTGACCATTTATAGAAGATCTACTATGCATCAGGGGGCTTGGCCTATATATATATGTATGTCTATATAAATGTATATATAATTATTAATATATGAAATAATTAATATATATAAATATATATTTAACTTTATATATATATAAAGTTAATTTTATATATATTTAACTTTAATTATTTTATTTTTTTAAAATAGTTTATTGTCAAGTTGGTTCCCATATAACACCCAGTGCTCATCCCCACAAGTGCCCTTCTCCATACCCATCACCCCCCTTCCCCTCCCTCCCACCCCATCTGCCTTCAGTTTGTTCTTGGCATTCAAGAGTCTCTCATGGTTTGCCCCCCTCCCTCTCCCCCACTATTTTGGCCTTTATTTTAAATCCTTGCAACAACTCCTTGCAGTAGGTATAATTCTTTGATATGTATGAGGAAATTGAGTCACAGAGAATTAATGTCATGTGTCCATGTTCATAGTGAGCTGTCAGATTTGAGTCTCGAGTTCAAATATAGCCTCTTTTCTGTACCATATCTATTTTTCACAGTGATCCTCCTTGGAATTTTTTTATGTGTCCAAGTTTTCTTACATCAGAACATATGCTTTTTTTTCAGTGTCCCTTTCAGTTTATAACATTATGCTTCTCTTTTTATAATTGTTACATTGTATTCCAATTATATATCTTACCTAGAGAATATCATATTAATATTTTTGTGTGTGGCACATAATAAAAACTCAATACTTTCAGAATGAATAAACAAATGCACAGAATTCACAGTACCTATCTTCCAAGTAAGGTTCTTTCTATTTTTACATCTGTAATATTTTTCCTAGAAATTCTACACCTTTCTGGATCGTGAAAGGCAGAAGAAAAGGGTTTAATTCTCCATTACCTCAATTCTTTTAACTCTTTATATGAAACTAATCTTTTAGTTTTCCAATGTTCTGCTTTATTATAATTGATGACTGACAAATTATTTACTCCTTTTACTCAATCTAATATTATAATGTGGAATTTATTGTGGGAGATTATACATGGCACAAGAGAAGGTATGTTTCTTTATCTCACTAGAATGTCCTCGGAACTAGAGCTGTGCTTTGCCCACAGAAATTATCTGATAAATAGTTGGTGAAGATGGATCCATAAAAAGCTCTAAATAACCAAAGCAATCTTGAAAAAGAACAACAAAGCTAGAAGAATCATGATCCCTGATTTCAAGCTATATTATAGAGCTATAGTAATCAAAACAGTATGGTATTGGCATAAAATTAGACACACAAATGGAAGGAAATAAGGAGCCCAGAAATAATCCCATGCATATACAGTCAATAAATCCATGAAAAAAACAGTTAAGAATATATAAGTGGGTTGGCATCACCTAAAAAGTTTCTGCACAGCAAACATCACCAAAATAAAAAGGCATCCTACCAAAGAGGAGATGTATCTGATAAGAAGCTAATACACCATGTATCTGATAAGAAGCTAACATCCAAAAAATATAAGGAACTCCTACAACTCAACAGTAAACAGAAAAAAATGAAACCATCAAACAATCTAATTAAAAATGGAAAGATCTAAATAGAATTTTTCCAAATATGACATACAGACAGCCAACAGGTACATGAAACGATGCTCAGTATTATTAATCATTAGGGAAATGCACATTAAAACCACAATAAGATATCACTTCATGCCTGATAGAATGACTTATCAAAATAATAAGAAATAACAACTGATGGTGAGGATGTGCAGTTTTGGTAGGAGTTTAAATTGGTTCAGCCACTATGTAAAACAATGTGGAGGTTCCTCAGAACAGTTATAATAGAATTATCATATGAGTCAGCAGTTCTGCTTCTGAGTATTTATCCAAATAAAACAAAAGCATGAACACAAAGATATATCTGTACCCCATGTTCATTGCTACATCATTTACAATAGTCAAGACATAGAAGTGTCCATGAATGAGTGGATAAAGAAAATGTCACACACACACACACACACACACACACACACGGAGGAATATTATTCAGCCATGAAAAGGAATGAAATCTTACCATCTGTGTGGCAACAGAGATGGAACTTGAGGGCTTTATACGAAGTTAAATAACTCAGAAAGACAAAAAGATGAATACCATATCATCTCATATATATGGATTACAGAAAACACAAAAAATCTGAGTGTATGAGCACAGAGAACAGACTGGTAGTTGCCAGGGGTGGGGGTGGTAGAAAGTTGGGCAAAATGGGTGAAGGGGATCAAAAACTACACACCTCCAGTGGATGGTGATTATAGTTTATAATCCTGTTGTGCATTTGAAAGTCGCTGAGAGTAGATCTTAAAAGCTTTCATCACAAGAAAAAAGTATTTATAACCATGTATGATGGTGAATATGAATGAGACTAATCATGGCGGTCATTTCATAATGTATACAAATATCCAGTCATTACACAGTATACATTAAACTAATATGTTATATGCCAATTATGTCTTTAAAAAAACTATAAGAAAATGTATGTAATAAAAAATATCTGTTGAAGAAATGGACAAACGCAAAAATTATATAAATGTGGAGGCAATTTGCCTTACATTTACTTGAATTGAAGTAATATGTTCTCTCTTATAAGCACTGGAGAAAGGGAAACTCTCCTTTAATTTGGTAGGGGAATGGATGACAGTTATAATCAAGAATATGAAACGACTTGGGGTGCCTGGTTGGCTCAGTCACTTGGGCATCCAAACTTGACTCAGGTCATGGTCTCACAGATCATGGGTTTGAGTCCATGTCAGTCTCTGTGCTGACAGCCCAGAGTCTGGAGCTTGCTTCAGATTCTGTGTCTCCCTCTCTCTCTCTCTGCCTTTCTCTTACTCGAACACTGTTTCTCTTTTTCTTTCAAAAAATAAATAAACATTAAAAAAAAAAGAGTATGAAAGGACCAAATGTGTCTATCCCATAGCATTAGAAGCTTTCTGCCAGCTTCATGATGACATGATACTCTACATTGAAAACCCGACAGACTCCACCAGAAGCCTACTAGAACTGATCCAAGAATTCAGCCAAGTTGCAGGGCACAAAATCAATGTACAGAAATTGGTTGCATTTTTATACACCAACAATGAAGCAACAGAAAGAGAAATCAAGAAACTGATCCCATTCACAATTGCACAAAAAAACATAAAATACCTCGGAAAACAACCTAACCAAGGATACAAGAGATCTGTATGATGAAAACTATAGAAAACTTATGAGGACATTGAAGAAGACACAAAGAAATGGAAAAACATTCCATGCTCATGGATAGGAAGAATAAATATAGTTAAGATGTTATTACTACCTAAAGCACTCTGCACATTCAATGCAATTCCAATCAAAAGTGCACCAGCATACTTCTCAAAACTAGAACAAACTATCCAAAAATTTGTATGGAACCACAAAAGACCCCGAATAGCCAAAGTAATACTGAAAAATAAAACCAAAACGGGAGGTATCACTATCCCAGACTTTAGCCTCTACTACAAAGCTGTCATCATCAAGACAGTATGGTATTGGCACAAAAACAGACACATAGACCAATGGAACAGATTTGAGAACTCAGAAGTGGACCCAAAAGTATATAGCCAACTAATCTTTGACAAAGCAGGAAAGAATATCCAATGGAAAAAAGACAGCCTTTTTAACAGATGGTGTTGGGAGAACTGGACAGCAACATGCAGAAGAATGAAACTAGATCATTTTCTCACACCATGCACAAAAATAAACTCAAAATGGATAAAGGACCTGAACGTGAGACAGGAAACTATCAACACCCTAGAGGAGAAAGCAGGAAACAACCTCCTTGACCTCCACCGCAGCAACTTCTTACTTGACACATCCCCAAAAGCAAGGGAATCAAGAGCAAAAATAAACTGTTGGGACCTCATCAAGATTAAAAGCTTCTGCACAGCCAAGGAAACAACCCAGAAAATTAATAGGCAACCAACGGAATGGGAAAAGATAGTTGCAAACGACATATCAGATAAAGGGTTGATATCCAGAATCTACAAGGAACTCACCAAACTACACGCCCGAAAAACAAACAACCCAGTGAAGAAATGGGCAGAAGATATGAACAGACACTTCTCCAAAGAGGACATCCAGATGGCCAACAGACACACGAAACGATGCTCAGCATCCCTCCTCATCAAGGAAATACAAATCAAAACCACACTGAGATACCACCTCACGCCAGTCAGAGTGGCTAAAATGAGCAAATCAGAGAACTCTAGATGCTGGCGAGGATGTGGAAAAACAGGCACCCTCCTACACTGTTGGTGGGAATTTAAACTGGTACAGCCCCTCTGGAAAACAGTGTGGAGGTTCCTCAGGAAACTAACAATAGAACTCCCCTATGACCCAGCAATAGCACTGCTAGGAATTTACCCAAGGGATACAGAAATGCTGAGGCATAGGAGCACATGTACCCCAATGTTCATAGCAGCACTCTCCACAATAGCTAAAACATGGAAAGAGCCTAAGTGTTCATCAACAGATGAATGGATCAAGAAGATGTGGTTTATCTATACCATGGAATACTACATGGCAATGAGAAACAATGAAATCTGGCCATGTGTAGCACCATGGATGGACCTTGAGGGTGTTATGCTGAGCGAAATAAGTCAGGCAGAGAAGGACAAATATCATATGTGTGCACGTATAGGAGGATTAGGAGGAACTTGACGGAGGACCAAGGGGGAGAAGAAGGGCGGAAATGGTGGGGGAAAGGGAGAGAGGCAAACCATGAGAGACTCTTGAATGCTGACAAAAACTGAGGACTGGTGGATGTGGGGGGGAGGGGGGATGGGCATGGAGGAGGACACTTGTGGGGATGAGCACTGAGTGTTATGTGGAAACTAATTTGACAATAAACTATTTGTAAAAAAAATAAAATTAAAAAAAAGAAGCTTTCTGCCAGCTTCAGTATCTAAATCCTCTCTACATTTACATATACATTTCTTCTGTAGTTCTTTCCCCTAGGAAATTCTTTCATAAATATCAATTCTTATAAGTAATAGGTTATGGAAAATGCAGTCTTTTTCATGTGAACTACATTGTGTCTATACACATACCACTCCCAGTTGTGAAATTATACTTTTTAGAATTTCCTAGAGTTCATTTAGTTATTAGGCCATATAAATTTTGTTTCTGACATGCTCTGAAGAAAGACAGAGCTCACTGTGTTTAAGTTCTATAGGAGTCTTTTTCTTATGTATATTCTATTTGTACATTATTTTTGTACATTATTTTTATTAACCATGGATATAGCTTATAAGGGATATTTTTGACAACATATGCAGGCTGTCAGGGTTAAATTTCATTTTAGTTTATTTTGTCATTTAGTCATGCATTCATTTAGCATATGTTTATTCAGTACCCACAGAATATGGGTGCCAGAAATGATGGTGTCAGCACATATAGAAAGAAATGTAGTTTTTGAAAAATTGTGATTAAAATCAATTGGTAAATAATATAACTACTCACTAACTTTCACCTTAATTCCTTAACTTAAGATGAACTTAACTCTGATATGTAACAAAAATCAGTGATATGAACCTTAATATTCATTTCAGAAATTATTTTTCACCTTTTTTTCAGTTTGCTGGAACTTTGTACATTTAATTCTCACTCAACTCCTCAGAGGCTGTCAAAAGTATAATTATAGCATTTTAGAGCTGTAGCTAATCTTAGAGATAATCCAGTTACAAAACTTGAAATGGAATTTTACAAAATTATTTGCTATTTACTCAGTTGTTAAAAGTAGAGATAGCATAGTGCCCAGGTATATCATCCTTCATTCATCTTCTTGTCATGACAGCATGCTATGTACATTTTCCATCCCTGGAACTTAGTTTTTGCACTGTTCATCATTCAGGTGTTAAAATTCAGCATCGAATTAACTTCTTATCGAAATCTATTTGCTTTTCTTCTTGGGCACACAAATGGGCTACATGCTTGCTCCCCACCTTCCACGCAGTTAGTTGTGAACATACCATGGAGCGGTAGCCAATGGGATAAAGTGTAAGGACTATGTGCTTTTGCCTTATCTGCGACAAGGCTTAAAAACTGTGTGGGCCAACTCCCCACACTGTTTTACCCTCCAATACCTGGGTGCAAATAATATCAAAAATCTACACTACAGGAGGACCTTAGATGAATGAATTCTTGGTCCCCTAATTACTACTTAACTGAAAAACTGTCTGAAGGTCAGGACTCATCCCTTGAACTGATGAGAACAAGAACTAAACTTCTCTTGAGCTTTAGTCACTAAGATTTTATGCATAGATTTGTATCTACAGCATTGCATTACAGCTCATTTGGGATTCTTACTGGCTTCTTAGAATCTCAATATTTAAGACTATTTCAATGGAAATTCATGAAGGTGCTTTTTGCACAGAGAGGCTATAGAGGAGAGGAAACTGATTTTCATATAAAAAGGATAGAAGTATAATTTTATGTAGGGATATATGAAGATAGTTCTATTCAGATATATCTACAATTTAATGATTAAATGAGAACTAGGAAGTTTTAAAGCCATATTTATATATAAGTGCCAGTGTAGGTCTATAAATTTTTTTTAATTTGACTCTTGCAAACTCTTATGAAACTTTCAATGCTTAAATTACATTTCTCAAAAAAATAAGGGATGCAATAAAATTATGATTCTGTTTTTGTTATCACATGCACTGAAAAAGCATATGGGCTAATACTGATATTCTCCAATGGTTTTTCTTCATAAATAGTTAATTTTTCTTCATGAACCGTATAAATTCCCTACATGCCACATTTTTCTGCAGTGGTGGAGAGGAATACTTACATCAGCAAGCTTTAAAAAAATGTTTTCTACTACTATAATAAACAGTGAAGGTGCAAAAGTATTTATGTACTTGTGTATGTAACATATTATGGCATAATATAGCATGTAAAATATAGTACATTATGTGTGTATATATGTATATGCATATACATGTGTGTGAATATATAGGTGTATGTATATGTGTGTATATATATGCATATGTATATATATGCATGTTACAGTGCACTTCCCTAAGCAGAGATATTTTATAGTACTTATTTGTAATCACATACAAACATGCATCCAGTTTTCCTATTTCAAAAATTTAATGAAACTGTTAAAAATTAATATGGTTATTATTCTTGCTATTTCCTTAAAAATACATTCTTTAAAAATTTGACAAGTTTAAAAATAGAGAACTCAAACATGTAATATCTTGATACACATATAGATCTAAAAAGTAATGCAGTGAGCCTTGAACAGCACAGGTTTGAACTACCTGGGTCACTTACGGAGATTTAAAAAAAAATAAATAAATACAGTGTAGGGTCACTTGAATTGCTCAGTCAGTTAAGTGTCTGACTCTGGCTCATGTCATGATCCCATGGTTTGTGGGTTCAAACCCTAAATTGGGCTCTGTGCTGACAGTTCAGAACCTGAAACCGGCTTTGGACTCTGTCTCCCTCTCTCTTCCTGTCCCTCCCCTGCTCGTGCTCTGTCTTTCTCTCTCAAAAATAAATGTTAAAAAGATTTTTAAAAAGAAATAAAGTATAGTATTTAAATATATTTTCTCTTCTTACAATTTTCTTAAATTTTTCTTTAGCTTACTTTATTATAAGAATTCAGTATTCTTATAATAATGATACATATAATGTACAAATGTATGCGTTAACTGACTTTATGTCATCAGTAAGGCTTCTGGTCAACAGTAGACTATTAGTGGTCACGTTTTAGGGGATTCAAAAGTTACACCTGGATTTTTCAATTGTGCAAGGGGTTGGCACCCCTAGCCTCAACACTGTTCAAGAATCAACTTATTAGGTTATTTTTTTTTAATGTTTTATTTATTTCTAGGAGAGAGAGAGAGAGAGAGACAGCGTGAGCAGGGGAGGGTCAGAGAGAGAGTGAGTCACAGACTGAAACAGGCTCCAGGCTCTGAGATGGCAGTCAGCACAGATCCCGACGCGGGGCCTGAACCCATGAACCGCGAGATCATGACCTAAGCGAAAGTCGGATGCTTAACCGACTAAGCCACCCAGGCGCCCCTTATTAGGTTATTTTTATTTGAGTTTATAAAGAAAAGCATCAAGGTTTTCCAAAACAGTGTTTTTCTCCATTATACTTTGATGCACAGAATTAGATGAAAAATAACCTCTGGTTCATTGAACATGCTTGTCATTGTCAATGCTTAGCACACTTTTGTTTGGTCATTAATTTTAATAAATTTAATAATGCAATAAGCCCCAGTGAACTTACCATTGAACCTAACTGATCTTGCGAAGTTTGGCTATGTTTTTGTTCTTAGCTGTTGTAATGCCCTCTTTGTTACATTTGTTTTTATACATACTACAATTTATATTTCTCTTTTTTTTTATCTTTTAATTCATTTCTTTTGGGTATATTTTATAGCAATTAAAACATTTTTAGATGTTGAACCCATTTCACTTGGTGCTTCCTACCTTCCCTATATAAATATGTAAGCTATAAAATTTATACAAAGCAGCAGTTTTACTGAATTCTATAGGTTTTTATGAGTACTATTTTCACAACTGTTCATTTCTAAGAATATTATAATCAGCTTGAGGTACACTTTACATAGAATAAAAATTTATCAGTTTTAAGTGAATTGCATGGCAAATCTTGAGACAAATGTATGTCCTCCAATAACTGCCACCATAATCAAGATGTAGTATATTTCCATCACCCCAACAAGTTACATCATAGCCTTTTGTAGTAAATGCCCTCCACATATCCATCCCAACCCTAACAATTAGAATTACATTTGCCTTTTATGAAATTTTATACAACTGGAGTTATATCTGATTTTTTTGTTTCAGGCTTCTTTTACTTAGTATATGCTTTTAAAATTCATGCTTATTGTTGTGAATAATCAGTTCACTTCTTTTGAATAAATCTGCCACAATGTGTTTAGCCATTCACCAGTTGATGGGCATTTGAGTTACTTCAGCTTGTGGACATTATGAACAAAACCTATAAATACTCATTGACAAGTCTTTGAGTGGACATAAATTTTTATTTCTCTTGGTTACATACCTGGGAGTAGAATTGTTGGATCATCTGGTAAGGGTGTGTTTACCTTGATATGAAACTGCCAAGGTGTACTCTAACGTGGAATATAAATCCCATTCCAGCAATATATGAGATTTCCAGGTCTACGATTGCAGAGACACTTGATATTGCCCGCTTCTTCCATTTTAGCTACTCTAGTGTGTCCACAGTGGTATCTCATAGTTTATTTTTCATTTCTCAAATGATTAATGGTATTGAACATATTTTTAGGGGCTGATTAGGCACTTCTTTATCTTATTTTGTCTATTTGCATTTAAATTAACTAAATTAAAAAATTTTTAATTTCATTTCCCTAGTCGTACTTGCAACATTTCAAAGTTTAACAACTATATCTGAAAATGCAAGCTATAAACTGGGAGAAAATATTTGAAAACATGTGGATGATAGCATTTTTTTTAAATATGTTTTTTAAATTTTTTTTAAAAATTTATTTCTGAGAGAAAGAGAGTGAGAGAGAGAGAGAGAGAGAGAGACAGTGTGAGCAGGGGAGGGTCAGATAGAGAGGGAGACAGTGAATCCAAAGCAGACTCCAGGCTCTGAGTTCTTTGTCAGCACAGAGCCCGACGTGTGGCTCGAACCCACTAATTGTACTATCATGACCTGAGCCTAAGTTGGACGCTTAACCAACTGAGCCACCCAGGCACCTCGATGATAGCATTTTTTAACAATAGACTTTCTAAAGAACTCATAATAATAAGAGAACTAACCTAGTTTAAACAATAGGAAAATTTTCAACAGACATTTCTCAAAACAAGTTTGATTTACACCAATTTCTTTCAAAAATGACTTGTTTTTGGTCTGGAAGCACAGTTTTTTCCAATAATTTTACTTTGATGTATTTTGGACTTGACCTCACCTGGTTAATTTTTCTAGGTAGTAAGAAGGATCCTATTATTTTTACTTTTTTAGTGTTTTATTTATTTCTGAGAGAGAGACAGAGACAGAGACAGCGTGAGCAGGGGAGGGTCAGAGAGAGAGGTAGATACAGAATCTGAAACAGGCTCTAGGCTCTGAGCTGGCTGTCAGCACAGAGCCTGACGTGGGACTCAAACCCACGAACCATGAGATCATGACCTGAGCCGAAGTCAGACGCTGAACCAATTGAGACACCGGGGTGCCCCAAAAGTGATCATTTTAGTGGAGAGGTCAGGTCTGCTTTTATTTCAGGAAACTTAAAGTATTTAGTTTTATAATTGTTTTGCTTTTAGATCTTTCAATACTAATTGTATGTATGTTGGATCTCTCGTGCCTGTGTTTAAAAACATTTTCTTTCTTTCAGAATTTGTTTCTGTTATCTTTTGTATTTACATTCTGTATCCATCACTATACATTCAATAATATTTACCTTCCTTAAACACTTTTTATCTTAACATTTATTTCTGAGTCGACTTTCTGTTTTTTGTCAATTAATTTACTGAATAATGTTCCACTTCTAATTTCAGTTTTTGAATTTCCAGTTCATTGTGGTGAGCCTTATCTGCAATGATTATTCAATTAGGTTTAATTTATATGGATGTTATATACCAGTTACCCTCTGCTTAATGACTTGGAATATTTCTTCAGCTGAAAAATTCTGATTTTTACTTTATCTTTTTTTCTCACACTATTTTTTTCTTGTGAATAATGGCTTCTTTTTACTGTTGTTGATCAGCCCTTTAATATTTTTCTGGACCAGGAATAACAGATTACTTTATGGATGGGGCATAAATGAACTTGGGTGATTTCATCTGTTAGTTCAAGATTACCTTCAGAATGAAGGGCAGTTCTTTTAATAAACAGTGTGCTGGGAGAAGTTGAATTTTTACTCATATTATCCAGCGTGCCCTTAATGCCCTTAGTGTATCAACTATTTGTCAGACAAAGTGGAAAGGCCATGACAGCTCTAAAGAGTTGAAGGAATAAAAAGCAAGTGAATCTTAGGATCAAGATCCAGAGTCCAGAAAACCAGGATCAATTCACTGTTTACTACCTGAGTCAGAAAAAGCCTTAGCATTATCTTCTCCCCAGATAAAACATTAGATCTTGTTTGGATTCTCTCTGAATTATAATTTATCAGTCCAGTCAAATTAGAAGAGGAGAAGTAGGGAAGCATTGCCCAAATTAATTATTTTTATTTGTGTTAATCAAATTCTTAAATGCATAGGGCTTCAGGCTGTAGTCCTAGCAAATAGTGTCGGGCAGGCACTATTATCCCAGGGCAAAAAGACAGGGAGAAACAAGACCATGTTCCTTTTCTACTTGATCTTCCTGCAGCATTGCTATGACTCAAGCCCCAAATTTTATTTCTTGTGTTTCCTCCTTGTCCATCCTTGACACAGGGAGCACACACTAGTTCAAACCAGAAGCCCAGAAGCTCTCTGTGTTTTTCTTCATTCATGGATGTGTTCAATTTATCACCTCACTTTGGAGCGGATCAAAGTGTAGGCACTAAAATGGGACTTTAAAAGTGTAGACATGAAGTCTCTGTAACATTTATAAAAGACTGGTGCAACTAGCATAATTCTGAAATTTTTACTAACCTTTATTATTTATTAAGATTTTAATAAAAGAAATTCGTGATAGAGATGATCCTTGTAAGTTCTCGAATTTTTATTCTTCAGATAATGTTAGATTTTAAAAAGGTTATTTTGCCAAAATATTTGTTTTTGTTGGTAATCTTGGCAAGTAAGCTTTAAATGGTATTTTCCTTCAAAAGAGACAATTATGCACCAAATGTTTAAAAGTCTAATTAGAGGTTTTAAAAAAATATTTTTTGGAGACTTGGAAGTTAATAAAGTTTGTTTTACTAAAGCAGTAAACGATGTGCTATAACACATGTAACTATCATTACTCTTTACATAAAATTATGTGTAACGAGAGATTTTAAATTTGGACCAAAATTTCAAATAAGAATATATCAAACATAACAATATATAACCAAATAGTTACTCAGTCTCGAATTTGTTTATGGTTTTTGAAGATAAAGTTAGAGTTTTGTCATCATTGGTTTGTTTCGAATGATACTGAAAAGACTCCAATTTTTGTTTGGAGAATCAAACACTAAGAGATGTAAATTTAATAAACTATGGTGGTAATTTAATATATATGCATATATGTCATTGTCCTCATATTCAATACATGCTGAATGAGAAAGTACTATTAGAGTGGTAAATTGGGAGATGGGAATCTGGTGACTCATACAATCTGGTGATCCATACAATGGACTGGAAATTTTACCTAATTATTCAGAATCTCCATGTACAAACAGAGATAAAACCATCTCTAAACCTCCTGGGTAGAATGCAGTATGGAAGATTTCATTTTAAAAATAGCAATCACTGGGGTTCCTGGGTGACTCAGTTAAGCGTCCGACTTCAGCTCAGATCATGATCTCACAGTTCGTGGGTTCCAGCCCCACATCAGGCTCTGTGCTGACAGCTCAGAGCCTGGAGCCTGCTTCAGATTCTGTGTCTCCCTCTCTCTCTGACTCTCCCCTGCTCACACTGTCTCTCTCTCTCTCAGAAATAAATAAAACATTTAAAAAATAAAAATAGCAATCTCTTACTTATCACGTCAGTTTAAGAGAATTTTTCTATGAGTAAAACAGGATAGGTTAAGGCTTTTTGATGAAGTTATGACAATTTATTTTTATACCTTATATTCTGAACTAGAGAACCTTGGTAAGTGAAAAGACTGGAGTTAAGTACAGAGCTTTTATAGACCATAGTGCAAAGTCGGCTACCTTGCAGAGAGCCATACATCTCTATTTAATAATCCATCCTTTAATGGCCTTGGGATTCCAGATAAATTTAAATAAATCAATCTTGATTTTTCAGACAGAATTAGAGAACCTCTGATTTATGGGCCAAACTTGTACCTGTAATAGTGTAATGACAAAGTAGAAGACAATCTTAGATAAATGTCAGCTAAGATTACAGTTAAAGCTCATGCTCAGTTGGGTCTTGTCTGTGGGCTATGCTCTTTGTAGCTCTGTTTTATCAATGTATCAAGCAGTACTTATATTTTACAGAAACTTTCAACATTTATTACTTTCAGAAAGGAAAGAATATATAAAAATTGGAAAAGTTCCTCACACTGATTTAAAGCTCATACTAAAGTTTAAAAGGTAAAATCAAAATATAACTCTATCTTGTGCTCTATCAACTCTGTTTAAAAAACACTTTTTAGTTTTTTGGTGTAAAGCTGGACCAGTAACTCTTCTATGAATAAAATTTTATTGATGTTATCTTCATATTGAAATACTTAGAAGTTGTCAGATTAGAATTTTTTTTTACTTTAATTTTTCCTGTCCAATATTTGTAATTTTAAATTGGAGATAATTAGAAGAAGATGGAATAATTTTTTCTTAACTTGTAACAGTAAACCAGGATCTTAGCTATACTTTTCTATTCATGGTAGAGTAATGAAAGGTATATAATTGTCTTGGGAAGATCAGATTGGATATGAATAAAGTAAGGACAGTGGCTCTTAAAAAGTTATATTAAATTCTGTTAGTTGAAAAAAATATTCAAAACATATTTTAAAACATGATCTGATGCATATTAATTGTAAATATAATACATATTCACTATAGAAATTTTGGGGAAAACTATATAAAGAAGAAAAGCAATATTATCTCTAATCTCACTTTCTAGCTCTCAAACCTCAGCATCTAGAATATGATTTTGGTATATTAATCTTTAGCATTTCCAGATGTATGCATTCCTATATAAAATGGGGTTCTATTTATGATTATATAAATTTTAAATCATGCTTTGATCTTTTTAGGTTGTTTTAAAAATATTTTTCTATGTTATTAAATATTCTTTCAAAGAACCTTAGTATTTACATAATACTTTACATCTGTATCATTAGTTACATAACTGTTTATTATAATAAACAATACTCTCCTCTACTAGGTAATATAATATAGTAGCTAAATGGGAAAACCTGTTGAGGCTTTTGCTGGAGAGTCAGATATCTGAACAAATAATATTAGAGAATAAATAAAGAAAAATGACATGAAAAAACTAGAAATCAATGAGGATCACAAGGAAATAACATTTAAGGTCCCAAATTAAATAAATTAATGTACCCATATTGCATTACTTTACTTAACTGGGTTAAAGTTGCTGTTTTCTATTTTTTGTTATGAACTGAATAACTTACTAAACTTAAGCCATATATGCACAACTGCATTTCAATGTATTTGTGTATTTTAATAAACGATAAATCTTCTATATGGTTATGCATTTTCTACTGCACTCTAGATGTGATATGCAGGTTAACATTACTTCTACGTTATACTATCTGATTAGACATCAATAGAAAAAAAAATCACTATGTTCTTTTCCACTTTTGTAGCTCTCATAGAAGGGTAAATATTTCAGGAAAAATTTAATAAATCCGTTTAATAAATAAATTTCTATGAATTAAGACTGTTCTTTTATCTAAACATAAGGGGACAGATACAGTAATGAACATGCAAGTTCACTCATAAAGTTGATTTGTAATACTATTGTATGTGATAAAAAAGAAATTAATCTGGTATTGATGGAGATAAGGAGAGTAGAAAATCTGTTCTTGAGTTTTACTGGAAAGGTCATTGGATGTTGGTTTTTAGTTTTTTGGGGGGCTGTCATACATTGGATTTGAAAAAGTAAAATACTAGTTATAAAATTTAAAGGCGCCTGGGTGGCTCAGTCGGTTAAGCAGCCATTATCGGCTCAGGTCATGATCTCGCAGTTGGTGGGTTCAAGCCCCGCATCGGGCTGTGTGCTCACAGCTCAGAGCCTGGAGCCTGCTTCGGATTCTGTGTCTCCCTCTCTCTCTGCCCTTCTCCTGCTCATGCTCTGTCTCTCTGTCACTCATAAATAAACAAACATTAAAAATTAAAAAAAATTTAAAGTCTGTATGTAAATACAGGAGATAAAGGAAATCAATGCATAGTTCCCATTAACCATGACACAATTTTTCCTTTATCTTTCTTACCAAAATTATTTTATCTTGTATTCTTCCTGGTAGCCAGTTATATACATGTACTTTGATTGTTATTAAAAATAAGGATGAGTTTAAGAACCAATTGGTAAATTTAAAAATGTAGCTTAGAAGGATAAATAAACCTACTTACATCAATGAATAGATCATTCACAGAGTATTAATAAGAAAACATTGACTTTATTATATATTTTTTTTAATTTTTGTTTTAATGTTTTACTTATTTCTAGGAGAGAGAGAGACAGCATGAGCAGGGGAGGGTCAGAGAGAGAGGGAATCACAGACTCCGAAATAGGCTTCAGGCTCTGAGCTGGCAGTCAGCACAGAGCCCAACGCGGGCCTGGAGCCCACGAACGGTGAGATCATGACCTAAGCAAAAGTCGGACGCTTAACCGACTAAGCCACCCAGGCGCCCCGAGAAAACATTGACTTTAAATCACACAGTGGATCAGATGGATTTAGCAGATTATACGTATATACATATATTTTATATATATATATATTTTATTATAATGTATATATTATATATATAATGCATATATATATATAATATATATATATATATAAGCATTCCATCCGAAAGCAAAAGAATATGCCTTTTCAAATGCACATGGACCATTCTCCAGGATAGATCATGGGTTACACCACAATAAAGCCTTAATAAATTTAAGATTGAAATTATATAAAGCATCTTGCTCACCACAGAGGTATATAAGAAGAAAACTAGAAAATTTACAAATATGTGGAAATAATATGTTCTTTAACATCCGTGGGTAAATAAAGAAATCAAGAGAAAACAAAAAAAAATACCTGGAGACAAATGAAAATAGAAATTCAACATACCAAAATTTATAAGATGCAGCAAAAACAGTTCTAAGAGGGAAGTTCACAGTGATAAATGCCTATTTCAAGAAACAAGAAAAATGTTAACAATATATGTTTGTACCTCAAGGAACTAAAACAAATCAAACTGAAAGTTAGGAGAAGGAAGTAAATAACAAAGATCAAAATAGAAATGAATGAAATGCCGACTAAAAAAGAAACAAAAACCCAAGATCAGTGAAACTAGGAACTGGGTTTTTGAAAAGATAAAGTTGACAAAACTTTGGCTAGATTCATGAAATTGAGAGAGAGAGAGCTAGTACCCAAGATACAAAATCAGGTGAAAGGGGAAATGGTACCACAGAAATACAAAGGATTATGGGATTAGTATAAACAAATACATGCCACAAGTTGAACAACCTAGAAGAAATAGGTAAATGCCTAAAAACATGCAACCCACCAAGACTGAATCATTAAAAAATTCAAAATATGAACAGATAAATTAATAGTAAGTATATTGAATATATAAGTGAAGTCATATTTGTCTTTGACTGATTTTGCTTAGCATAATACACTCTAGTTCCACCCACTAGGCTTCGAATGGCAAATGGCAAGACTTCATTCCTTTTGCTTGCCGAACTGGAACACTATTCAGCCTTAAAAAAGAATGAAATCTTGCTGTTTGTGGCATGGATGGGCCTTGAGGGCATTATACTAGGTGAAGTATATATATCAGAGAAAGATATATATCATATGATCTCATTTACATGTAGAATCAAAACAAAACAAAAGCTTATGGATACAGACAACAGATTGGTGGTTGCCAGAGTATCAAAGAGTGGGGAGCAAAATGGGTGAAAGGGGTCAAAGGTTAAAAATAAACCATAAAAAAATAAGTACAGCATGATGATTATAGTTGATAACATTGTACTTTATATTTGAAAGTTGCTCAGAGAGTAGTTTTTAGAAGTCCTCATCACAACAAAATTTTAACTATGTATGGTGATGGATATTAGCTAGACTTGCATGATCATTTTGCAATATATACAATATTAAATCACTATGTTGTACACTTGAAACATGTTTTCTGTCAATTATAGCTCAATTTTAAAAAAGGGGGGGGAGGGGAGAGACAACGTGGTTTTACAAACCATACTCACCTACTGAGTGTCTAAGACTTTGCTAGGCATAATGAAGGAATTCAGGGAGTATTTCTAATTTCTTTTTATGAATATCTTATAAACGTATCAGTTTACAAACTGTTCAACCCAGTTAAAAAAACAAGGCTGAGAGGAGTTAAATATTTGTCCCAAATGAAAGAGCTGGGATGTGAGTTACAGATTATTAATCATGATCTGAATTCAACTCTAATGCTTCAATTATTGAGTTTGCTGTTTAAGGCCCCTTGAATCATAGTGGAAAAATATCAACTATGAAGGTATGAGAGAGGACAGCCTCAGAATGGGAAATTTTAAGCATGATGAACTATTTCTTTTATTATATTCTCCTTTCCAGCAGAAGAAAAGTATTTCCAGTTATCTATAACTGAAAATGAGATCCAGCTTGTTCACATACATTTTTTAAGGAACTTATTTACCATGATAATAATGGATAGTCTGTAAGTTCTGTCCTTTTATCTTTGATTATAAGTTTCTAGAAGTCCAGAATCAAAATCTATACAGGAGTCTCTTCATACATGAATGCATTTTGTGCTCATAGTTTTCTAAATATATTCATTTGGAGCAAGGAAGAGTGGTGATGGGTTGAATACAATCTTTCTCACATATGAAATAGGTAGATGTTTTAAAATTCCTATCACAGAATGTGCATATATGTGGGCGTGGAACTAAATTATTCTCTGTGCACAGTTGGCTAGACAATGCACAAATATCCATGGATAACCTGGATACACAATGCATGAATAATCTATGGATAACCTAGATGTGCAAAACTTAAGCCACAGATTTTAGCAGCGGCATCATGTTCAACCAGTGAAACTAATCAGTATCCACTATAACCTTCTGTGCCAATTAACTTAAAATAGATTACTTTGAGTAGCTTATAAAGGGTCTTTTTGGATCCTTATGATAAAGTCTTCTCATGTGACAAAATATAAGTAGTGTAATATAGACCGTGGGGTGGTGGAGTTGGGGGGGGCACTAATGTTTTATACTTAGTCATATGTTGAGTAAAGAAATGTTTTCACTTCTGTGGTTGTTTATTTGTTGCAGACCATTTGGAGTGTAGGTTAACTGAAAACTCATTTTTTACAGTCAATTTTAAAGCACAGTTAATAATTTATTTTTGAAAACATTCATCATATATGAGAAACAAATTAGCCCAAGAGCTCCCCAACCCGCACTTCATCTGCTCAGTGAAGAGCCTGTTGGCATCAATTCCCGTGGATGGTTTGCAGAAGACCATCCTCCTAAATCCCTAGCAATCACTGGATATCCTCCAGAATCAGCCTTAATTTAAGCTTGAAGGAGAATTAAAGCAGAGGTTCCCTCAAGCTCCAAAGCTCTGAGCTATTTAATCACTACTTTGGCTCTGCCCAGAGCAATCAGCCCATCAGAGCAGTGACTCATTTCTGGGTGAGCTGAGTCTGGTGTGGACCTGGGTGGGTTGAGAGCTTAATTATCCTGCCTTTTTCACAGCAGGAACAACCGGTATATTTAGAGTCTTCTGTACTGCCGGAGATCATATTTGATCTACTGACCTGAAGATGAAAACTTTCAATACAAATTGCTGAATTATGTAATACCTGATCTCTCCTTTTCAGTCCATCTCTTTATATTCTTTATTGGTGGAGAATAAGACCTCATCTTAAATACCTCTGACATTTTTATTTCATAGAAACAAGATGATTTTTCTCTTTGGCCTTGTTTTCCTTATATCAGACATTGCTTTAATTTATTTTTGAATATGAGCTGATTAAACTTCCTGATTTTAGGTCAATAACTCTGTTGATATTGGAGGTCAGCTAGTTTAAGTCATATTTGTCAGGTAAATATGTTCCTTCAATGTTTAATAATACTGGTACCTGGCCACTCTGAAAATTTTGGCACAGGTTATTAGGAGGCATATGTTAATTTACCAACTTAGTACAAGGATATTCTATACTAAAGTCACAATGAATCTGATGTTCTCTACTGAGGTGGCAATTTAATCCATTGTAATTTAAACTTTATTTTTGATTTGTAATAAAAGCAGCATCTCATATATACCAGGTTCTGTCCTAAACAACTTTCTTGTATGATTTACATCCCCAGAAAAAATTTCTCTGAGATAAATTACCATCTCTTTTTAATAAATCTGGAAACCAAGACTTTGTGACTTTAAAACTTGTCTAGGCCTAAAAAGTGATAGGCCATAGAATCAAAGTCAGGTCCGCCAGAATTCAGAGTCCAAAGATCTTAATCAACAGTATATACTACTTCACACACACAAAAAAATCTTACTAAAAGTGTAATCTTTGAAAGAGTTGACTTCTCTGGAAATGTATTTTCTATGATTCTGAGCTAATCCATCCAGAGTTTAACACTTTAACTATAATCTTTTATATGAAGAATCAGATCTTCAACGGAATTAACTTTTGTCAGAATTTGTGATAATTTGACAGTATCTAATACAGCTAAAACGATAATGTATACTACAGGTCTTTAATCTGTATTTGGAAAATTCTTTGTCAAGTGTGAAGCTACAATTTTGTAACATAAATATGGTACTGGGATCCATTATTTCACACATTGTCAAACGGAAATCCCAGTGAATATTTTATTCATGAGATTTCTCAACATAAAATTTTAAGATATTAAGCAGTCTAAGTATTTTCAAAAGTAAGCATGCAGAAACAGCAACAGGAATATAATTTTAGATTTAGGCTACACTCATATTAACTCTGTAGCACAGACTTTAGTGCATGCTTTAACTGTAGTACTTATAAAAACACATACCAAAAATGAAATAAGGTGGTGTCTACATCCACACTTGGAGAATTTCCACAAGAATTCTGAAATGTCCACATAGTTGGACATTTTCTCCCACAAATAATTATTTTTTAATTCCATCAACTTTACACTCTGATTGTTTTTTCCATAACAAGTTGTCCTGGAAGAATTAGGTGTGTGTTCACCATGACATCTTTTCTACATTTATATTTCCCTGTCCTCTTTTCTGTATAGTCATTGCTCCTCCTTAAAATTTTTTTTATGTTTATTTTTCAGAGAGAGAGAGAGAGAGAGAAAGTGTGAGGGGAGGGGCAGAGAGAGATGGGGAGATATGGACTCTGAGCTGTCAGTACAGAGCCCGTTGCAGGGCTGGAACTCACCAACCAGTAGATCATGACCTGAGCTGCAGTTGGCTCCTTAACTGACAGGCCCACCTCGGTGCCCTGTCATACCTCTTTCTGTATGTAGGTGTTCACATACCCTAAAGGCAAGTGGGTATGTGAAATCACTGGTGCTTCTGATTCCTGGTACAGGCCACAGGTGCAGACTTGGCTGAATTTCCACTTTGATGACTGTCTTTAGAACCCAGAAGAACTGGAGCTTTTAAAGTTGTCACATCATCTCATCTTACTTTGTGTACATACTCCACTAAAATAGTGTCTGATAAAAGACTGTCCTATGAAGTAGCTAGAGTCAGAAACTAACACTGCTAGACACATTCCTGTCTGGGAGGACTCTCAGGCCTTGATACAGCAATAACTTCCTCTGATTGCCTCCAAGAAATACTAATGGCAGCCTTTTCACACAACCTGAAGCAGTCTACCTTGAGAATTGTGTGTTTACAGCTAATTGCAGCCAGGTACAAGCCTAGTGGTTGGGCTGAATTCACATGAGCAGCCAAAGGGGAGTTAGACATTTGTGCTGTTGAAGAAAAGGTCATGCTGATATACTGAGGTAACAAACTTTTCAATATTTATCCAAATCAGCCAAAAATATGTTTGCGTAATTGGACTATTCATTTCCATCCAATCATGCTACTTCCTATATCCTTCACCCCTTTGGAAACGGAGAGAAAACCTGAAAGTATAACACTGAGTTATCATACTCTATTATTTCATTTTAATTACGTAACAATTTAATTACGGCTTGTGATAGCAATAGGATTCTTAAAAACTATTATTTGGAAAGTAGATTGTGATTTTCCTGTAGGCCATTTGTTTATCCTTGTCGTCACTTCTCTATTATTCTAATACTTGAAATTCTGATAAAAGATGTATTTTTAAGTGTTCTTGTCCTTGGAAAAATATCAGTAGGCTCCCAGTGAATCTCTTAAAGCAGTGAAACTGCATTCATATTTTGCATTAAAATGACAGATGAAAGGAGACAGACACCGATGCGGTCTAGGAGCAAGGCAGCCAGGTGCTTAGTAAGGATTATGTTTGCTAATTTAAAAAGGAGGAGGAAAAAAAAAGGGCTTTGCACATCATCGGTCTAAAAACAGGAACAGAAGCACTGTTGAATTCAAGCTGTGTCATTTATTCCATCACAGCCGTGCGTGAGCCACCTTCCCTCCTCCTCTACTTTATTCTTCCATTTCCTCAGTTTCCGCCCACACGATTGTCACTACCACCTAGTCTCCTCCAAGGGAGGTAGGAGGGGGGACTGGCAGCTTCAGCTCCCTGGACAGCTGGTGCAGCTACGGTTCTAGAAATCAGCTCACCGTGAGTGCTGGATACCGTGTGAGCGCTCACATTACACACTGTGCTAACATTCTTGTGGTTCCATATTTTAAGTTCTGTGATTACAAATGTTTAATAGGCTAGTAAGATCACCCACAGGAAAACATTTGTAGAGACTATATTTCGGAATGGTTTTTAAGTGCTTTTTTTCCTTTCTAAAAATTAGGTCAGGATTGAGAGACTGTTCATTTGTAATAGGATAATGGTAGAGAGCTGTTTACTTCTAAGGCTTTTGGATCAAGGTTTTAAGGACTGTAATTAAAAATATATCCATCACAGAATAAGGATGCACACTGATAGTACAAGGGATATGACTGTATTTTCTTTTCCTGCCCTTCACATATGGACAAGGAGCCCAGCGCCATCTTTTCCAAGGGCCTTTGAAAGGCATTGTTACAGGTGCTAAGTGCCTTACACCCACCTAAAAGGTGTGATCGGAAAATAATGAGGACAATTGCTAACAAATACCAGAATGAGTTCTGACCTTCTAAGAAATCGCCCTGGGAGCCTGTCCATTAATTACTGTGACACTACCATAGCTTGAAACACTTTTGGAACTCCTCATTTGAAATTGTTCAGAGAGCCCGCTTTACAAACCAGCTAAGAAAATGAGTTTCATTATCTTGTAGTCACACCTTATCTCTTCTCACTGCCAGGAGCCCACTCAGGATGAGTTTAGAAACTGAGAGGTTTCATAACCAGTTTGAATTTGGATTGAGTTATCGTTGGTCACCAGTGGAACTTACCAGTTTCTGATTTTTTAAATAAAATCTCTCAGTTCAAGTATTCATAAACTGCTTATTGAATTTCAACAAGCAGTTCATGAATTGTTCAGCATCTAGCAAGATTGATTTAATAATATCTAGACCATTTCCATAGAAATAGGTTTGTTATTATTGCTAAGTTTCACTATTTTCACATGGTAGGTCAAAAGAAAATGATATTTCAAAAACTCGTCAAGAAGTATGGTTCATGAGTTTTCAGAAGTTCATAAAATGACACTGTCACCCCGGGGTGAAAACTTACATAGTGAAATATATAAACTTCAAAAGGAATGGAATGTAAAAACCTGAGAAGACCATAATTAAAAATAAAAATAGTGGCTTTGTGGTTTTGACTATAAAAACCAGTAGAGGAAAATAGGGTTTTTTTTTTCAGTTTTATAACTCAATTATAGCAGCTATAAATAAGGTCCTTAATTTAAAAACAATTCAAACACCATTTCACCATTTGTACTTTTTTTTTCCATTTTTCCTCCCAATTTATATGTGTTTCTTTTTATAAGTTTATTTTTGAGAGACAGAAGGAGAGAGAGAATCCCAAGTAGACTCTGCACTCTCAGCAGGGAGCCAGATGCAGGGCTTGAATCCACAAACCCATGAGATCATGACCTGAGCTGAAATGTGAGTCCCACACTTAACTGACTGAGCCACCCAGGCACCCCAAATTTATATATGCTTCTTAATATCCTTGATTTTGCTTATTATTAAGTAACTGTTTAATTTTTTTTATGTTTTATTTATTTCTGAGAGAGAGAGACCGAGCGAGCGAGAGAGCGAGCAGGGGAGGGTCAGAAAGAGAAGGAGACCCAGAATCTGAAGCAGGCTCCAGGCCCTGCGCTAGCCGTGAGCACAGAGCCGACCCGAGATTCTAACCCGAGAACCATGGGATCGTGACCTGAGCCGAAGTCAGATGCTTAACTGAGCCACCCAGGTGCCCCTAAGTAACCATTTTAAAGACAACTAAACACAAAAATTTTAAAGCCAGGTTCACTGAAGTATCAATGGAAGTAAAATTGCTCATAAAATTAGTAAATTACCATAAATAATACTCTAAAACACTGTCACTATTATCAAACACTATTATCCTTCTAATTAACCATAAAAAAAAACACCAAAATTTTTAAAGCATTTCTAATAGGTCATGAATGGATTAAATTCCAAATGTTTATATACTAAAGTTGCAAAATTGAACTCACAGTATAGTTCAGGTATCGAGGGGGTAAATTATTTATGTTATCTCTATTTGATATGTTTTGTATTTGATCTGTATTTGATATCCTGAGCACCTACTTGGTATGTCCTAGGGAGTTAACCAGGCAGGAGTGTGTCTGTGTGTGTGATAGAAGGATATTTACCCAAATACTAAAATCTTTCAAACTTAAGTTCAACACAATTTAAGTAATCTCACCCAATCATGCCCAATCTCTGAAAGAAATAAGAAAATTTATATTTCTTTGTATTTTACCTTTCTCCTCAGTAACCATCTTGGTTTAGTGGGTAAAGGCATGGCCAAATCCTAGTTTAACTGACACAGAAACCATATATATAAAAACAAAACAAAACAAACAAACAAACAAAAAACCTACCTAAAACTTACGGGCTTTCCCATCACGCCCCCTACTGCCCTATTGAAGTATGATATGCTATGATTGATTGTTTTCATTATCCCCTTATTTGTATTCACTTTATGATTGTTTCTGTCAGTAAAGGTGTAATTGAAGTACTTGCTTCATACTGGGATTTGAAACCTTGTGGTAGAAAAAAATGAGACCTCAGTTACTCTTTCTGTAATGATTGCAAATGTTTCAACAGGCTAATATTTTGCATTTATCACCCTTTCATTATCTCGCATTTAGCTCTCTTTAGGATAGTACTCCTGGAAGTGTGGAACATAAGCAGCAGCATTTGCATTGCTTGGAAGTTTGTTAGAAACAAAGAATCCCAGACACATTTTAGACCTCTGGAATAAAAGCCTGAGTTTTAACAATATGACCAAGTGAATCTTATGCACCTTAAAGTTTACAATATACTACACGAGAAAACATAAAAGTCTGTACATGAATTTTGGCTCTACCTTTATAACCTTAGCCAACTACAGATCATATTCCTTATCCAAAACAGTGGAAAAACAATAGGTTTATAAGTTTTTACACATACGTTTTGGCACTTAAAAAGGTTTCTTCCACTCCTTTCTCTAGGTAACCAGAATAGTCCTCAATATCCCATCGGGGATTTTCCTAACGTCCTATTGTGGTAACTATCTGCACTCTCTCAAAATACCCTATGTGACAAAACTGTGCTTCATAGTCAAAACAGAGCTGATGTCTAAATTGGCACTGTCTCGTAAAATTTTGATGGAGGTTAAATGCCATAATTAAAATCAAAATGTTCAGCAGTTTTTCTGGAAATAGTAAGAATACAATGTTTCCCTAATGAAAAAGAATTTGCTCTAAAACAGTTAAGTCAAATGAATACTATATTACATCTGTCTAAAACAAATAGAATCTGGTTCTAAGATCTAACTCATTGATCAGAGTTTGAAGAGATTCTCAAAGTCACATTTATTTTCTATAAAGTAGGAATAGCAGCTAGTCTTCAGCATATATTGGCCACAAAGACTTTCAGGACTCAAATACTTGGTTCCTTGATAATCTGGCCACAGTAGCTTTCATTCTCCTTCTTTCCCTCTTCCAATTATTTTCATTCTCATCCATTAATGGAATCTCCTACCCCCTTCAAAGTTTCTAGTTTCAATTCTTAGACAAAAACAAGCTCAAGAAACTAACTCACTAGTAAGTAAATTCCTGGCACTAAATAATCTTCCCATAATCGTATTTGAAAAGAAAATATTTCTTAATCCAAATTAAGTTTTATTTTAATTGTGATATACACACACAATGTAAATTCTTTTGTTTAAAAATCTTTTGAGGGACACCTGGGTGGCTCAGTCGGTTGAGTGTCCAACTTTGGCTAGGATCACGATCTCACAGCTCATGAGTTTGAGCCCAGCGTCGGGCTCTGTGCTGACAGCTCAGGGCCTGGAGCCTGCTTCGGATTCTGTGTCCCTCTCTCTGCCCCTCCCCTTCTCATGTTGTCTCTCTCTCAAAAATAAATTAAAAAACATTTTAAAAATAAAATTTTTTTGAAAGCCTACTATGCATGAAGAACTTTACTAGACAATGGGGATTTATCAGTTTAAAAATAGACGAAAAGCCCTGCTGGAACACCTGGACATCTATAAGCAAAAATACGAATGTAAATATAGACCTTAAACCCCTCACAAAATGTAACTCAAAATAGATCACAGACATACATGTAAAATACAAAACTCTAAAATCCCTAGAAAGTAACACCTAAAATAACCAGATGATCTCAGGTTTGGCAATCACTTTTTAAACACAACACCAGAAAGTATGATCTATGGGGGGAAAAAAAAGATTAATAAAAGGGGCTTCATTAAAATTTTAAGCTTTTGGAAAGATACTGTTAAAATAATCAAAAGACAAGGGACAGACTAGGAGAAAATGTTTGCAGAAGAAACATCTGATGAAGGACTGTTATCCAAAATATATAAAGAACACTTACAGCTCAACAAACAACCCAATTAAATAATGGGGCCCAAAGTCTTAACAAATACCTCACCAAAAAAGATATAACAACTTGGCCAATAAGCATATGTTCCACATCATATATGAAATTAAAATGATGAGATAGCCCTAGAAACTTACTAGAATGGCCAGAATTTGTAACACGGACAATACCAAATACTGGTGAGGATACAGAGCAACAGGGACTCTCATTCATTACTGGTGCGAATCTAAAATGGTACAGCCACTTTGAAGGAATTGTGGTAGCTCTTTAAAAACTGGATATGATGTAGCAATCACACTCCTCAATGTTTCCCCAAAGGAGTAGACTATTTATGTTCACACAAAAACCTCCACGAAAATGTCTACGGCAGATTTATCACTGCCAAAACTTGGAAGCAACAAAGATATCCTTTAGCAGGTGGATGGGGAAATAAACCACGGTACATCCAAACAATGGAACAGTGTTCAGTGCAAAGAAAAACAAAAAACTATCAAGCCATGAGAAAACACGCAGGAAACTTAAGTGCATATTACTAAGTCAAAGAAACCAACCTGGAAAGGCTCCAAAGTGTCTAATTCCAAATATATGACATTCTAGCAAATGTAAAACTATGGACATAGTAAAAAGAACAGTGGTTCCAGGGGTTAGGGTTGGGAGAGCTCAACAGGCAGAGCACAGAGGATCTTTAGGGCAGTTAAAATACTTTATATGATACCATAATGGGTACATGTTATTACACCTTTGTTCAAATCCATAGAATGTACACCCCAAAAGTGAACTGTAATGTAATTATGGACTTGGGTGATTATGATGTGTCAACGTAGGTTCATCAATTTTAACAAATGTGCCACTCTGCTCAGGGAGGTTGATAATGAAAAAGGCTAGGCATGTGTGGGGATAGGATGTATGTGGGATATCTCGTACCTTCCTATTAATTTTACTATGAACCTAAAACTTCACTCTAAAAAAAAAAAAATTAAAGGGTTTGCCCTCATGTTCTAGTGAAGGTAAAACAAAATAAAAAAACACAAATGAGCAAATATATAGTATATTAGATGGTGATGAATTATATGTAATTAAGCCATGTGAAAGGAGAGGGATTATGTATGTTGAAATGTTAAATGGGGCAGTAAGGAGAGGGCTTACTGAGGAGACAGCTTTTGCCATAGGATGTGGAAGATGTGAGGTATTGATCCACACAGCTGTCAGATGGAAGTGAATTTCAGCTTTGAGATTTCCAATTTAAAGGTCTTGGAGTTGGAAGTTGGAGTTGGAAGAAAGGAGTTGGAAAAGGACCTAGCTTATTTTAGAACATCAAGAAGGCTAGCATGTCTGAAGTAATATACAAGGTGGAGAATAGAAATATGGTCAGATTATTTTGGGATATATAGTAGACAAGGTAAGGTCAGGTCTGATGTCAGTAAGTCACGTAACATGAATCAGAGGCATAAGACAACAAAGGTTTATTTTTCACTTATGCTGCATTTACATTTCAGGTCAACTAGGAGCTCCATTCTACCTTCAAAGATGTATATGTACATAACTACCATAATTTTCAGTTTCTGCAAACATACTATTTTATGCATTCAGTGCACCAAACAACAGAAGAAAAGAATCCGTTAAGACAACAAATGATAATAAAATTGTGGGGGGGGTAGGTATACTAAAAATGTAGAATTTTAGAATACCTTCAAATTTAAGTTACTACCAACTGAAAATAGACTGCTATAAATACATGTTGTTGTATGTACCCTAAAGGTAACCACAAACCAAAAACCTAGAGTAGGCACACAAAAGATGACGAGAAAGGAATCTAAGCATACCACTAAAGAAAATCATTCACACCACAAAGAAAGCAAGAGAAACAAGGAGGAAGCATAAACCAGCCAGAAAACAATTTTTAAAATGGCAACAAGTACATACCTATCAGTAATTACTTAAAATGTAAATAGACTAAGTTTTCAATCAAAAGACATTGAGTGGCTAAATGGGTTAAAAAAAATGAAACCTAGGGGCGCCTGGGTGGCTTAGTCGGTTAGGTCATGATCTTGCAGTTCGTGGGTTCGAGCCCCGCATCGAGCTCTGTGCTGACTGCCAGCTCAGAGCCTGGAGCCTGTTTCAGTCTGTGACTCCCTCTCTCTCTGACCCTCCCCTGCTCACGCTGTCTGTCTCTCTCTCCTAGAAATAAATAAAACATTTAAAAAAAAAAATGAAACCTAGCTATATGCTGCTTACAAAAGATTCATTTCAGATATAAAGACACACACATACAGAAATGAAAGAATGTAAAAAAAAAACCATTCCATGTAAATGGAAGCCCAAAGAAAGATTGGATAGCTATACTTATCTCAGACAAAACAGACATTAAAACAGAGGTAGTAATAAGAGACAAAAAAAAAAGGAATTTCATGATGATAGCGTCATCCAGCAAGAAGATATAACATTTGAGAGTATTTATGCACCCAAAATAGGAGAACCTAAATATATAAAACAAATATTAACAAACCTAAAGGGAGAAATAGATAGTGGTACAATAAAAGTGAGCAGACTTTAATACTCCACTTATAGCAATGGATAGATCACTGATCATTGACAGAAAACCAATAAGGAAACATTGGTCTTAAATGACACATTAGACCAGATGGATTTAATATATATAGTAAAACCTTGGTTTGCAAGCACGATTCATTCTGGAAACATGTTTGTAATGCAAAACATTCATGTATCAAAGCGAATTTCAAGAACCAATGGTTCAGTTGTGATCATGTCATATTTGGCAACATGTACTACTCGTGCTGCAAGGCATCATTCATTTACCAAGATAAAATTTATTAGAAATGTTTGTTCATCTTGTCGAACATTTACAGAACAAATTACTCACAATCCAAAGATTTACTGTATGTACAAAACATTCCATCCGAAAGCAATAGAATACCTATTATTCTCGTGTGCGTGGAATAGTCTCCAGGTAGATCATTTATTAGGCCATGGAATGGGTATTAACACATTTAAAACTGAAATCATATTAAGCTTCTTTTCTAATCGCAATGGTATGAAACTAGAAACCATTACAAGCAGAAAACTGGAAAATTAATATACATGTGGAAATTAAACAACATGCTACTGAACAACAGTGGGTCAAAGGATAAATCAAAAGAGAAAAAATACCTGAGACAATGAAAATGGAAATATAACATGTTGAAACTTATAGGAGGCAGCAAAACTAGTTCTAAGAGAGAAGTTCATGGTGATAAACAACTACCTTGAGAAAGGACAAGAATTTTGAAAACAAAAAATCCCAGCAACACCTCAGGGAACTAGAAAAACCCAAAGCTAGGACAATAAAGAAAATAACAAGATCACAGCAGAAATAAGTGAAATAGAGACTAAAAACAGTAAGAAATATAAGTCTAAGGGATGGTTTTTGAAAGATAAAAACAATTGACAAACCATTAGATTTGCCAAGGAAAAAAAAGCGATAGAACTCAAATAAAATTAGAAATTAAGAAGGAAATGTTACAACTAATACTACAGAAAAAACAAAGAATCATAAGAGACTGTTATGAAAAATTATATGCCAACAAATTGGACAACCAAGAAAAAAAAATAGGTAAGTTCTTAGAAACATACACTCTACCAAGACTGAATCAAGAAAAAATAGAAAATCTAAATAGATTGATTACTAGTAGGGAGATTCAATCACCAATCCAAACCCTTTCAACAAACAAAAGTCCAAGTGAGGTAAAAACATTTCATAATAATGAGGGTTATTAATTATTGTAATGTGTTACTCAGAATTCAGTTGGAACTTCCAACTTTTTAAAGTGAGAACTAATAATAGGATATCATGGAAAATACCCAATAATAAACTAAGGATAGGTTTTCTTACTAGGCAACATAATTAGCATATCAGCATATTTAAATGTAACTCTGAAAGATTCTCACTATCACATGATTTTTAAAATTTGAGTTAATGCTTTATTAAGTCAATAAGCCACAAATCAGATATGTTGGCTCTAATTTTTCTCTTATTGTTTGTAGTTTGCCACTAATCCTCTTTAGTTTTCCAGGAATATAGTCACATTATCTGTAAAACTCTTCAATTTTTCTTCCTATTCCTCTAACTGCATTCTTTTATCTAAAGTCACTGGCTAACAGCTTAGTACTCCATTAACTATACATGATAATAGTGGCACACTTGTTTCAGACTTTGAAGAAATTCCTTTAACATGTGCTCAATGTGTTAGTCAACACTTTGTACAAACAACCTAAAATTAAATGAGTCTCCCAGTAGGCATCTGTTTCTCCTTCTTGGATTGATAGGTTGACTGTGGCTTTGACTTCCTCTGATCTTGGGTTGGCTTAGCTCCAGGCTGTAGGTTCAAGTTGTTTGTTTTTTTTTTAATGTTTTATTTATTTCTTTTTTTTTAATATTTTTATTTATTTCTAGGGGAGAGAGAGAGAGAGACAGTGTGAGCAGGGGACGGTCAGAGAGAGAGGGAGACACAGACTCTGAAATAGGCTCCAGGCTCTGAGCTGGCAGTCAGCACAGAGCCCGACGCGGGGCTCCAACCCATGAACCGTGAGATCGTGACCCAAGCGAAAGTCGGATGCTTAACCGACTAAGCCACCCAGGTGCCCCAAAATGTTTTATTTATTTCTGAGAGAGACAGAGAGAGCACGCGCACGAGCATGAGCAGGGGAGGGTCAGAGAGAGAAGGGGACACAAATCTAAACAGGCTCCAGGCTTTGAGCTAGCTAGCTGTCACCACAGAGCCCGACATGGGGCTCGAACCCATGAATCATGAGATCATGACATGAGCCAAAGTCGGACACTTAACTGACTGAGCCACCCAGGAGCCATGGTTCAAATTTACTTTATGTTTCTTCTCATGCTAAGGTCCATGTTAAAGAAACAGGAATTAGAGAAATAAATGTGCCACTAATTTGGAACATACGGTTTTCATATGAAGCTCAGGAGTTCAAGAAATGAGTATAAGCATGTCTTTTTTCAAATATCTGTTGAGAACAGAAAACTAGTACTTTTAGCTTGTTTTATTGGTCAAAGCCAGTTGTATAGTCAACTCTAAAATCAGTAGAATAGGGAAACACACTCAACCCACAGGCAAATATTGCTCAAGGAAGAAAATAATTATTTAAAACAAAAATCGAAAGACAAAAGTATATGCTATGCTAAAAATATATCCATCAATTACCATTTTATCAAACTAAAATTTTAATCAACAGTGGAGGTTGGATTTTGTCCAGTTAATGCTTTGGACATATACAGAGAAAAAAAAGCCCACGATTTTGTTACAACTAGTAACATAATATACCAATATAATTAATTATATTAATGGGTCCCTACCAAGGAACAAATTGTGCCTCCTTTAAATGAACCACATTTTATCATAACATTATTTAATTAATGTGCTATTATATTTCTTAGTACTTTAAGATTTTTTCCCATGGGTATTCAGAACTGAGATTTTTTAAATTTGTGCAGTTAGTATCAGGTTTGTATTTTAAGGACATTCCTTTTCCTATTCTCTGTAACATGTAAGTAACATTTAGTTAGATATTTTCAAATTCTGGCAGATGAACAATGTGATGCCATATATGCCAGCCTTATTTTGTTGTTTCCTAGCGTGGTTTTGAGCTCAGTTTGTTTTGCAGAGTAATTCTTTGAAACCTTCTCAATTTTTCCTATGGTAGTGTGGTGCTT